>JAVJIX010000004.1:10687500-11202500 GCA_036785185.1 Paratrypauchen microcephalus | reverse complement strand
ACAAAAGTTGATAAGACGGGCGATGATTTGCATGATATTACTAAGAAGCTGTGGCTGTGGTGCTTGCATTAATTAGGCTACCTACCAGGAAAGTCTTTCAGCACACCATGAGCATTTTCCTTTCTTGGTTTTCTTTGCAAAATTTATGTTTGATGTCGTGATGTGTCTTATACATCATACATCAGTCCTTGAGCTCCTGAATATGACACACATTGTTTACACTTATTTTGAAGGGGCATCAGAAATTTATTTTGACACCATGTACCATGTAGCTCAACCCCCTTCCCCCGGCAATGAGCAAGCCAGTGTGGGTCCTTGGGCAAGACCCTTCACGGTACTGCCCCCCGGGCGCTGAAAAAGATGGCTGCTCACTGCTCCTGAAAAGGATGGGTCAAATGCAAAAGTCAAATTTCTCCCATGTGTCATTGTGTGTGAGACCAAATAAAGGCTTTAACTTGAACTTTTTCCTGTGTATCACCTGCTAAAAAACCTTCATCTGCTAAGTTCACGTAAAAAAATAAAATTTGAACTGCAACCTAATTTGAGCGACACATTGCTGAATTAGGCCTATTGGACGGCCGTATGACATTGCTGGTGTAGACTGTTCTAATAAAAGTGATTCCTGTGCTGCTGCGCTTATGTGCTTCTATTTTGGTGTAAATTGGGAGTTAGAGGTTGTTTATGTGCCACAGGTTTTCACAAATCACAATGACTTAGAAGTTGTTACTTGCATGACTGTTGTTTTTTCTGACAAGCATTTCCATTAAAACAAGGCTTTTAAAGAAATTTATCGAAAGAACTCTGTATGTGAAATTGAAGATGTAATGAAAAGTCTCACACTCATATGTGGCAATGTGACTTATCAACATCCTGTTGGGATGAACAGAGAACCAGCACAAGTTTGTATCAGAGGCAGGGAAAGAAACTTATCAGCTGGTACAAAGAAAAGAGCTGATTGTAGATCTTATGAGTTTGTTTAATTGTAAATATGAATATTCTGTAAATATGTGAGCAACAGTAAAAAATGAAATCTATTTATAAATATAACACTAAAAATAGGTGTGTGTATAAGAGCTTGAGGTCTCACCCACACAAACTCCTCTACAAACTCAAATATAGCACATTCAACTGTTACTTACAACCCACACGACCCAAACAGATGTGCCACAGGAAAAAAAATCGCACTTTATTATTGCTGAGTACTGCTTGCAAATGTTTTAAAATTTTCTGACACCTTAAACATCAGTTTCACACTCTATTCAGGGTAAAATGTGCCATGCTACAGACAGCAAAATAAACAAAAATATACATGATGTATGTTATCAGCTCAAGAGGAAGTGGTCAACTACAACTCGGCAGGTGTGAATACTCCCTAAGTGCAAATACTGTATATTCAAAGGCTCAGATGCATTCAACAACAGAAAAGAGGAGTTTGCCAGCAGACTGAGGGACCTTGCACTAAATTTACAATGATGATCTGTTATTGGAGAATCAGTGCTATCCACCAGGGTATTCAGTCGCCAAAACAGAAGCAGGGGAGTTCAAGGTAGATTCTTGAGGGTTTGAGCACTCACAAACATTGGCAAAATTGTGTAAATATAGATAAATAAATAATATTTTTAAAATCCCTCAGAATGGAATTATGTGAAAATTTCAGTAGACAAACCTACAAATTGACTGTTAAACTAAGCATTGTTTCTCAAGAAAGCTATTTGTCAACCTGTCTCCCGCACATTGCTTAAATAGTGACTGACACACTGTCAGTGAACCCATGAAGAATGAGCCTCGTGCAGGAAAGAAAAAGGCACAGTGCAATGTGAGAAGTGTTATGAAGGCTATGGCTGAGCCTACAGTCTGGCATATGCAGGGATCTAATAGGCTGACTAGTGTAACACTAACATGATCTAGTGTCAACTCACACACTATCTCTTTCCAATTCGCATAAGGATATCCCAACCAAGAACAACAAGATTAGTAAGTGATCAGAGGTGATGTGATACACTGTACACTTCACTGAGGAGCTAGAATGCAGTTGTTTGAGCAGAGACGGGATGTCAGAACACGTAGGCAGAGGGTGTAAGTGCGTGTGATGATAGCGCAGGCATACGTAGTGCTCTTGTAATCATGAGAGAAAGTTAACATATTCATTTCCTGATGTTCATGTATTCATTTCCTGATGAGAATGACGTTTTTTCTTTATTTATGATCTTTCTTTAACTCTTTCTGTCTTGATTTTTCTTCATTAAATATATTTTATTCATTAATTTACCTAAATCTGTTTAAAATCCACACATTGTAAACTGTATTTATATTCATATGTGAATGTTCTTTGTACAATAACTTCTCCATTCTTTAAAAAGCACAAACCACTTCCTTGAAGCAGGCCCAAGAGTGACGGAGAAAGAATGTGAGTGTGATTAATGTCCCTATAGCCCCACTATGACATCATGACAGTGGTGCTGAGTGCAGAGCTGACCTCCAGGCAGTCACGTAGCGTACCGAGGCGCATGCTGACTTTCCAGACGGTTACAGACAGGAACTGTGTCACATACACAACAGGTTGACACGCACAGTTAGCACGGTTAGCCCCTGGACTGTTGGAGCTCCAAGTCATGAGGGCAGGCGGTTGACGAGAGCCTTTCTCAGCAGCTCCGAACCAGTTCTGTTTGGAGTGTAAACATGTCAGAATGTGTGAGAAAGCCTCTACGGGTGCTACTGCAACGACAGCCTTTGTTTTGGTTCTCAGGGTAATAATAGCTGATGATGGGCTAGGTTAACTTTAGCACTTTTGCTGGCATGCAGGTGGTTCATAGGGAGGTGGTAGCAGCATAAAAAACTGCTGAACTATTTGGAGTTATGCCAAAGAAATGTATTCTGATAACTTCTTAGAAAGAGCAAATGAGGCAAATACCCTCACTTTTTCCATCAGCATCTCTCAAGCTAATTGTATACACTCTTTCATCTAGACGAGATTCAAGATAAGAATCACATAAATAAGAAAAATATGGCCTTTTACACTTATTGTTGATTTTTATTTTTTTAAACTTGGTGAAAAGCAGTTCTCTGGAAGTAGTATTAACTGATAAGGCTCATTTCGAAGCTCTAGGGGTCTATTCCAATATCAATCCCATCAAACCTTTATAACCTTCTCACTATATGATTATAGAAAGTCATAATCTCATTAAGCAGCGCTACATTACTAAAACCTTGTTAGCCCATTAGCTGTAGCTGCCAGCGTGATTAGTTATGGAAGGCTCCGCCCTTTCCTCCAAACTCACTCAGGAGAAAAAGCAGGAAGTAGCTCTCATGTCACTCATCTCCAGACAGGAAGTTCCTGGGAGATGGCTGCTCTGTAATGTTGCAATTATTCTAAGTATTGTTTGGATTGATAATCATGCTCATTACAAGGAGGAAAGGGAAGGAAGTGTGTCGTTCTACAACTACAATTTGTTCTGTATAGATGAGTTGCCTTTCACATGGGGAAGCTTTGTCCAAATGTTTTTCATTTGATCTCTGTTTCTCTGTGTAATTAGCTTTTGCTTTAAGGAAGAGGGGATGGTTGACTCTAGCCAGGCCCAACATCCACCACATTGTTTCCTGAACACAACAAATAGAGTCTCTGGGGACCTTTATCCTCTCTGTCAATCCTAAATCTGCATTAAAACACTTTGGTGAAGTGAACAGCCAAATATCATCCACCTTTACTCTGTGGTGAAGCTCAGGGGATTTATGAACAGACAACAATTCTTACATGCTCAAGAATTTCTAAACAACACCAAACATGTGGAAGTATGTTTTCAAATTAAACTTACATCTGGCTCATAACTTCTGAGCGCTGCATGTCTGTGTGCTCTTGTGTTGGTGAAATCGTTGATAAAAGAAGAAATTCAACTGGACAAAGTTTGTTTGGTCGAAAGCGTTTCGCCCCTCATCCGAGAGGCTTCGTCAGTTCTGGTTAGAGTGCTGGTAAGACACTTGCTTATATCTCGCTGCAGGGAGGAGCTAACTAGCTAACTACTTTCCGAAACTATCTCGCCTATTGTTTCTGTCTTTTGTTTCTCTGGCGTCTAGATTAGCATGCCTATTCATCCCTACACGACTGTTTTTCAGACCTCTGGCCCTGACCTGGCTAGCCCTATTATTTCTTTTGTTTGTTTGATCTAGGTTTAAGAATGGAATTATAGATGGGAGACAAATAATGTCTGACTCCACCATTTCTGTTTAGAGAAGGATTCTCTTTTTTGACAAAAATAGCCTCTTTAACTCCCCTCTCAAACCAATTCTTTTCCCTGGCCAAGATCTGAACCTCACTGTCCTCAAATGAATGGCCCGTGGCTTCTAGGTGAAGATGTACGGCAGATGACGGTCCACTCTGGCACGCCCGTCTGTGTTGGTACATCCTCTTGTGAAGTGGCTGTTTTGTTTCTCCAATGTAGCGCTCACTGCAGTCTTCACTACACTGAATGGAGTAGACCACATTGCTTTGTTTGTGGCTCGGTGTTTTGTCCTTTGGGTGGACGAGTTTTTGTCTTAAAGTGTTTGTGGGTTTGAAATAAACTGGGATTTCATATTGTCTGAAAATCCTCTGTAGTTTTTCCGACACGCCGGACAGGTAAGGAATCGCTACCCCTTTCCTCCTGGGTTCGGATTCTCTGTTATCTTGTTTCTTGCCCTTGTCTCTCTTGGTTTTGTTGACAGCCCACTTAGGATATCCACAAACAGAGAGGGCTTCCTGCACATGTTGTTCTTCTTTCTCCTTACCCTCTGTGCTTGTGGGAACCACTTGGGCCCTGTGTTGTAATGTCCGAATAACACCCAGTTTGTGCTGCAGTGGGTGGTGTGAATCAAAAAGCAGGTATTGGTCTGTGTGTGTGGGCTTCCTGAAGACTTCTACTTGGAGTCCCCGGTCTCCTCCTATCGTTACTGCATAATCTAAGAACGCCAAGGTGTTATCCTTGGCATCTTCACGGGTGAATTTGATATTAGGATCTATAGAATTGATATGTGCAGTAAAAGGTTCCAAATCTTGAATTTTGAATTTTTGAAAAACTATCATCCACATAACGATACCAGTGTGTGGGCGGAGTGCCTGGATATGAAGCTAAGGCACTCTGTTCAAATTGTTCCATGTAAAAAAATCCACACGTGGGATGCTAAAGATATTCTCCTCTATTAACAAAAAGGAACTACATTTGTAATTAGAAGATGCAATAGCTGTTCATTTAGCTCCAGATTTCTGTGGCACAAACAGCAAACTATTCTCTCGTGCAAACTGAGGAGAACTATGATTTTTAAATTTTTTTTATTTTTGACTCATCCTTAATCCTTCCTTAGTGCTACTCACTGACTTTCTGCCAGTAGATACTGATTTGATGAGAAAAGCATGAAATCTAAATAAATGTTTTGATTCCAAAAAACAACATTATGTAAATACAATGGAAAATGTTCAAAAAGATCTTACTTAAATATATAGAGTTACTGTAGAATTCTTCTCCATCACAAAGATTTAGTTACACAACATGATACTGTACATAAAGAAGTTAACTACTTTGTTTGTCTATTATTATTGTTGTTATTTTTTAAGGTCACCTTAGGTGTGCTTGTTTTGTTGCAAAGAACATTACAGAGCATTGAATTATGGGCTGTATTCACGCTTATGTCACAAAACCAGAAGACGTTTGGAAACATGTGGATGATGACTTCCCGTGGACTCTGTTGGCAAAACTGGGAAAACTGAGAAAATGGCCTGGTTTTCTTCATCTAGATATCATTGCATTCTTTCGTTTTTCTTTTTATAAATTGCCTATTAATTTAAAATATATATATATAATTGTGTAATGTCCCATTATGTTTGGCAGATCAACAGATACAACCTGCTGCCTTTAAGTGACAGAAAGCTTTGGCAGGTTGTTAAGACCGCTGATGTTGAATCCATGGTTTATCTTTTGCCCAGTGTCGGTAAATACGTCAGAAGTCGTCGTCTGCATGTTTCTAGACATCTTCCAGCATGAATAGAGTATATTGGTTCTGTTGAAACATCACACGTGGAAATAGGCTTACAGATATTCCCACACTCATACACTAGGGGCAATTTATAGTCATCAAGAAGTTAACCCATAATATTTGTTTAATCAGGATCAGGCAGAAGGGTTTTATACTCTACCCAAAACCTGTTCTTAATAAAATTGTTCTTTGGTTTGAAGAATACATTTGTAGATTAGTTAGTGCTTCTTTGTGTTGCTGAGTAATCACATAGTGTTTTGTGTTTTTCGATAGAAGTGTAAGTCAGAAGAATGTCTTTGATGCACACACTAATGGCCCCTGGGGTGAATGAGCGCATGAGGGGAGCGTGAGCCCTGTGAGGGTGACTGATTACAGCAGTACGTTAGCCCCCTGGGGACACAACATTCACACACACACACACACACACAGGTATGGCATTTACAGACATTTGCATTCTAATGGCTGTGAGCTCAGTTTGTTTAGTCCTGCTGGGGGGCATTAGCCCACCTTTTCCGCTCCGGCCTTACTCACCAGACTGGTGCGTTCACTCCTGGGGTGTCCTTGTGTTAGAGGGCAGTTTACTAAACACCTCACAGTTTGATGATCACAGAGTTCAATGAAGCTAATGAGTACAGTCACACCCGTCTGTTTTTGTAGCTGCAACAGATATCCATTCATATTGATACTTCTTTGAAAGTTGTATATTACTGAACTATTTTGAAGGTGTTTTTCAATGGATTAATGGGTGTAATTTGAAAAATACTATGTAAATGTCATCTTTAAAACATAAAAAGTAATGTGTAAACTAGAACTTATCTGTTTAGAAGTGTTTAGATAGTGTTACACCATTATTATAGTTGGTACACCAGTGATCACATTAATTTTGTCTTGCCCACTGCCACATGATTTGAATATGGCCCTTGAATCGGTTTTCAGATGTAGTAATGAGGATTTGTTTAGGGTTTGTCCATTCTGAATTTTAAATTGTTAAGAGTTTTTTCATTTCCTTAAATGTCTTTTTATTCAACACCACATTAATAAATACATTTAGTGTTTTCAATTTTAAAATGAGACAAGTGTAGGCAAGCATGTGGGTTGTGAAAGAGCTAATTAGGAGATAACGTAAATCTTTGAGCTTTGGACCGTTTTCGTTTAAACTTCTACAGATGTGCATCCTTTTGTGAAGAGCCCACTAAAGGCCTATTTCATTTGGAGGCTGGCATCAGGGCCTCAGTTCAGCCAACACAGAACAACCCATTTAGTGTACAGTCCAAAGAAGATGACAAAGGGCCAGGTTATAATACTTGGTGTCAAGCCCTTAGTCTAACCATGTATACACATAATGGGTGTCTCGTCTGTGTACTTCTACTTATCATTGTCTACTTATCAAGTGTTTAAGTTGGACAGATTTACGATGATATACATTTATATTTTCTAATTACTGTACATGGGAAAACTAAATAATGTAGACTGCATTTGCCTACATATATAAGATGTGTAAATGATTTTAAAAAATCTACTCGATAGTATGATGGTGACATAAAAAGACAATTTTATAGATATTTTTTCAATTTCCAAATTTCAACCATATTCAAGAAGTATGTTTTGTATGTTTTGCAATATATTTATAATGGAAACACACTCACGATTTGTTGTTTTAATTTATACCAATTTATCTATGATTCCTAAAATGGGAATTGCGGAATGGCATCCTTGATCCAACTCTTTGTATGCAGCAACCCACTGACGTATCACTTTAATCTTGTTAAGCACCTCCTCTTACTTGCCAATAAATGCCTCAAGTGCCACTCACACACACACTCCCCAAACACAAACACAAATTTAGGGCCATAAATAGCCAGTGTTGTGAACCATGACAGCGGTTAACGCTCACCATAAAACTTTGCAATCAGAGTGGCCAGTAGAGAATAACACTGAGAGAAGGCAAACCTGCTGGTGGTGTAAACTCCTCATTCACACTGTACTTTCTTCTAAAGGGGCATCAATTGGCCTCATAAACTACATGAGTGGTCCCTATCTAGTACGCTGGGTGCAGGTGGAACAGATGGGGTAACAGCAGAGGATAGGTGTTCACTTAAATGAAACTAAGGGAGAGTGTGCTCAAAGCAGGGGACAGGAATGGGACAGGACCAACAGATGGAGAGGAGAAAACCCCCCTCACACACTCGCACACACCCACACCAGCCCCCCGCCTCCACCCTAGGACGACTCAGAGCACTGTTTGTGATAAGCACATGTTCCCCTGGGTGAGTGCTTGAGTGATCTAACAGGGGCAATTAATTTGTTTTATATACGATTTAACTCCTCGCAGTGCTGACAAAGGAGGCAGTCCTCTGGGAGCTCTGAATGCTCTGATACAAACCAGGGGCGACCACAGGGGAGATGCACAATCACAGAACGCCCGGTTAGGCCCGTTTTTTTATGTGTGTGCAGAGGAGGAGGTGGAGAGGGGGCAATGCAGATGTAAACTCATTTCTCTCTATGAATACCTAATAGAAACTGATGAGGCTAATGACTTGTAGAGGTGACCTATTTATTTACACACAGGCAGTTAGAATAGGGGGTACTTAGTTTGACTTCACACAAATGTCTTTTTCAGTTGCACTACTCTGATGCTTTATAGTTTATGGCAGGTTTTCATGTTTTTTTCTAATTATTACTTTGTTTTGGTGGAATAGTATCTGTGGTATAATTCATCTGGAAACAAATAGGCATGTTTTAGTGAAATGGGTCGTCTAAATAAATAAAGCCTATTTTTGTCAATCAAATGCTATTGTTGGTTTATGCAAAGGAATTTTGGTACATCATAATTTTTGATACTTTTATTTAATGGCCTTAATTTCTTGCCGATCCTTAACGAGAAGGGGAAACTGGAGCACCTTGAGGAAACTTGGAACATGCAAACTCCCCACACTGCCCTGTTGTCAAACTTAAAATTATGATTTCTTATGCTATTGCGTTTCTTTTTGGGTGGTATACTGTGTTTCTGCTGTATGTTTATTGTAGTTTGGCATAAAACAAACAAACACTGGAATAGTTATACCAGCCTGTAGTTCCACCTGCTGATTCTGTCACTCATACAGTTAAAATGTCATGTAGTGGATATTTAAACGTTTAGGCCTAACCCTTTGACCAGTAAGTTCTTCTGAATGTGACAACTTCCTTTGTTCGTGTCAGAGGTTGCACTCACTCTTTGTGCAGCTTATGCTTCCTGACCATTACTCCTTTATAGCTGCTGCTCTTTCGTCAAGGTCACTTATGGGAGGTCAGAGGTCGCGCCCTCTACTGCCTGTGTGGATAAACAGTGATACAAGAGGCAGCGTTGCTCACCCCCTGCCAATAGCATGTGACTATCTGTTTTCAAAACCCCTTTCACAGCCCAGACACTCCCTTTTTGGTCCTAATTTTGTCTCATTAACTCACCAGTCCTCTTCCCCCGCAGCACTGCCCCTATGTCCTCCATGGAGCAGAGCCATGATCCTATCTGTCCATCATATTGGTCTCCAGAGGCCGCAGTGGACGCTGGGAACCACGACTCCCAAACAGTTCTCTAGAGAAACACCAATAAGGACACAACAGGTTTGAATGATTACGAAAATGACCCTCTAAAATATCTGGATGTGTCCTAGATAGCATTGTTTTGCAGCTGCCCTTAATTAAACCCCAAACAAGCTGCTAGAGGGTGATAAGGATGATACCCTGTCATTAGTCTGGAAAATGTGAATGTGAATGTAAAGACCTAAGGTGTGGGAAATATGGGACAAGCCATAAAGAGTGAATGGGAATGCAGTCTGTTCTGTTTGATGATAGTCTCAGGAGGAGGTGCTATTGATGAACAGGCTGCGATCCAGACAGATACAGGTGCCAAATAAAAGTACTCAAATGATACTAGCAAGTATAGTCAAGTTAACATGCAGCATAATCTAGATTTATGTCCGTATTGATGTCTTAATAAACATGTTATGACTTATGATACAAGATGAGAGAAATAAAAACTGTAGCTTTTATTCTACTTTTGTGAATGACTACTGCGTAAAGGTCTCCTAATTTTGGGGGCAGTAGCTCAGTTGGTAGAGAGTTTGTCCACTTGGCAGCGCGATTCCAACTCCCACAGATGAATGCTGTGGTTGTGTCCTTGGGAAACACACTTAACCCACCTCGCCCCTAGTGTCTGTGTGAATGGGTGAGTGGTTCCTTGTTGTCAAGTATTTTAAGTGTCTAGTGTGAAAAAAGTGACCAATACCAAATATATAGGCAAGTTGAAAGGAACAAACATTTTCCGTACAACTTGCCAATCAAAAATGTTTGTGAATTCTGTATGTTTCTAAAGAAAGTTTTAATGGTATATTTAGCAAAAGGTTGGGAGGTGTCAGTCTATGGAAAACCTGTTCCATGCAGATAAGACTTTGATTATTTTAGTTTTATCAAGCCTTCACTTTTATTTGTATCTTCATGATAGTTGTGAATAGTTGTGCTGATCAAACCCCAGACACAAGGGTAAATAACACCTGAGGGAATGCGCGCACATGAACAAAGCATTTTTCAGCTTGACTCATAATTAGCATTTGTCACTGACAGTACCACCTGCAATCTGCCTTCAAAACTAAAAACATTTAATTTGGCAATGCAAAAACCTTTGCCTTTTGGAGTCTACATCACTAAAGACCCCAAAAATATCTATTTAAATACAAATATTGATGATCTGGGACAGAATGCATGTACAAATCAGCAAAACAGGAGATTCACTTTCTTGCTGTGATTTATGGCTGTGTGGCAAGTTAGTCAGAAGAATTTAATATAAAGTGATCTATGTATCTTGGCAGCAGCCACTGTGGCAGCACACCTGAGCAGAGTAGGTAAATTTCCATTCATACATCAACCCACATTTATTTTACAACTCTGTAATAACTTATGGAACTAGCTGTGTTGAAAACATCAAGAGGTACACAGTTTCTCTCTGGTGAGCTGAACATTTTGATCCATGCTGTCATGTGTGTTCTCTTTATCATTTTTTCCAAAGAAATTAGATCATTTGTTTTTCAGAAAACCCTGCAAATAAAATATGAGAATAACAAACTCTCCATATAACAGCTGAGATGACATCACCACAACAACAGCTGACTGTTATGTTTTTTACTCAAACATGTTTTTTTATGTTCTTTATTTGCTGTGTTCCATAGCCAACAATATACAAAAGCTAGCTTTCATTGATTGAAAACAAGTGCTTATGCCTTCTTGTTTTTCTTCTGATCCTGGCCTTAAATGGTTTGGTTTTGCTGAGAGCTGAAGTATATCTGCAGCGGACAGCAATCCCCCACATCAGTAGCTCAGTATTGCCGCAGAGTGTGAATGTAACAATGGAGCCCTCGCTCTGCTGATGACCAAAAGATGGAGGTGATGTTAGCTCAGCTCTGCTATCATACCACTAAGCCCTTGAGCATATGAAGTGGTCACAAAGCCCCTCCCCCACCACACACACAAACTCATTCAAACAAACATGGAGAGATTACATCTGGGCTGGCTACTGTTGGCCTCCTGCTTTGATGAGCCAAGGAGCCAAGAGTCTGGGTGCTGGATTAAGATGACTGAAATAGATTCACCCTGGAGGCTAAACTGGTCATCTTTCTCATTTACATTGAGTAGCCTTTTTCACTAAATACGTACATGCTCCATACAATGGTTAAAAACCCACCCTGGAGATAAGCTGCCATAAACAAACACAGTCATCTGAGAGGAGACCTTTAACTTTCCTTTCCATCAAGTCCAAGAAAACAGGTAGTGGTTTAGTCCAAGCATGTTAATAAATTATATCCAAGTAGTATCAATATGATTAAAGCTGAGATGAGCTTGTGTTTCTGAGTTGTTTTAAGTTACACAGCTCTCACTGTGAGTGACTATGTATGGAAGGTGACACCAAGAAAATAATGGAATGGAACTGCAGATTGATTTACAAAGACACATTGATTATCAGCTCTTCAAATACGCATTAAAAGTAAAAGGAAATCTGTGTTTCTTTCAACAAAAATATATTTCAACTTCAAAAGATCCGTTATACCAGAGACCTCCGAGCTATGATGCAGGAGTTTTACCACTATCCCCTTGCTCTTTTGGCACTCCTTGTTTAATTTGTTGGGCTTCTAATGTGTGTGTTGTGTTCTAGTTAAAATCTCCTGATTGTGTATGTTCTTTTTGCTCCATCCTTTTTCTATTTGAGATGAAGTACCCACATTACGAAGCAAATATAATGTAGTGAAGAAAAGGCAAAAGATGAGACATAAAAGCAAGTGCTAAGCTCCTCACACCTCTTCTGCCCCTGAGCGCAGATTTATGCCTGTCATTGTGCAGGCATTTCACATACACATGTGAAATGCGCTCCAAACCGTTCACAGAACACAAGATATGTTAGACAACAGAATTCATGAACTCTGTACACTTTAGCACCAGCTATGAAACACTGCGTACTGAAAACTATTTAGTACCTCCAAAACACATCATAATCAAAGTGCAGCAGATTAGAAGTTAAATTCATGTCAAGTGCATGTAATTGAGAGACAAATTAAGTTGAGTGATTGGCTGATAATAAAGCACTTAAGCTCTACACAAATGTATCCTTAAGGGACAAAGGTGCGGCAGAAAAATGCAGTCTCATTCATGGATAGTTGGGATTACTTGCGTTCTGCCTCTAGGCCATCTTCTCATTTCAGCATCTCAGACATGCGTCTTGCTTTGCTGTTCATTTCATTTCAATTCTGGTTCCTGTGATACTCTTGCACTTCTCAGTGGTGATGTAAGTTTGTTTTGTAATCATGTCTGCTCAGGATAAGACTAACAGTTAAGTGGCTGCCAATCTGTGCCATTGGCCCCTTCAATCACCAACAGGTTACACGTTCATATAAATGGATGCCATTGCATTTTGTCTTGTCCTGCTTGATTAAATAATTCAGTGTTTGAAAAAGATATTGAAAAAGAATTGTTGGAGCAATTCTTGCCAAGTCTAATTTCTGACAATCAGACAAACCTTGTCATAATGATATCCTCATTAACTATATAACATTTTGGCATAGTTGATACAATGACTCACAGACAGTGATCATATCATTTTACAAAGTCAAAATCAGTTGTCTTTCAACATGCCCATACTAAATCTGATTTCTTCAATATGTCATAGCTGTCCTTTTAATATTTCTTATTAGTACTTTTAACACGTGACATAATTTGGCTTGGAGAATGTGGCCTTCTTCCAAAGGGGCATTCATAAGGAATGATTGTCATACTGTTTGATTGCTATAAATAAATAAATAAAATCACATGTTACCCATTGCAATGAAATCATTATTCTCATTACAAAGATGCAGACACATTCCCTGTCTGTAGGTAAGTGTGCCTGTGTAGCAGAGCCATGGTTGGGCCTGAGTGGTTTAGATTCATCCATGGCCCACATTCTTATCCAGGCTGCTCTCTGCCTCTCTGCCGGTGTGCATGTCTGTGTGTGTGTGTGTGTGTGTGTGTGTGTGTGTGTGTGTGTGTGTGTGTGTGTGTGTGTGTGTGTGTGTGTGTGTGTGTGTGTGTGTGTGTGTGTGTGTGTGTGTGTGTGTGCTGGCAGGAGCCTGGCAGTCAGTGGAGCCACAACTGGCACTGGGCCACCCCAGAACTCCCCCATACACCCCTCCCGTCCACGTCTGAGAGCACAATGGCCGATCCAGTAAAACAATACAGGCCCCGGAACAAGGCCCTCTATACAGCCAGCGACATCCTATCCCTGAAAGAGAAACACTCTAAAACTTAGGCAAATACTAAGCTAATTATTGGGCCTCTACTGACAGCACCTACGTATCTGCTATTGCACAAGCCTGCAGTGCCTACTTGGACAAATTCTTCAGATAAATTGATTAATTTAATCTTTTATGAGTGCATTAAAGACTGCCATAGAGCCTTGGTTCAAAAATTAAAAATGTGAAACAAGATGTAAAAAAAAAAACTTTATGCTCTTTGACATTCTGTAAGTCCCCACATTATCTTTTTTTATTATTATTATTATTATTATTACTACTGTCTATATGCAACATACATATAGGCTTGTTGTTAATAAAAACTTAGAATAATTATTCATTATAAAATGCCAGTGCATCTTGAGCTGCTATATCTTACTCAGTGATTCATGTGTGACAGTGTCCTTTATTTATTTATTTATTTATTTATTTGATTGGGACAGAGCACTCCGGATTGTAGCCTAAGGCTAATTTCCATCCATTGTCCCAAAGGGCTGGGTTTGTAATGTTGGTATAAGTTATGTATTCATCATTTTTAAAAAAAAAGGGACAAGGAATAATGTTTATCCCTTCAGATATGATCTTGTCTGTTGATGTTATGGAAACATTAAGATACAAACAGTGCTCTGTGATGAAAATTTGGGAACATGCAAATTCCTCAGCATGCAAATCTCCCTCTAACAGTTACACATTGAGCCTGATAGTCTTTACTGGTGTAAGATGTACAGTCAGCTCCACAGAGAGCCACACACACACTATGCTCTGTCCTGGCCCTGCAGCTCTGACAGGTAAAAGAGAAGAGCTGAGCAACCTGTCTCTGCAAGTAGAGAAGCATTCCTTATAGTAACCCACACAAACACACAACAGCCACAGCCAGCTCTAAATACCACAATTACACAAGTTTTTTCTAGATAATCTCTTGTCCAGAGAAGAGGGGATATTAGGGGCTATACTTGTAAATACACCAATTAACTTATTTACTTTGTCTGAATATTTTAATGTAATATGTGTTTATCAGCTGGTAAAATTACTTTCTCTCTGCAAAAAGGCCTCTGCAAAAAGGATTACTTGCCAATTTAAATTCTGACTACGCAGAAATCAATAGCTTGCTTCCTTCAAGCCCTGTAACAAACCCAACTATCTGTGCATTGCCAGATGTAATCTTGCCATATTTATCAAATATACATCACTTCTTGCCTGTTCTGCCCTGGGGCCAGTAGGCAGATCAGAAATGATTGGCACATCAACACATTTATCACACTTACAGCATCGGCCACGCCATCACTCCAACATGCACCAAGTTACCACTTATGACACATTACACAGCTGATAAGATCCCCCTGCTGATAACATCACCTAGCCCTGGAAAAAGTCGACAAAAACTACTTGGAATGGAAAAAGTCATTATTGTACATGCAAGGAGTTTTTATATATGGTATTCTGTTTTGGTGGTCTATTATGAAAATACAAATCCATGTTTAAGTAGTTCCTTAAACATGGTGTATTACATGAGGCCTGAATATGAGGTTCAGGTCATGTCTAAGCAGTGTGAACTCATATACTGCTGACACGTGGATTTAATTGGAATATTTGAGTGTGTTTTGACCAATCACAGCTGACATGTCACCATGAGAGGTGATGAGCACAAAGGCCCAGAGGCAGAGCCACTTAAACTCTTTACCTTCCCTTGTGCGTAGGCCGATGATTAAGAGCCTGAAAAGAGCAACTGTAGCAGCTCCGAATGGAGCAGTCTGAAGGGAACACAAAAGTTCAAATGTTTCAAGATGAGCCTCTGTCTCTTGGCACTTGTATTTTTCAAGTCAAATCTTGCCTCATTGCTGACACCACTGAAGGAATGTGAGGAGTGTCTAATATTTGCAATTACAAAACATAATTTCAGCAAGACTTATAGCTAATTTGTGAATATTGAGATGCACATGGTACTGTCTGACAGACACTGTATACTGTTCTTTATCTCACACCATCTCTGAATGAAAGTTATTCATTGAGAGTGTATTTGTGTACATGTGTGTAGATGTGTAGTTGCCTGTCAGAATTGAGATCCTGTCAGGACTTAAGTATTACATTGAAATCTGCATTTTAATATGCACCGCCTGCAGCTTCTTTCTCTGTGCAGGAACAGTCATGCAGATCAATTACGTACTTCATGAAGCTTGCCCTCCTAATGATTGTATTTTTTGTGTTTATTGTAAATCTTCATCACTATAGGGATATCAATACCAATCTGATATGTCAGTGTGTTTTATATATTGTTTTACCATGTGTAGGTCGTTGAAGTTGAAAAAGTTGAAATGAATGAATGAAATGTAAAAAAATACCATGTAATAGAATACATAGTCACTTAAAAAAGCTCTACAAGAAGATTGGTGGAATTAAAAGATCAATATCTCTATCCTGATCCATCCATGTTGTACTGCCGTCTTTTACATTTTTGTTCATACAAAAATGTAAAAGGCAGCAAAAAGCACCCCCAGGAGGAGTTGTGTCCTATAATGTTTAGGTCAAAAGAGTCTGAAATACTACTTATCTTATTATCTTATTCAATAATGTTTACTGAAAGTTTCAACAACAAACTGGCCAAAACACAGCACATAGTAACAAAACAAAAAGCCCCATCCCTTTGGCCCATCACCTCAACAACAGAGGAAAGTGGGGATTTGTATGAGTCGTTGTAACTTCCAGCCGGTGGTCGCTGCTGCTTTGACCTCTCCATAGTTCTGGTGAGCTGGTTCCAACATTACCATGTAAAGATCTTTAAATGAAACCCATTATCTTGAATCACAACCTTCCAAACTCTAGTTCCACTGGGCCTTCACCTTTGAGGCAGTTTGGGGTGTCCATTATGGGTCTCGAGCCAGGAGTTAAAGAGGGCATCTATTACAGCTCTGAGGGATGTAATGTCCAGATGGCCAGGTGCAACAGAGGAACCTGGTTCTATAACCCAGAACAATCTCAACTTTCATCCTGAAGTTACCTTTGGCCTCCTCTGGCCTGGACCTGCTGGATACACCACACCAGTCAGGCAGAAAGAGAGGGGTCATGCACCATGATTCTGAAGCCTGCCTGCATCTTCAATATTTAAGAATATATAGCTGGAGTATTTTATTTATGTGTTTTAAGGGTGAGATTTTGTTGTATTATTATTATTGTTATTATTATTGTCATAATTATTTATTTATTTTATTTATTTTTATTTTAATGTTGGCATAAAGGTACCCATTATTACCGTGTCTGTATTGACAGACACATAATACAAGACAATACCCTTAAAAACACACAAGAGACACACAGTTCACCACTCAATCAATCTCAGCACTATGGTATCCCAAACACACTCACACATAAATGTGCACACAACAAACTGTGGTCGTGACAAATGAAGGGAGAGCACTCAGTCATGGAGTGCACCACATTGCCCTTAGGGGACAGGCCACAAAGTGCACATATAGAATTACCAAAATTGACCCTTCAGTCTTTCCATTGTGGATGTGAAAATCCAATGAGGGGGGGATCTAAGTGGATGCATTCACACAGAGTGTGTTTTCATCCCACTAATTAAATCTAAACAGCCGCTGACATTGATTTGAGAGACCATCGCCCATATGGTGGCTGAAGATGTTGATGGTTAACAAGTGGGATTCCATAGGGGGCCAAAGCATCATAAGTAATGTAATAAAGTTCAAATAAAGGTAGAACATACGCTTTGAGCATACAGTGAATCTAAATGCTTTATTACTGATCATCTCCTGTCAGCTGTGTCACCAATCCATCAGCGTTTACCTCCACCTGCACTTTAATACCAGCTCCAACATACCTGTAGCTCTGTCATGCCATCAGAGTTATGTCTTTCCAAGGAAGGGACCACAATGTGTCTGAGACGCTGAACTGCACATGCATCAAAATAAAATATTAGTTCAAACACAAACGTCCTATATACTTCACCTTTTGATTTGATGACATCATATAGAATAAATATATTTAAAATGGGATGTGAGGAGCAGAACAAAACACCAAAACTACAGTAAAAGTTGAGTTTCAGTTTCAGTTGCCACTCCTGTAATTTATGCAACACCATTCGGCTAAACTGTGACCAGGTGGTTAAGTACCCCAACCTGTTCTGTAAAATGCAAAAGTATTATAAAGCTGTATGACATGTTTATAAGCCATAAATATCAGCCCGCCCCTTTGCACCCTCCACCGGGGAGACTGCTGCCAGGCATCAACGTCCGGGTGAAGCAGAGTTCAGAGAGGCTTGTTTTCCCTGACTTACATGTTTTATAGCGCAGGCTCGTATGTGCTATGATTTATAGGTGAAGTATTACTTTAGTATTTCTTTATAACTACTTATTACTACTACAGAACGTGAAGGGGGCAGATAAACATTAGCAGCACACAGTAAAAGGACTTGAATTTTGGTTTAATGATGATTTTGTGGAAATGTTAAGCATGAGTGAAAATGCGTTCTCACATTTTGTTATTTTGTTTTTCTTCACAAATAGATGGAATAAATGTTTTTTGTTTTGTTTTTTCATGTTGTAGTGTATTATGTGATTATCAACTATAATTTTCTTGTAACCTGACTTCTGACAAAAATTCTCGTAATGCCTGTTTGCTTCACTGCTATAGGTATGTTAAAATATTATATTCATTTAGTTTCCTTGTACAAATGTGGGCTTGCAGTTACGTTTCTGGTAAGTTTGAAACGAAACCAAAAAACATTCATCCTTGTGCAATGCTTCATGTGGGATTTTAGCCAAACGTTTGATCTGGCTGGTACTGGAAAAGCAAGCAAAGAGAGACACAATGCCAGTAATTGTTATGGTAAGTATTAGACAATGGGATTTGCATTGTGATATACAGTGTATGGTTAAAATTTGTGCTTAAGTTAGTGTGACTGCTTTCTGTCCCAACCCTGCTCTTTCTCCTTGTGGGGTTACTGTTTCCTGGAGGTTCCCCGGCATGTCCAGACGGGCTCGGGCTGGTCTCAGGTAAAACTGGTCATCTGAGTCCTCCGCATGTTCCCCACCTCCAGCTCGCCTTTAGCTCACCTGCCTCGAGGCACCCGCCCTCCCCCCACTCCTATACGGCGCTGTGTGTAAGAACAGGAGAAACCACACTCCCAAAACATCACATAAAACAAAGCTCCCACTGTTAGGAGAGTTTGTAAATGAGGAGAGCTTTACATTTGATTTGAAAACACGTTGTTGTAAAACTCACAGGTAGTTCTCAAAGTTCAATCTTCACATACTTTTAACCATGAATAATAGTTTGGAAGATGCATGCCAAAAGGAGAAATTCAAAATCTCCTTTTGCTATGGATTTTACCTGGACTGAGGGATTCTACACACATCTTTTGAAGAGAAATGATCTTACTATCATCACTCTTATCTGAGCAAGACTTGCAATAACTTGGATAACTAATATGTATTATGGGACTTTTTGGCACTAATTTTTGCACTATTTTTTATACTGTGTTGTAAATATCCAGCTGTGTTGTATATGTGAGTATGTATATGTAAATTGTACATATGAATAGTGACAATAAAAAGCATTCTATTCTATTCATTCTACTTCTACTTCTCCTTTTTCTTTTTTTCCTGGTGGTTAGGGGTAAGGTTAGGTTAGGGCAGACCTGGGCACTGTCCAGCTCCTGGGCCTTTGGTTGACTTTAAGCTAATTTGTAATGATACAATAAACATATTTTATAATTTTATCTCATGCATGGACTAAAACTGTATTGCTTTTATTTTAGAGGTGTTTTTTTGAATGACATATTATGCAGAAATGAGTTAAGCATTTTGGCCCAGCCCTCCACAATGTTTCTCATGTGGCCCCATGGAAAAAATAATTACCCAACGCTGGGTTAGGACCTATGATTCTGTCTTGTCTGTCATAATCCCAGATAGGTGAAGAGCCAGGTTTTCCTCTTGATAACATTGTACTTTCCCATGAAATATTCCAAAGGTAAACTCACGAGAACTCACTGTATTAACAATAATAACTTTAGCTGCCCTCATTTGTATGATTGATGTAATATGAAACCCAGAAATTTTGTTTTACCAATGTAATTTTTTCTTATTTGGAAATGTATAGTTGTCAAATTCAGCTTTGGGCGAGCTTTCACAGAGGGATTGCAAACAAGCACACATATTACAGTCAATACGTTAACATAAGATGAAGCTTTTTAAAACATTGGAAGAAACAGACTGGTGAATAACATTGAATGAAAGGAATAGAAGCAGAGGAAAAAGTGAATTTCTGCTGACATGGACGGGCTCATACAGAGGACAGTGAGCCAAAGCAGTGGAGAGTGACTGAGCTACAATAGGAACACAATAGACAGTCTCCTTCCCCAATGTCTGCCCTCTCTCCATTGGATTTCTCTCCCCCTGACACCCCTGCCAGCCACCAGCACACAACAGCCATGCTCATCCAAGCCGCAATAAGACAACGCTAATAAAAGCCAACTTTGGGTGCACCAAAATAACAACAAAACAGCTTACACTTTGAAATTTTACACTGAACTAGTCAGGGCTAATTCCTTCACTAATGTTTAAGAAGCAACCCTCACTAACCCTTTTGCATTCTCTCTTCCCCCAATCCAGGCCCAACCAGTTTATCCACTGCTGACAATTCAGGGCGGCCGTTGGAGCGAGGCACCTGCTGCTTCCTGGTTCACGGCTGGTGATCGGGAGGCGCGCAGATAAACAAACTATGTCCCGTTTGGTCCACATGTTGACGGAGATACATTCCTGCTTTTCATCGGCTTGTCTTACGCAACCCCACACTGCACTGGCTCCCTGCATTGCTTTCTGACATTTTGGTTTTCTTCGCTATGGTTAAGCATTATTGTCTACGTGCGTAAGGGACGTGTCCATAGGAGTTCTTCTGCCACTTCACTTGATTGTATAGGCACCATCAGCTTTCTACAGGTTTTAGGGGCGAATGGAGAGTTACAAGAGGTGCTGTGAGAGTAACGTCTCTCACAGTTTGTACATTTGTTTCATACTTACTGTCCTAACTTAATTTCCCTACCACATGAATGATCAGAGATAGCATCAGTCCAACATGGGCAGTCATCAGAAATTACTGTGGTTTCTTTATCTGAGGGTTTTGTGTCACCGTCAGTGGTTGCCAAGGTCTGTTACAGCATTCTTATGTTTTTGAATCTTTGAAGTGGACAGTGTATGCACATTTACGTATCAATGGACAGGGTTTTTTGCCGTTTTTATTATAAACATTAGTGTCATAAAATACCAAATGACTTTCCTCCACAGTGTAAGTGTAAACATATCGCTCATAAGAGTCAAATGTTTTGAATACTGATCTGGTTAGTTGGGTAGCTGGGGGTTGTGACTGCTTTGGGGTTAATAAACAAGAATAAACAAGATTTGCTCAAAAGAGATGGTCTGAAAAGGTATGTGCTAGACCTGTGACACAATTTAGTCATTTTTTTATTTTTATTTTTTTTAAATAACAGAGGCATTTCCAGCATTGTTATTTTAATTTAACCAGTTTGTCAACATTTTTCATATTGCGCAAGATGAGAAGGTTTGCAGGTGCTTCAGGGTAAAACGCTAAAAATAATTTGAATCTTTTATCCAATAATTGGTACATAATTAAATATAAACACTGCAATAAAATATATTTGCATAATCTAATCTACTATGTGCTTCATCTGTTCCATGCACGCCATAAGCCTTGACTCGTTGTCATTGTCAAATAACTCAAAAACTACATTTGAGCTCTTGATAATGTATGTGTATAATAATGTAGACATTGCCATAGTATCATGAACCAGCTCTGACATACTCCTCGCCATTGGCCATGTGCAGTAGACGATTAGCTAAAGTCTAAAGATTCTCGGAAAAGACATTTCCCTGTAAAAACATCGCTCTCCACCAGCGACTTCTAGAACAAACACTCTGGAGAAACAGAAGCAGAAGGGAAGGAACCTCAAATGAACCCATACTAGCTGTCTTGTGTTTTCTCATGGTTATGCGTACAGCTATAATTACATCATCTGATTGATTGATTCTAAGCTCAAAGTCGTTCACCTGGGACTCTGGCACTTGGCTGGTCATTTGCCTCTTGATTGTAGTCAATAACTTTTGGGTTGATGTCTGAAAACAGCTTCTCTTTTGATATTTTATACCTGAAATAACAGTTGCCACATTCGTAAGCACCACTTCATCAACTCTACTGAACACATTTTAACTAATGTATCTAATTAGCATGCTATTTAGTGTAGATTTAAGCTTTCAGTGGCAAAAAGTGGCAAAAATATCAATAAATGCCAGTTGACCTTTGTCCACTTTTAATCCCCACATCCTTTATAAGATATTGTTGCAACTGTTTCACGGTCATCTCTGCACTCACTGTATATTGTTTTTCTTTGTTAATATATATCTTAACAAATATGGTCTTTATAATTCTAACAGTTAGGTACAGCACCCCAACACTACATCAACACTATAATGTAATGTACACCTTTCAATCTGTGGTGATATTTGTTCCTGTGGTGATATTGATTGACAGGTGTACATGTCATTTTGTCACTAGACACCACATCTAATCTACTCGCAGACTTTGGTTTGAATGTGTTCAAGGTGTGTCATAATAGGTACTGAATAAAAAGTTGTGTTTGTCGTCATTATCAGTCAATCAGCTCATCTATGTTTTGTTTGCATGCCAAAATATTTAAAGATTGTAGATAATCCAGGTTAGCTGCGATATCAGTAAGATACAATGACACAAATTATGCTTCATTGAGATTTGAGGTGGATAGTTAGTAATGGAGATAACATATCAAGTTTCTAATTTCTTCCACTTCCTGAGGTGTTACAGATAAAAAGCTTAAATCCCACTGATATTTTTCACCACTGGCTTTGGCTGTAGTTTTTACCTAATAAATATGCTCTGATCGTTTTTTTGTTTAAATCTCTCTTTATCTTATTGATAGTATTTGACCTGAGCTCATACATAAAGCAATGGACGCTTTATCACAAGTGAACAATTTGAATCATAAAATCATTGTATTACTTAAACTAATCATTACTTCTGTTACAGTAGTCAGTTCAGAGTCAATATCGCTTGTGTACATGCCAAACAGAGTCAAAAGTAATCCCTTAAACTAGTCCTAGAGACAAAATAGGCCAAATTTAGTCTTATATTATGCTATAGAAAGATGATCTAAGAATAATCCACTTCTGTTTTGAGAAATCATTGTCATTTATCACGGCGATTAAGTAATGACATAGTCTAGGAATAACTTTGTTAAAATCATGTCATCAAACTGCTCTAATCCATCGCACTCAGGAGATCACCACAAACGCCTGTCAGCTCCACTTCTCTCTGGGATTTTTATAAGTAAACCAGTTAGGTATCTGTCAGATTGTTTTGTTATTGCTCAGTGTTAGTCACACTGTTGGGTAAACCCCGGTGACAGTTTGTGAATGCATGCCAATGCAAATTTGCTTTTGACATTAAAGTTTTGACAGGTGAGTTTCAGTTTGGCCCTAGGGGCTAGAGGTCAACTAGCCATTACCCTGGGACAAGTATGGAACAACACACTTCATGTACATATTAAATGTTACTTGAATTTACTGACTCTGTGTTGTTTTCAGATTCTATCATGGGAGTCATGTCGCCTTTTCTACTTGGTACACCTTAACTCAGGTTTTCATGCTTTTTTCCATTTCCACTTGTTCTGACCTGTGTGACTCTGCACTTTTTCTGCTTCCTCCTAGTTTCAAGAGAGCCATGTCTGCCCTTGCCTCTGTTTAGATGAAAGCCACCGTGTTGACTAAAGCAGTGAATAAATACATCAAAGATGCACCATTGCCTAGTGCCAATGCCACCAGTCATATCTTTATAAAAGAAAGACTGAAATTACATTTATCATTAAAACATTGTCCTAGACATTTTGCCCTAGAGGAATGAGTTTATCTTTAGTAATTTAGAGTTTATTTATTTCACTAGCCCGCCTTAGTTCCTCAATTCCTCAATTGTATAATCTGCTCATGGAGGAGGGGGGGCTATAGAGAAGAGAGGTTGTTTCCAATTGGCTCTTTCTTCTCAGCTTGATTGACATCTTAGGAATTGAAGGTTTGAGGTCGAATGTGCATTTGCGCTTACTTTTACTCTTGTTTGTTAAATAATGTACTGTACCACTAAATAATGTAAACCATCTGTGCAATCTCTTCCTGCCCTACTCCTTTCTCCTCATTCATCAATCTGTACGGCATTTTCTGTGACTGCCAGTACATGTTGTACTCAGGTGCTTCTAAAAGGAACTAGTGAACTGCCACACCCTTTCAGAATAAACAAATTAGAAATACAGACATCTCAAATGAAATGAAAGTGTAGTTCTTTATTTACGGTGGATGAGAGAAATTGAGTTTTTACAGTCTATATGAGAGACTGTGTGTGTGTGCGTGCGTGCGTGCGTGCGTGCGTGCGTGTGTGTGTGTGTGTGTGTGTGTGTGTGTGTGTGTGTGTGTGCGTGCGTGTGAGTGTGTGTGTGTGTGGGATGCGATGGTTTAGGCATGTTGTCTGCACCGCCGTCCAATAAGCCCCAGGGCACCTCAGTAAAAGAGATAATTATCTTTTATCTGCAATGTTGTGACGGGAGATTATGCTCAAAATTTACGATTGTTAAGGAGACAATACAGCGCGAGGTCTGATCTTTTGAAAAGTGTAGAGAGGATCTCAAATGTGTGAGTGTGAGAACCCCCACAATGCAAGAGCAGCTCATCCCATAGGTTCCACAAGACTTGACAAGGAGCTAAAATGATCAATGCTACCATTTTATCATTATGTATGAGATATTAACCATGACCAGTCAACACATTTGCAATCGCTATACTCATTAGCATGTTTTGGTTTGTAACTATGATGGTGTAGGTGTAACAAGCTTGTAGTTTAATCATCAAATTACAGATTTAGAGCAGTTGTGGTTAATTTATAAGATATAACTATCTAATATTTTTGGACGTGATACACACCGAATATATCTAAGTAGCAGCAATATGGGTTTTTGGGTTTGGTTTTATCTGACCCCAAGAATGTAATGTGGTTAATGCTACTTTTTATAAATAACATGTATCTTATCTCTTATCTCTCTCTTATCTATCCGATCATATAATTTAGTATGTCGTGCAATAAAAATCTAAATATCTGAGGTGCGCAATGAAATGATGTGTTTGACTTGAGTATCTACCCTCACATATGACCACTTTCTCCCATCTTCCAAAGAGAGGCAACATGATTCTGAACTAATGTTAAATATTGTCTTTAACTATTAGAGTAAAAAGTTGTCTCTCTTTGCATATAAGCTCCTCTAAAGTAATCCTAAATCTGACCCAGTGATGACCCGACAAAGATGAACTTCAGGCCAATTACAGGCACAGCTCTATCATCGCACTCACCTGACGATGAGGCCAGAGAGGGGCGGACAATGTGTCCATGAGCAGGCCAAAGAAAAGGAGAAGAGGACAGATGACACTGCGTCCGTCAGCTCTCCACACCTGAGCTAGCCACTGCATACGCACTCATCCCTGGCATCCATCGACAGCAAACACAGGGGATAGGTCAGCCAAAGGCCATAGGGTCCCAGCGCAAGGCAAAGCTCCCCTCAATCCCTTTCTATACAAACAGCCCTGCACTGCTGCCATTCTCGTCCATATGCCCTTTTGACCTCATTATTAAAACACAGAAGCAAATCTCCTGATTGGTCGCAGCGGCTCAGAAACAAATGATGCCAAATACCTGACTTCTGAGGTCTTTCTGCAGGAAGCCCTCAGAACATTGCCATGCCTTTTCACTCAAGCAAAGACATTCTCACATTAGTGATGGGGCTTGGGGTAGAAGTAAAGGTGCACTTAAAGGTCAATACTAAAGAGTGCATCAATAAGATTCAATTATTAAGACATTAATTTAAAGGTGCACTGTGGCTTGGTACAAACATGCAACTTCACGCAGACCTTATGGTCCTCAGATGCGGTGTGCTAGATTATTTTTATGGAGTGATGTTCATTTTTTCCTCCCAGGTGATACTTCCAGGGCCCTTGTTCTGAGCGCAGGGTGGGTGCGGTGTGTTTCTTTCTCCATTAGCTTTTTCTCTGTTCTCATCTTCCCGCTCCCTTGCGTATAGATGAACACGCTCCTGCTGTGTAAAATACAGAAGAACTGCACAGTTTATTGACATATATGTACTACAAAGTGTGGGAAAGGGTGTTTTTTTGCAATAAATAAACCTGTAATTGAGTAAATGCAACATAAATAAGTTTAGTGTCATACTGTGGAACATGCCCCCCTCCCCCCAGAATATTAAGATTAAGACCACACTTTCTCATTGTGTGTTACACTGAACTATTAACTATGTCCTGATTTAAAAATTAAGTCTAAGTGATATAAAAGTATGAAAGTTTATCAGTCTGAGTACTATTAATGTGCCATTAAATCTTCCTGTATGTAAATGAGCATGTTAGTGGTTGAAACTAGTATTTCCTGCTTATTTCCTCTTTCGCAGTCAATTAGTTCACAGGGTTTTATATGTTCATGTACAACACTCTAGCTCCGTCATTGCTCTTCACCTTAGAAATCGTTAATGTTATTCTTGCATGGAGTGGAGCGTTTGGTTATTAGTCAGACAGATAACAAGTTGTCAGCTTTGATCCAATCACTAGATTCCTGCATAACCACTTATTTCAGTTCTTCCTGTTTGTGCTTAACTGACAATTTGTTGGCTGTGAGTGTACATATCGAGTATGCAGTGTAATGATACTGATTAAAAAAGGAGGCATGGCCACAGCACTGACATATCAACAGAGATTAAACTAGTTTATTTATTTTCAAAGAGGAAAGAATTTACAAAACAAAATGCAGTCATATTTTACACTAGTGATTATTATTATTAAATTTTTTACAACCATTCAGTCTGCATAACATAAAGAAATAATTCTACATCTTTGTTTCTTTCATATTTTTGGTACTCTGATTTATACATACAAATAACAAATACAGGAACCTTGTCACAATGCATATAATCTGTGGGCAGGAAAAAAATTTTCAAATGATGTGTCCGTCTATGTCAGTGTGTGTGTCAGTGTGTGTACATGTCCGCATCGACACAAAGCACCCGCCCCAGACCTATAGCACATCAAAAGACAAGAAGCAGAGGGACACTGCGCTCAGAGCTGCCACTTTCACTTAAATTAATGCATCAGAACAAACTGCCCTTCTGACTGTTCTCTGAGTCCACTCTGTGCTTCTTCTGCTGCCCTGTACCTTAGATGCTCAGTTTCCATTTTTTAATTATTAAAAAGTCTTTCTTAAATGTATTGTATTTCATACAATTTGTACAAATATACGTATTTAATGCCTGCCCCTAATTAGAGGAAGAAGGAAAGGAGCAGGGGATCCTGTTACACAGGTGCAAGATGAGGCTGAATTGAAAATCAAAAGAGTTTGTATTGTTGGATGAAAAATGGCTTTTTGTACATAAATGAAGGGGGCAGCCTCAATGTAGGGCAAATGTCTCTCTCTTGGCTGAGGTCCCCAGAGGTCAGTGAGCCATAGTACAGTCTGCAAAGCAATCACATTGCAGAGGTGCACTGTCATACAAAAATAAAATACAACTCATAAAAAGAGTCTAAAGTCTGTTGTCGTCTCATCTTGGATGAGGAGTGAGACCATGAGCTTTGTTTGGGTCAATAAGCTGTCTTTGCGTGTATTGAGTAGTAGAGGTACCATTGGGCGTGCTGAAGTTCAGAATGGGACTAGCCCATGGCTGTAACCATACTGGAGTGGTGTGGGAACGGGAGACTGGAAGAGGGGTGCATGGGTGTGGGCGTGGTCAACATGTGGCTGGAGTGTGAAAAGGGGGGGAACGAGGACATGTGGCGAGACAGGGCTGCGGGGCTGAAAGAGCTGCTCTTGTCCATCAGGCTTTTGGAGAAGTCCTCCATGCTGTCTTGAGACTTTTTACTCTTCTTTGACTTGCTGGACATCTTCCTGTTTCTTGTCTGGATGCCTTCCTTTTTCATCGTCAGAGGTCTGTTGATCTGCTCTCAAAGAAGACAGAAAGATGGCAGATTAGTATTTTTGTCAAATCGACACATAGGCAAGATACACATCTTCCTGTGACCTCTTGGATGAGGGTAAATTTGTTTTACAGTTTTTAGATTTTATTCTCATTCTAAATAGGAATAAAACAAAGCATAAGTGATGTGCCTAGAAATTCAAAATGGAAACTGTAACTTCCATTGTAGGGCAAATCAGGGTAACCCCCCAAATTCAGCGCACTAATATGACGACAAAGACTTTGAGCCCAAATCAATGATATTACTGCTGCTCTGAAGAATAGAGATGAGATTTCTTCATGACATTGTCAGATATCAACTTTTTGAGCAAAGTTGTCTTAATGATTCAATTGCATATCACATGTGTACTTGTTTTAATGTGTAAGATAAGATAAGATAAGATAAAATAATCCTTTATTTGTCCCACAATGGGGAAATTGCGGTGTCACAACACAAGTTTCAGAAACAGTAGGAAAATATGAGCATGCATCAAAATTAAGATAAATAATAATAATAATAATAAGTATGTACAATCAACTAAAAAAAAATGTGTATGCGAGAGAGAGGTTTTTTTAGGATGTTGACTTTGGATATACATAACTTTGGATATATATATATATATATAATATGAAATCAGACAAAACTATAAGGAAAGCACGAAAGCAGAATATTTGTAAAAAATCATTTTACAAATACAAAACATCTTGTCTGTTGTCTGTTGTGTTGTAACATAAAACAACAGTACACAACATATATTAATTTGCTGCTAAAAAAAAAAAAATCTGACTAAGTGGAGGCCAAAAAAAGGACTGGAGTACCTGGAGTATACAGTCCAGAAATGACACATTTTTAATAAATAAAAATGTTTAAATATATAAATGAACATATTTTTTATATTGAGAATGTTTATAATTGAATGTGATTTTTAATCATTTAAATTTTCTTTCTTGTTAATGTGGCTGGAAAGCTCTTTGCCCAGCAGGGACAGAAAGACATAGGACATTTCAGAGGAACTGCTCTTCTGGACATCACACAGAAAGGCCCATGAGCTTGTAGAAAATATATCATCAGCAGCAATACTTACATTGTGAAGCTTGTAGTAGAGGCCGCAGGCATTGCACACCGGGTCGCCATTGGCGTTCCTCCGCCACAACGTGGTAGTTGTAGTCTGACAATTAGCGCAGGATGTTCCTGCCCGCCTGGCAGCGGACTGCACACACAAAACAACCAAGATCATCACGAGTCCATCCATCACGACAATATTATCAAGTGTGGCTAAGGCTGTCTGAACTCAAGGATTCAGTGTCACACTTTGACTAGAAATAGGCTAATAATAATAATTTATTTCATCTGATTCTGCAGACCGACTGGACACATTCAAACGATAAACACCTACAAATCTACTCTACATTGTATGTGAATCCGTATAGTATTTTTAAACGACAAGCAAATGCAAGAGGTTATTAAGATTTTTTACAACAATAAAAAAATATAGGCCGATTAAACGTTAGCCCCATCGTTATTATTTTGCACCCAAGTGTATAATGTATAATGGAATGTGTCCTTTCCGTTATTGTTTGGGTGTCAACTGCGCTAGAACAAGCGGTGATTAAACTCAAAAACCCCCGTCTTCACCGGAGAAAAAGGGTCTAACATATCCAGCAAAACGTCTAATTACACACAGGCACATAAAACACACGCTAAAAGCAGGTTGGGTATAATGGTTGCCAAGCGAATAAATTAAACCGAGCTTTTACTGCACTCCTTTGTTGACTTGACATTGACGTTATAATTTCTAAAATAATCAATAGACAAGTGACCATAGCGGATACGGGGAAACTTTATCTTTTTTTCATTTGTTCACGTGTGTGGATAATGCTGGTCCTGTTCATAACTGCATCATATCTCGTTCGTGTTTGAGGTTTTCATTTTACCCTGCAGAGAAGCGGGTCTTGTGTTGGTCCATTCTGCTGAGGACAAGGTCAAGTGTGTCATGACCATTAGCGCAGCGTTTTAAGTGTTTCTCGCGCTAAACAAACTGGCGTTGCGCCTGTTTGCTGCATGCCTCAGACTCCAGCCCTGTGTGTTATGACTGGGGAAGCGGCCGCTGTTGTTAGAAGAGACTTATCTGCACTGCTCAGATATCCGGCAGCCCTTTCCGGGAAAGTCGGCTTTTTACATTACAGACAAGCATGGAGCTGCAGTCTACTCGTGAGCTTATGGATACGGCTCAAAATAATCATCAATACAACTGATTTGTGTTCTTCTGTTCATAGAATAATAGTTAAAAGCCTGTGAATAGTTAAATAGTAAATGCATTTTTTTTTTTTCCATGTCATGATGAAAGACAATCTAGACAAATGAGGTGTAGCAATTTGACACAACTTGGTGGGAACGTACCAATCTCCGCTTCGGTTTTATTAGCGGACGATTCTGCCCGTTCATCTTATGATAGAGACCACAGGCGTTGCAGAGATAATGTCCCGTACCGTCCCGCCTCCATAACGGAGTCGACGTGGCTCCGCAGTTCACGCACTCTCTACCTTCTGCAAACGCAATAGACACAGACACGGTTAGTTAGTGCAGTCAAACACGTTAAAATGACAAATTGTATCGTCATTTCTAGACAAAATAGTGAAATAATGCCAAACATTAGGCTATTGCATGAGAAAAAAGACACGAGTTTTAAAAGTGTGCTATTGTGGACTTCACATTCAAACATGCTTACGTGAGCAATATTAGCCAATAACAGCAATAAATGACCAACAACAACACAGAAACTGAAATGGCCTAATAAAAGTGTAGGCTATTATCATGTGTGTTATGAAAACTGTATAATAATAATAATAATAATAATAATAATAATAATAATAATAATAATAATAATAATAATAATAATAATAATAATAATAATAATAATAATAATAATAATAATGTCGCTGCTCAGACTGCACTTCTGCAGTGGCACCGACAGGTGAAACGCGCGTGGGCCCGTTGACACTCAAAGATGGGAGTCACACAGATTATTTGAAAGCACAAATTCACACGGGGTTTTTGTGCGGGACTGAGTCCGTTTGTATTTTAAGCAGGCACACTTCCCCTTTTTTGCGAACTGCGAAAGCACAGGAAGACTTCATTACAGAGGCATGGTGTGAGACGCGTAGGCTACGATGTTTTTTATGAGTGATTATGAGTGAAATCCAGCATGGAGTGTGTAGAAAGAGCTTCACGCTTCCTTTAAACTTCAATAATAATAATAATAGACTAGGATTCATTATGAGAAACGCATCGATTATATATAATACCAATTAATTCTCAACTAATACAGGCCTATTATGTTGTTGCCTCTGTGCTTTCATTAACTAATGCTGAGGCTTTGTTTCCACTAAATCAAGATATTGACTTGTCCTTTCAGAAACATGCACACAATCTCAACCTTCAAATAATATTTTCCTTCACTGTGCAATTTGAAAATATTTTAGTGCACTCCGACACGCCGGCAATTCACCAGCGTTTTCCCCGTGAATGAACGAGCAGCATCCGGCGCTGAGTAAACAAAGCAACTGTGGCGTGCACTGGTCTGACAGTAATGGGATTATGTTAAACATATAAACGAGGCGACACAGCCCACAGAGCTGACTTCCCCAGTATGCCCCTTAGAGCAAGAGAGCGGTCCATTATTATTATTATTATTATTATTATTATTATTATTATTATTATTATTATTATTATTATTAGTGGTGGTGGTGGTGATGTCAGCTCTAATAAAGGGTCTTCATCTTATTTTTTGTATGAATAGCTCATTTTGGAGGAGCTGGAAATCTGGGGAATAATGTTAAGTTAAAAGTGAATGTAATAAAGCGCACGCCTACCTGAACAGGACCTTGTTTTTGGTCTTGTTTTGGAACCATAACTAGAAGATGACCCACCTATCAGGCTACTTGGTGGGAAGAGGCCTGGGCTGTATTCGGGGACATAAGGTGGGTATGTAGCGATGGGGTGATGGGCAGAGGATGACCCTGCTCCGAGAGACGTCACACCCCGGCTGTGAGCTGACTCCAGCTTCATGCTCTCTGCCAAGGAAACCTGGTACTTTATGCACTCTTTGTCCTCCTGACGAGCGGAGCTGTTAGAGCCCGGTGTGGAGATACCGGGGTCCGGTGAAACGTCTTTGGGAGGGGTCGGGGGAAACGTAAAGAGGTGCGGACTTGAGTGGCCGTTGGACAGCGACGATGAGGAGGCCGGTGGATAGACTGAGAGGCTGGCAGGGGACCCATGGTGTAGAGGGTTTTTGGGGAAAGGGCTTAGGTTCCAGGGGGCAGTGCTGGGATGTGGGGCAATGCCTTTGCTGCCCTCCAGCCACGGCAGAGAACCGTGTAGTAACGATGGACGACACACTTGGCTGCCTAGAACAAGCACAAAAACACATTAGCACTGGATTGAAAAAACGTCACTCGCTTTAGTGCAACTGATTCAAATTGACCCAACAAACAGCGTGATTTAGAAACCTGGACAGCGATACGAAATGATCCCACTCAGCAATGTTTTCTCTTTCTAAAACAGTCCACCCAGGACCCAGCGCATCCCCGCAGTTCCAATCTGAATGAATGTAGCCTAGTATTAAAGGCGTTTTAGGAGCGAATTTTAGAACATTCTGCGATTAAACGGGTTGCAGTTTTAATTTTAGCAGACATACGCAGATATAAGTGTGTCAGGGCACAGGCTACATTAAAAACAGACCTATGCGTAAAATAGGCTAAATGTTGTAGAATTGTATTTTACAAGAGGCTAGATTTGAAAACTAAATTGGGACAGATTTGACATTTTTTCCTTTGTTAAACCAATGTTTTCCTGTGTTTGTAATAAAATTCCATAACCCCAGCGCAGCTGATCTGCAGAGCTAAATTACACACAGAGACTAAATAGATAATGTGGCCTTGATTAAATAAAGGCCTGAGAGGCCGTTTACTTACTGTGTGGAGGAGGAGGGTACCTCTGTACGGCACGGACTGAGTTCCCATAATATGGAGAGACGTGGTTGCCTTGTCCATCGATATTAAAGAGTACATCCACATCGTCAGCAAGCGGATACTGCGAGGGGTCCATATATGAGTGGCCGAGGCCTGGGTGATGTGAGCCGTGATGCTGCTCGTTTAATACTGCATGATGGCTCATCCACCGGGGTTGGTCCGGGCTAACCTCCATTGTGTTGCTTTTATTTTAGTCTATGTTCATGCACGCCAGGCCACTTTGTGCAGTTTACAAGAAAGAAAGTCCCAAATCCGTTAGTTTAAATCCACAGGTTCCGTGCGCGCTTCCAATCACCTGAACACAGAAAGAAGGTGTTAAATCTGGACATTCCTTTGAACGACTCAAAATAAATATTCACATCTGAAAGAAACAATGCGAAGTCGTATTAAAACATATATTTAAACAGGACACATACCCAGCATTACAAAGTTAATACGCTCGTCATCGAATACGTCCAAAACGAAAGAGACACAGTCGCTGAACCTGTTTCTATTTGAAAAGTTTGGGCTGAGCTCAACAGGAGAACACGCGCGGTTCGAGTGCAGTGGTCGGCTTCAGTGCGCTGACCCAGCGGCTTCAAATCACTGCCCGGGCGTGCTGCTGCGCTGGAGTGGTTGTGTCCATTAGCTTCTGCTCTCAGTCCTCACTAAAGTTCTGGCTCTCTCTCCCCACACTGCTCTCTCACTCCTACCTTTTTTTTTTTCTTTTTTTTTACAGTGAAGGCATTCTTTCAGGATGGCGCCAGGCAGCTCAATGCTCGCAGACAGCTGTGGCGCGACGCAACTTAAGGAGGGTCTGTCAGTGTCATCAGTTAAGGGGAGGGGCCTGCCCTAATTGAATAGAGCTACGCCAGGAGAGGTTCCCAACTAAGGTAAGATTCTTTTTTTTCTTTTTTTTAACACCAAATGCACTGAATAAACAACATGTTGGGAATGTTTTGTTTAGTTATAAAAAAACAAAATAGAAAACAGTGGTCATAAAACCAATAATTACATTTACAACTAAAACAATAGACTAATAGCACTATATTGTGACAACAAGTCAGAGTTAGGACTCTAATCACAATGTTGTTTTCTTCAGTATCCGGTGACCTGCTGAGTGCAGTGCAGGCAGTCAAGCCTGTTGCTCTGGGGCTATGGCAGAATGTTTCCATTCTTAAAATTGTGACAGTGCGTCCTCTCGCGGTGACAGCCTTCCCTCCCTCTCTAGCAAGAGTTCAGTGCGCTCGAAGACAGTCGACTGAACTATCTCTAGTCCATTACTGACTGTCATTCAGCTTGTGTTATTTTTGTAATAACCTGCCCTCTGCAGTAACTCAAACAGACAGGCAAAAAAGGCTTGTGTCATTATTTATTCAAAACACTGCATTAAATGTAAGACGATAGCTCGCTAAGGGCCTGATCATGTTCATATCGTTCATCTTTGTGTATTATTTAAATAATTATACATTCACTATGGCCATGGCGTGCGTAAAATGGAATGGAGTAAAGATGTGCCTTTGTGGCACGCTTACGCAGCGGAATGACTCCACGATTTAAAAAAATAAAATTAAAAAAAAGGTTTTATTTACTCCTAGTTTGGGTTCATGTTATAGCACTGACTGTAATAGTAGAAAAGGGGTGTGTGCGGATACACAGCCTTGCCGACGCCACTGGCTGTGACGTAATCACGGTGTAGGGAAAATGCAAGGAAATAAACCCTTATCCATTGGTGCTTGGGAGCTCCATGTCTTCAAAATGTTTGTATTGTGGCTGCAACTCCGTATAAAAACAAGTCAATACAGCCCTGATTTGTCAATCTGTCAATGGGTCTAACTATCCTATATGCAGCCTTCACACTGAATATTGCTGTGCCAAATGTAGACCAGTCTTCCAAACATGTGAAAGTGAAGACTATTAAGCTCGTTTGCGTTTGAGGCATTTACAGGCCAAAGAGACAAGTGATCTTATCAGCTCTTATTCAAATAAAAAAGGGACACTGTTTAAAAAAAAAAAACACTACGTTCGTGAAAAAGTGTTTTTGCATAGGCCTAGTGGGTTGATTGAAATATTTGGATGTGTAATTTCATACAATAGACGTATCAATTAGGTCTTTCAGTTTAGACCACATCTCGTTCTAAACTGATTGCGCAAACAAGCACGTCCAAGAACACACATCGCCAATTTTAAAAAAAGCCTATTAATAATAATAATACAGAAATCGCTTAACGTGAAACCACGTGAATTGCGTCGCCAGTTAAATGTTTAATTTATGTAGTTATTTTGAAAGTTCACGGTTAGCCTATATACGCTGTGTGAGTCATTCTTCACATCTTCAGTCTTTTCAAGAACTATTCTTTATGTGAGCCTGTGAAAGTACTTCGCTTCTTAGAACTGAACGAGGGCGTAAAATGATGCTGGATGAGTGTGATTAAATCTATTAAATCTTACCAGTAAACATTATTGCCTATATATATAAACAAAACAGGTAAAACAAAATGTAGCAGTGCAGAATTGTGATTGTTATCTGCGTCACCAGAAGCCAGACGCATTGATGTAATCTTTGAGGGGACTTGCTGGGCCTTTTGACCTCTTAGCGTGCATGAGTAAAGCATCCACCTGTCGGCAATAAGTACAAACTGTTAAATAAAGAAATATGTGAAAATATTAGGCCTACACAAATACATTACATTTAGGCAAATTAAAAGTAAAAGTGAAAAACAGAAACAAATAAATAAATAAAAACTAAACAGTTCATCAACGGCTGGAATTTCTATCTCTACTTAACACATGTTTTTTGTTTTGTTTTTGTTTTTTTGGGGTTTTTTTCTCCAAAATATAGCCTAATAGATTTAGCCTGTAAATCATCAACATTGTGTTCCGTCCCGGTGATGCAGAGGCTGCTCAACGCTCTAACTGAAAGAGCTCCCGTATGTCCTACCCAAACGTATCCACTCTTATCGACATTGGTCTCGATGGAGAGAGTTAATACCGGGAGAAACGCAGTCTCAGCAAGCCCGACGCCTTCCCCACGACCCGCAGGCAAGGTAATCACATCAATTTCACGCCTTGTATGAGATTCTGCCTATAGCTCGACCACTAACCTGGGAGGTAATGGGTAGTTTTAAAACACATAATATTGCCATTTCTTCCAGGCAACGAAAAGACTAAGAAATGTTTTAAGAAATGTAGTCATTTGGAGCTTAATATTTGTGTCATCATTTTTACGCACGAGCCTGGCGCGGCGATATTGAAGATAGTCTATTGTGGTTTGTTCCAAAACACAGGAGTTGGTGCCGTGGTTGTTAGTGTTCGATAGCTGAACGAGCATTCCTTTGTAAGCTCAAGTTTACACGGACAAAATGTGCGTCATAAATGATATAAAAAGTGGCAAAGCGGCAAGTGGTTCGTTTTTGGAAGATGCGCGTAAAGGTTGCTGCCTGGACAGAGCGATGAGGATGTGGCTTCAGAATAAATCTAAATATTTACTGACCTGTAAAGGACGCTGGACCAGCACAGGCTTTTTCCCACAGATGAAAAGAGAGAGTAGTAAAGAAATTGATGCGCCGTTGGTATTTACAGAAATGGACTGAGGCAGGCTGAGTGAGAGGGCGAGAGCCACTGAAGGGAGGGACGCACTGCTGCTGCTGGAGGAGTCGCACTGCGAGAAAAGGCGGCCGCACGCGCACAGGCAACCGGGCAGGCAGCATGCACGCGCACGGGCCAAACAAAGACGACTTCACCGTACTGTACCGAGAACGAGCTTCCGGGTGTAAGTGAGGTGTCACAAGCTCACGCAATACAAACACTGTTAGAATGGATTTACGCCAGACTATCTCTGTGCACATCTTTGCGCATTTCTCACGTTTTTGTAAACAGCAATGTGAGATTTAGCTTGGTTCATTTGGCTATATATATTTTTTTTTTAGGGGTCAAGACTATAGTTTGTGTAGGGGTTGTTCCTATTTCAAGCAAAAGAGCAAAAAGAGACTGACATTGAACCAACAAATGCTCTCTCCCTCTCTTGTCAGATGCGAGTCAGGAATCAGAACGTCTTACTTTGAAGAAGGCAATGATTAACTGATGAGTATTTTGTGAGCATATTGGATGAGGACTGGTGCCTTCAGACACTGTTTTGAACAACCAAAGCCACATACAACCGGAGCATACAGGCCTGGTAGCCTGTTACTTACACCACGGTTGATTGAAAGAAGCACCCAGCAAATCCGATCGTTTCCCAGTGCAACGCGCTGAGGGAGAAGAGGAGGATGCTGAGCGGAGCATCTTATCTCTCGTGTGCCTAGAGTCTTTCAGCAAGAATGTGAACTGATCACACCAAAATCTATCGTTTGGGCGGGACAGAATTTAGGTTATAATATAAAGACACCCCACTGTACCCCACCTTACTGTAGTCTATACTCTCTACAGCCAAAGAGGCCGATCTTTTTACACTAATGAATATTTTTCCTCCACGCGTAGAAAGCGCAGCTTTTCATTCATGGAATTAATAGAATTACAAAACCTACATAACGCATGACTTGATGGTGCATTAATCTGTTATTAAGGAAAACAGAATATTATTTGTTTTGTTTGTTAGTTTTTTGTTGTTGATATTAGAGGGGGTGTGGGTGATTAGCCGTTAATTTGTTAGAAATGCACAATAGCATTGGTTTGATAGTCTGTTAGATAACGTAGGCTAATTGCATGACTAATTAGCTTTATATAGGATATATATATATATATATATATATATATATAGATATATATATATATATATATATAGATAGATATATATATAGATATATATAGATAGATAGATAGATAGATAGATAGAGATATTCTTTATAATTGTGAAAGAACATGGTTACATTAACACAATGTATTCTAGTATTGTAGTATTCTATCTCACGCACTGCCCTATCTGCTCGTCTCACTTGCACAGCTCCTTATTAATACCAAATTTGACGCGGGCTCCCGTGTGACAAGAGCTACGTGCAAAGCTCATGGAGGACTGGGCCAACATGAAGCAGGGAAGCTGTGCGCATGCACAATCCGCTAATGACGGAAAATCCAAGTAGGCCTAATATGTTTTTGTTTGTCCAAAGAATCACCAAATAAGCTTGTTTAGCCTACTCATCCTACTGACCTTTCATCTGACACTTGCCATTTTGCTCCATGTCATTTGTCTAATCCTTGGTACCATCGTTGGCACATAAATAAACTTAAACGTTTACATGTAGGCCTATAGCGAAAGATCAAGTTTTTCGACCCCAAATGTGTAATAATTGCTGTATCTGGCCTATATAAAGCCTTCGTCTCTGCCCACACAATTATTCGCTGTAAATGTCATTTAAGATGACCTTAATTTCAAACAAAACGCCTCCAAAATGTATGAGCTGCGTTTTATTTATCCCCTGATTTATTTCATCAGTGTGTTTTATTATTCACGCCCAGTGCATTCGCCAAAGACGATGCGCCTTTTTCCTGGTTCTCCTTTCGATTTTATTTTAAAATATTAGGCCGAGGTGGAGAGATTTATAAACGACTGCGCTCTTATCTGCTCCCTTCACGTATCCAGGATCACAGAAGCTGATTAAGAAAGAAGTCACAGCCAACGCTGGATTCATAATGATTTGGAATAATGAATCCTTATCTCTCCTCTGCAGATTATCAGCCTTTCAGCTCGCCATGTTTTGTTACATGGGATAATTTATTGCATCTAATACATTACAATGAATCTGATGGGGGAAAGTGATGGCCATGTTAGGAGAGGCTGCGTTTTTATCCCGGGGCAATGAAATGCCTTTACGATTTTTAATTGGTAAAATATAAAGGGAATCTGATAAAATAAAATAAAAATAAAAAATAGAAGCACAGAGGTATAATCTTGGCTGTAGTGTTCCAGCAGCACTCTGCATGCACTGTAATTAGTGTGTCAGTTTCAACCTAAAATTAACAGCATCGACCTGCCATCTCTGTATATGCGGGTAGAGTCAGGGAGTTCCTAATTTTGCATGATTTATTTTTCACCAAGAACAGATAATTAATCATAAACATTGAAAACAGTCTAAAGAATGGAGATAACAACGTATTTGCATCTTTCGTTCCTTGGCCCTCCCAACACCCACCCCGTAAAACCTACCTGATTTAGCTACTGTTGCACTTCCACCAAGTTTTTTAATTTTCCGTGATTAATTTTGGAGTGTTGCTGTCTCATTAATCATACAAACCAAAGGAAGTGGGGGCGGAACAATGACGTGTGCCTCTCCTCGTGAAGCGCGCGCACCATAAACGTGGAGCAAGAAATGCAGCTCGAGCGTTGTGAATGTCCCATCATGCACTTGGGTCACCAATGGGAAGCCACCGTGTTGTTAAAGGGTCTAGTGCCAAGACACAGCACATAAAGAAACTGATGAATACTGTATAGGCTACTTGTGTATTCAATAAATGTTACATTTTCTGTGATTTAATTTTGCGTTTTTAGGCATGTGCTGCCATGTGTTTTCATCAGGACTGTAGATCTGAATGTATTATTATTATTATTATTATTATTATTATTATTATTATTATTATTATTATTATTATTATTATTATTATTATTATTATTATTATTATTATTATTAATACAAGAGGCACACGTCATTGTTCCGCCCCCACTTCCTTTCTGCCCCGTGACTTCTTTGACCAAGTGCAGAAGGCTACACATGGGCCTAACTCTCCATTTTATTTATCATTATTCGTTAAGAGTTCTCCTGATCATCACTTTTTGGAGCTGTGAGGTCGACCAGGATCAGAGGTATTTTTCATTTAAAAAAAAAAAAGAAAAGAAAAAGAAAGAAAGAAACCTCAAAGACACAAAAAAAAAAGTTCTACTCCGTGTTTGGCGACACAGTGGCGCTGTCCGAGCCGGGCCGGGTTACTGTCCCCCAAACCCTCAGAGGGGCATGTCCACCACTATCGGGGTTTCCGGATACCCCTTAAATAACTGGATAGGAGGCCAGTATCAAATTGCACAGGCTCTGAGTCTTCCTGCCCTTTCCCGTTCTTTCATTTAGCCAACAATGACATGGCAATATTTCACTGTGAGCACCGTGGTCACGTGTAGTTATTTTATTATTACAGTGAAGTCTATTTCCTATATAAAACATTTAAAACATTAATTATAAAGGAGGATTTGATAGAAAATCAGCAACGACATCAATCTGCTAATGAATCAATCTGCTAAAAAGCGCAGTAACACTAATAAAACTGCTGTAAGCAATCCTTCAGAACATTTAAAACTGCTGTCACTGGCAATCTTGAACAAAACAAATATTCTATTCTATTCCAAACGTCCATGTGTCAAAACTGTACTTAAATAAACTCTGTTCAGAGTTCTGTGGATGCTGAAAAGGGAGAAAGGACAGGTAAGTGTCTGAAAACAAAAACACTCGTTCAAACTCACATTTATTAGAGGCTCATATAGTTTAAAATGGCATGTCTGTTAGGCCTATAGCTAGGCCCACTGTTAATAAAAGGCTATTTTGACTTCAAATTTGATCCCAAAGTTTTCCAAATCAGACGTGCAGACGTTCTTTAGCTGCTACTGCCGCGTTATCTATAAGGCCTTTGCATTGTCATTAATCTTCAACAGGCTAATTAAATTAATCCATCGCCTCTTGGCACAGGAATGGCGACCATCTTAAAATCCGCTGCAGGAGGGGCATTTGGCTTATTTTGCAAATACTTAACTGCGTTAAAGCTTACACAAACATGTCCGTTTCCTTCTTCGTTTTGTCATTATTGGGCATAATGAAGGTAGACTTTCACAGGATGCATGAGAGGGGTGTGTTATGTGACCGGAACGAGGCGGAGAGTCGGGACGGTGATTGACAGTGGGTCCGCAGGATCATGTTTAATCCGCGCCTCTCTCGAGCCTGTTCAGAACTCATTTCTCCACCGCGAGATGGGGACTCAGATGGTTGCCCGGGTAACGGCGATAGTGCTAAGCCATTTCCATTTTCTCCCAACGAGGGGGAGAAACATTTGCAACAGAGGTCGTCACAAAGTCATTCACAAACGACTGGAAGAGCTCGGTGTATTGGGAGGATGGGCTCTCGTTACTGTCTGATGTCTGGTTACTTTCAGCTCGGCTACAGACTCAGACTACAAATATAGTCTGCATGGCCATTTGTGTAGGCTAATTGGGGAAACACCTAGGCCTATTCCACTTGAACTAAATAAAAACCAAAAGTGTTTGAGACATGCAGGCTGGGGTACAAACCTATAGGCCTACTATCAACCAACTACAAACAAAATTAGCTATTATTTTATTTGCGGAATTGCTGCAAATCAAAGCATTTATCATCACATAGGCCTATTTCAAAAACAGTCTTTGGAAAAAAGAATGACTCACTTGTTTATCTGTCTTGTAGGTTACCATCAATGTTTAGGCTTACAGAAAGTCTACTCATGCCATGAAACAAAAAAATATAATAATGAAACCAATGCTGACTTTGATTTGTGGTGATAACATATTTTTTAAATGGATAAAACATATTTCACTTTTATATGAACCTATAGCTGCCTCCTCAATCCTCAAGAGGCTAAGATGATCCAAGGTTATGATGAAAACTCTGCAGCTCAAGGCTAGAAATCCTTAGAGTCCGTCTTTATTCTCTTCACACACACCACCTCAGAGCACTCAGTAGTTATACTGTATGGACCTGCAATCTTTCTGAATTTCAAATCAGTTTGGTGTTACATTACTGGCACCCTTCTCCTAAGTTGGAAGAAATATGAGTGTGTAAAATGTGTGCAATTCATTTGTAGAAGGAGCCTATAGCACTGTGATGAGACAGATCATGGCCAGTTATTTAAATGAAAAGCACAGCAGACCCACAAAACAGCAGCTCTGCCTCTTCCCAATCACCTGTGCTCATTAATTCATGTGTCTTTGCCTTTCAGTCAAACCACCACACCTGTCAGAACAGAGCCCACTCCTCACTCAGTCCTGGCATTGTTGTTCTAATAATTTTATTTTCCCGTTTTTTTGCTGAAGAGAGCCCCTGGTGTCTGCTGAGTTTGTTTGGTCTGTGTCTCTTTGATAAACATGTAAAGTTTGGTGGAGGACAACAATCTGGTGGAGGAGCGATCAGGAGCAGTAATGATAGTTCAAATAATGTATCTGTCTCAAACACATTGTTGAGACTATGCATACTGCCTATGAGGCTGCTTAAATTAAGCCACATCCAGCAGGTTTCCATACTCAATATTCATTTTTGACAGTGAGTGGTGTAATTGCACCTTACGCTCAAGGCCACAAAAGACGTTCCATGCTCAAACTATCCCCCTTTCTCAACAAACCCCAAGCCACTTTTGAAAAGTGTCTTTAAATAAATGATAAAGAAACAGGAAAGATCCAGGGGAGACCAAGATGTAAGACTATGAACAGACACCTCCAACCACCATCCAGTGAAACTTTCAGAGATAGTTTCATTATTGAACTCGGAGTTCATTATTTGTGTATGATCTTTTTTTAATTATTATTTTAGATTAATGATGTGATTAATCATTGAAAATGTTAGCCACTCAGTGACTCAGAGTGTCAATTAAAATGTAAACAAGTGAGACCAAAAATGAATGACATATCTATCCCATATGTGCATTCACTTAAAGTGCATTCCCTCTTCTTTTCATCCATAAACTAGGCAATTAAAAACTGTAATCCTTGAAAACAGATAATGTCGATATATCTCAGTGACCTGAAAGTATTTCTTCCAACAAAAACAGCAGGTGTTGGCTCAGATCTGCGAAATATGATGGGGCATTAACATTTAACCCCATCAAAGCAACCTGTGGCATCTTGGGGCACCATCCTCGTATGTATGTCTTTGCTGATAACAGGCCAATTAAATGGCAAAATTGGATGTATGGTGGTTTCAAGCTAAATGATGCTAACACAATAGAATTCAGAGGTGGAAAATACTGTTTATCAACTGTTAAGATCATCTTAAAATGAATATTGAGGTGGGCTAAACAGAGAACCAAAACTCAGCTTGGATGTGGAGATGAACTCCAGAGACAGGGATGGTTTAAACATGTTTCTTGGACTAATACTGAATTGTGGTGAAAGACTTGAGATTTAAACTGCAGTCAGACAGAGCTGGTCTATTGTGGAATCACCTGTAGAAAAGGCAGGACGGTCAAGTAATAAAACACGGAACATCAGGTAATAAATAATTAATACTTTCCCTATTCCTCCTAATATCAAGAAGCTTTTGAAAACAAGGTTAGTCGCCTATAGATTAAGATAAAACAGCCTAATGCCCTTGGGCACCTGCCACTCATCCTATAGATCACATCTGATGTGGAGCCTTCATACTTGTTTTATTTGGAGGATGATAACAAGAAATGTGTTTTTCAGGCTGTGAGCAGCAGCCTGTCAGTCTGTGCACACAGAGAATATGCTAAAAGGTTTTTGGAGCCGATGGCACAAACATGCAGATACACAGCAGATTATGCTTTATTAGCTGTTCACGGGGGCTTAATTGGGAGATCAAAGTTAACAGTCTTCCATCGATATGAAGCAGAACTGATTTCATTTGGCTGAGCAATATCAGTGCAATAGTAATGTCATGAGAGAATTTCAACCAAAAACTGGATTAAATCATTTTAAGTTTATTTCTTTCTGTCCTATGCCACAATGTGCAATGTTGTTGATGTATTGAGCATGCATCTAAAACAAACTACTTTTATAACAATGCAAATTATAATGTTGTACCGTTGACCATGCTTTGACAATTTCAGTATTTTGGGGCAAACCCATCTTAAATCTGGTATGTTAAGTTGGCATGTGTTGACCATAAGCTAACCTTCCTATTCTTGCTGCAGGTTATCCTTCACACATGCACAACAAAGTAACAATGTCCTTTATAAAACCAAAGGGCCTGCTCTCAGTGTGGCTAATGTGTAGTGTGTAATGTGTAATGTGTGGTGTGGGGCGTATTGTGCACATGAAATAGGTTCTTAGTTGTGGAGGAAACCAGGAAAATCAAACACTTCCTGGCTTTAAAGTGAAAACAGCAGAGACTTCCTCCCTCATATGCAGGTAGAGGAGACTCCATCTGGGATGAACAAAGACGTGGAGTCTAAACAGCAGGCTTTATGTCATCACATTTCTGTCTTAAAGCTCACAGAGAGACGTGCATGTGTGCGTGGGTATTTATCACATTGTGAGGACTAAAATCAGTATATACACTCTCATCATTGGAATCTGCCAAAGTTATAGGTACAAAACTGAAATCTCCATGATGTAAATCCTTTATTATTCAATTAACAGCATGATTTAAAATAAAGATGGGTATGTGGGGGTAGATGGGGAATAAATTATGATTAGGCTTTAGGTTCAAGCAAATAGTGACTATGATTAAATTTAGGATTAATCTCCAGGAAATGAATATAAGTTAACGTAATGTCCCCAAAAGACATGTAAACCCAGCCCGTGTGCGTCTCTGTGTGAGTATTTAGTGTGCGCCTCTCTTGGGGTGGTAACACACACCACAGCAGCAGGAGGGCTAGGGGCTCAGCAGAGATTTCAGTGCAGCTCATTCCTGCAGCGGTCAAAGGGTTAAGTGGCGTAGTCATACACACGCATGCAGACGCTCTCACATATGAACACTGGAGCCATTGAGTCCAGTATACACCACCAGAGAAGGCTCCTGACACACACACTGTCCCAGACACACAGTACAGCAGAGCGCCGTGACCACACAGGAGGCTACAACTTCTATGTGAATGTCCGATACATGATTCTAACAGTATTGTTGTGACAGTTTGGTTTAACTTTTTGTTTTGGTTGAAGTTTCTTATTTTTGAATGCAAGTGTAAGAGTTTTTAAGACACACAATGACTTCAAATTTCAAATGTGCATACCCTTAACCAATGGACAAAACAAATACTCTATACCTCTAATACCGCACAAGTCTAACAATGTTCAATATTTTAGAATTTTATGATGTTTTAATTTCATATGGATAGCAGTGGTCTATGTAATTCTATAGGAGATTTACCACATTTGAAAGAAATTATGATCCACAAATGTTGAACTTTGTTGACTTTTTTCATCTGTTAGCGCCCAAATGAACAAAATCAAACATGGCAACTTCAACAGATGTACTTCAGCCCATTACTATTTGGCTTGTGCAAAGGCATGCAGAAGGAAAGCGCTTTGTGGATTTGTGGACAGGGAAGATGCCTGTGCTTTTCTCTCAACGGAATCTATAACAAAAGTTAGATTTTTTGGGGTGGTTTCGCTGCTGTGATGCTTCAAACATTCACATTAAAATAGTAGTTATGAAGTTCCACATTTTCTGATCGCTTTCAGCAAGACCTATCCTACACTGATAATGTGTACAATAGAGATCAACCAATATGGGATTTTTTTGTTTAAAAAGCATACAAAATTATGGCCGATAAGCTTTGCCGATATTTTTAAAAATTTACTACAAACTCACCCACAGCCCCTTTTTACCACAAGGAGAGCTTTGTATTCATGATTTCAGCAAAATCTCTTTGCACTAAAAATACAGCTTTGTGTGTATTTTTAGGCAGCACATCAACCAAAACAAAATATCGGCGTGTGCTGGATATTTATGGCCAATAGTCGATAAGCTAAAAAGTCCAAATATCGGCCTGATATATCGGCCAGCTGATATATCTATCTTTAATGTAGAAATCAATTCAGAGTGCTACCCAGATCAATCTGGCATGAGCCAGGTTATTAAACAAAAAAACACTACTTTCTTAAATTTATTTATTCTGTCATTGAACTTGACAGAAACAGAACAGTGACAGTTTCTGTTTCATGTGGACTGGCCCAGTAATTACATAGATATTCATTATAAACAAGGTCAATAAATCAGCAATTTTACAGTTAAATGGAGAAAAAAAAGCCACGGGTCTCACTGCTGGCGGATGCCTCGGACCCAGAAGCAAGAAATGTGCTGTTTGTGACGTCACACTCAATAATAGTATTGATTTTCAAATTGAGAAACTCAGTGGGCCCTATCTTGCCCCTGATCTTAGCGCTGGTGCAAGTGTGGGGCTGGAGCTCTAAACAAGAGGTGTGCCATGCCTGAATATCAGGTGGAGTGGAGTGGACTGAGGGCGTGGTGTGGCGCGTTCAGTGAATTACTATAATCGTAAAAATAAATATCAAACTAGCCCACTGAAAAACAACATGTAACATACTCAAGGCTTCTTTTATTTGGAAATATATAAGGATGATAAATGCTTAACATTCATAGCATGTTTTTTTTTTTTTTAATCTTTTATTATTTCAAGGTACATAATAACACATACTTTAGGTACATAATAATACATATTTTAACACCACGATAACATTTGCAAAGCACTCAGAAGACACATCGGGGGATGTGGGCACGGGATCAGAAGTCCAACCGAGGGGAGCCAGTTCGGGAGATGGAGAAAAGCGTATTGTCTGGGGTGAAGGTGTTGCAAAACTCAATTTCTCTCGCGGAGTGGACATGGCGGACGTGGGCGCGAAGGAGCGCTGTGAAGAGGGGCCAGTGCTCTGCTGCGCAGCCGCCGTGGAGGTGGTGGTTTCGTGCTACGAAGATAGAATATCTGGCCATGGACAGGACGAGGCGGGCGGCGTCCCAGTTGACCATGGCAGCGTCCGGCCCCTGAGGTTGGACCTCTCAGACAGGTCCGAAGAGGCAGAACCATAGCTCGGGGTCATCGATTCCATGGGCCACCGGCGGTGGGAGCCTCAACGCCAGTCTCCGAGCGAGAAGGTCCAGTAGTCTGGTCCAGAACCTCAGCACGATAGGACACTGGGCGGCCAGATGGAGGAGGTCTTCAGGCGCCTCACCGCACACCGGACAGTCACAGCCGTACCTGTCAGGGTGTATTGCGTGCAACCTGGTGCAGGTGTAGATGATCCTGTGTCTCAACTTGAAGTCAAAATTACTGACTTGGGGTGGGGTGTACCAATTATATATGTGGGCCCAGATGGAGGTAGTGTCATGTGTGGGAAATGTCTGTGACCATCTGTGTTCTGCAGAAGGGTGCCGAGCGACCCTAGCCACCAACAGTCGGTAGAAGGTGTGCGTCTTCATCTCCGCCAGCCTCGACATCCTCTCCCCCCATACAATATCAAAATCCAGAGAACACTCGCCCTCTTCTTCACTATTCACCTCCCCCGGGTCAGGGGGGCCTGTCTCAAACAGGTCACCCCACTTCGCCAGGACAGAGGACTGGATCACACTTGCCTTCCTGAGAATTTCGGCTCTCCTAAACCCAACCCTAGCCCTCATAAACCTGCGCCTGATTTCCTCTATGTCAAACCTGCCTGAGACATCTATAAGCTGTCCTACCTGTTTAATCCCCATGCTCTCCAGAACCCCACTGAACATGCACTCCCTCCTCCCTGGAGGGTCGGAGAGCATGTCAGGGTTGAAACGCAGAGGCATCTGCCCCAGTTGCCATAGGGAACGCGGTGCCGCCACAGTGCACAGCCTCAGCGCAGCCCAGGCCTCAAACACCTCCCTCTCGAAAGGGGGGAAGCACTCAAGGGTGACTCGGCGGGGGAGCATGCACAGGGTAAATAAACCGTGCTCACCCAGGTGATCTACCTGAACTGCAAAGAAGTCCTTCCACGCGGCCGTGAAGCCGGTGTCAAGGAACTTCTTGATTACTTTAAGACGCAACGCGCGCTTTTTAACAACCAAATCAATGAGCTTAAGTCCCCCTTGGTTGTACTCACCTATCATAACATTGTGTGCAATCAGCCCACGTTCTCTTCTCCAAATAAACCTATTCATTGCATCGCTGATTTTGTTTGCCACTGCGTCCGGCAAGTCGTACACGGTGAGGGCATGTACGAGCTTGGACAGGCACAAGGCATTGACGACCAAAACCTTGCCATTTTTAAAGATCCCATGACATGGTACTTCTTGATGCTCTTATATGGTGCCTTAATGGTTCCCTAATACTGTAAATGAATCCTTCTTCAAAATTAATACTCAGTGCATGAGAAAGACACATGTACACAGTCAGAGTCAGAATATCTCTCTCTGAACGACTCATTCTGGGCCTTGTTGCTTGAATCCAAATGAGAAGGACACAGATAGGTTAGAGGAGCGGGTGGGGGAACCGCTGGTTCCTTGTTACTGTACGCTGTCTCCCACTTTCGCGTTTTAAGCGCGGAGGAAGAAAGGAAAGGAATTTCAATGAAAAAAACACATTTTCACAGAAACTAAAACATAGTTGCCTTGTTCAGAATCGCCCGATTGAGCTGTGTTTTTTCCTAACGCAGAAAAGGACCGCAAATGCTCAGTTTAGACATTTCGCAACTTTTAGTCATGGGGGGGGGGGCCTAAACAGGGTAGGGGAGCTCAGAACCTCAGAAAGTGAAAATTTCATGCTATGGGACCTTTAAATCGCGAAGCCGCCATAAATTCATGCAAGCCTTAACACTGTTGCACAAACCTGTCCACAAATTGTCTCCAGGCCCCCTCATCTTTCCCCAGTGGGACGCCGAGGACCCTGTAAAGGTCCGCTGCGTTCCTGAGGCCCCAGGTGTTCTGGGCGGTTGCGAGGCTTCCGCAGAAAGCCACGGAGGACTTGTCGAGATTGACTTTGGCGCCTGAAGCCAGGCAGTAGACATTGAGCACGTGGAGAGCCGCGTCGAGGCTCTTCAAGTCCCGAAGGATAAGATTTGTGTTGTCCGCGAATTGAAAAATTTTGTATTCGGTACCCGAGGGGCTCGTGAGTCCGCGCACGGCCCTGTCTTTCTTCAGCACAGCAGCGAGAGGTTCAGCCACTATGCTGTAGAGAAGCGCGCTTAGCGGGCACCCCTGTCTGACCGACCTCCGCAAAGGGAAGGGGTCAGAGAGGAGGCCGTTGCATTTCACATGGCTGAAATGCAACGGCCGCATGTTCATGTGCCATGATGCTCTCCCGCAGCAGAGCACAGCCCCTCAGCCGCTTCCTGTGTCAGCTCAGCACTGCTCTGTAGTTTGGTTTGACCTGGATCTGTACAAAAGCTGCTCATTCACATGAGGCCGTTTACAGCGATGTCCTAAAGTGTGTTTTCTTACCCTACCTGCAGTCCTAATGCTGTGATTTCCTCACATCCTCGTTCCCGTTCTGTCATCAGCTCCATTTAATTTGGTGACAAAATTATTTCCATTGTTAGTTTATAAAGTTAGTCGCCAGTAGGTAGGTTATCATCAGAACCGTAGAAAACTGTGCACGGAGCTGTGGAGCGGTCAGACTCTGACAGAGATCAGCCCATGCATTCATTGACAGCTCGGGGCTGTGACAGCAGAGCAGAGCTGAGGCATGTCGCGTATGTGCTGCTCTCTTGGCAGCAGCGGCCAGTCAAGCTTTGTACAGTGGCTCATGAGACGTATAGTGCACATGAGCACTGCTCTGTACAGACACCTGAGCATCCTGCTCTGTGCGCTCATGGAGCATATCACTTGTGCGGGGCAAAAACAGGTCCTGCAGTCATCCTTCCCATGTGTTAATGGTTTAATCCATGTCCATGTGCAAAGCGGTAAAATCAGAAACATTTATATATGACAATAAACGTATTCCATAATCCACGAGACACCCACCTGTGTGGGACCAAATGCAGTGACGCGAGAATGTGAGCACCCATACCTCAGGTGAGAGATGTAGTAGCAAGACACCTGTCCGGGACAGGTGGGAGCGGGTGCGACCCGGGGAAGAGCAGTGGTCAGCAGGACTACTGTGGGATGGGGAGTGCATGAGACAGACACTGGTCTGCGTACGTGAGAGGGGTGCACATGCACGTGGAGTGTTCGGAACACAAATCCAGCCAGTTCTGACACAACCCATCCAAAATTCTATATTCCTGGTGCCTCTACTGGCGCGTACTTGCATTGTGGGGCTCCGGAGCTGTTTTATCGCACCCATATATAATTTTTCCCCCACCCCAGTTTGTTGCCTGGTAATGAGGCAAAGATTGCAGACATTACCCACGCTGGCAGTGATTTTAAATGCCACAGTGATCACAGATTGTTCGAGATGTCATCACCATATGTACTTGTACCGTCCCACTCCAGCCTCCAGCAGCGAAGTACAGCCCAACTCTTTAATGCTAGCGCCAGTGCTAAGATCGAGGACAAGATGGGGCCCAGTGTCTCATGCATTGCAAAGATGGGAAACTTCCAAATGTTGTGTGCAATCTATAACCGATTATAACCAAGGCAGTTTATGATGCTTAGGTGCCTGTAACTCTCTATGACTGTTGACTGTTATTTATACTGCTTGAAGTTCACTTGTTCAGATTACAAGTGCTTACAGAGAAATTGTAGTCATGTTGTAATCCTATATGGAGTTGCAAGTTTGCATAGTATTTGGCCTCTGAGCTCAGCATGTAGTGTGGTATATTGTTAGTGACCTATAGACATGTGGCTCCATACTGTTCCAGCCTATCTGGTGTGGTACATGGTTTGGCTGGGCTGCCGAGCATCTGCCTTTGTGTCTTTGTGTCTGGGGTAAACCCCTGCCGCTGTTGGGCCTTTGTCTCATCCTGATCGCTTCTAATGCTGCAGCACTAATTGTTTAACACAGAAACACGTCTTTTCTCTCTTTAATGTTTTTGTTTTGATTCTTATTGATGCATTTATTACAAAACCTTTGTGGATTTTGAAAATACGCCTCTCTCACTCTTACCGCCCTCCTCCTCTCACGCTTCCTCTCTCCAAAATGCCCGCCCTGAGAAAGAAAAAGGAATCTGTGAACATCAGCAGGAAAAAAATGAATGTCTGGCAAGTTGCATCATTTTCAGAAACAAACAGTGTGAAACAGTGTTAGCCAGCCTATTAGCATATATACATAAAGAGCGTGTGTGCGTGCCCGTCTCCAAATAAAAAGAAAACACAAAACCAGGAGAACGTTACTCTCGGCTAGCCGTGACGGAGGTTTCTCAAAGAGATAGCGCTCTGGGTAAACATGTGATCGCCACAGATCCAATCAGCTCAAACAAAGGGGATAAGCGTCTGTGCCGGCTCAGTGTTATTGTGGGAGAGAGAGCAGTGTAATGTAGGTGTGCATCTCAACCATAATGTGGCATCTTGTTCACCGCAAAAAGTGCATTCCAAAATGGAGACAGAAGAAGCCAGGCATCACTGTTATCATTTGCATCATAACAGTAAACTGATATGAATAGTGCTTTGGCGATGCTAAGCCCTAAATGTGCATGAAAATCGCTTACCTTCAAGAAATATATCAGCATGTATTTGTGCTTATACGCGCATATTGTTTTGTGGTTTCATCATACTTTTCTCACAGCACAAAAAGTCTTACTGATTTAGAGGCGGAATGGCATCGTTATCTACAGAAATAGGTAACACGTATAAAATGTAGGTGAAGCAAGTGGTATTTTCTGGAATAGGAACTTGGGGAAATTTATGATAAGTACATAATTAGCCTTAATAAAGCATGAAGAAAGACTTATTTCATAATAAATACATTGTTTATTGTTATTTAGTAACTGGGGTTGTGTTTTGTTTCATTCACACATGTTTAACACACAAACCCTGCATATTTAGGCTGTGTTCTTCTGTCAAACAGTAAACACACTGTGATGTCATGTGGTAATACAAGAAGTGCTCCAGGGTCTTTCTAAACTCCATACACCTACACTAGAATCATTTGGATGATTTCAGTCTGAAAGTTTTCTGTCTCTCCTGAGCTGAAGATAAAGGGTAGCTGTTAACTTGAAAACTACCGCATCATGACATCACAAAGTGGAACAGAGCATTTTGAGTTTTGGAGAGGTAGACAGACTAAGAATAAAAGATTGCTCAAACATGTGTGAATGAAACTAAACACAGCGTTGAGTATGTGTTTGATGAGTTATGTAACACTTATAGAGTGTTACATAAAGTTTTACTAAACAATTTTGTCTTTTGTTAATACAGGAATGACAATGTTACATCTATGAGTGTTCATACGATTATAAGGACTCCTTGTTGCCATGTTCCCAGTGTACCCACCTTTGCCCGTGGCTTCAGTCTTCTCCCCGAGAGCCTCTGGAGGCCCTGTACGCTTCTGATAAGACCTTCTCAGGGGGGGGAAGGTAGGGGGTGGATGGGGAGAGGAAAGAGGGGTGTGGTGGAGGGGCTTTAGGGTCACCCCAATGGCATGCTCCAGATATCAGCTTATGCTAATTATCCTCTAAGTATTTCAGGACAAGAGGGAAAGATGGGCTGCTATCCTAAAACACACAGCTCCTACTTAACCTGCACCGTATCAAGATGAGTCCAAAATCTCTCCCACAGACATTGAGTATAGCGACATGAAAGAAAGGCAGTGGGTAAATTGATTAATCAAGTCACAAATTGATGTTAAGCACCATCACAGATATGGCTTTCCCTTTTGGACCAACTTGGTTTTATGCGGCTATTGTTCTTTCAATAATGGCGTGGATGGGAGGGGTGTCAGCGGTGCTTTGGATGTCTGACTGGATAGAGTGAACGGAGTAATATATGTAAGACACTATTGTTAGGTGGGCTTACTGTACATGACAAGTGAAAGATAAAGAACTGAGGAAACCAACCCCCTCTCGATATATTTTGAGATGAAAACCAGGCTGATTAGGCACCTCTGTGGAACCAGCGATTTAGATAAAAGTCCCAAAAACACTGGAAAGCTTCAGGTTCTGAGTGATGCTTTTAACTTCTGAAAAGAGAAGAGGGATGACACCTTTGGCTCAGACGTTCAGACAAGAGGAGGAGAGGTGCTATGAGATTGCCTCTCATTTATATTCACCTACTTTTATTTGATCATAACTTTTGGGTTCAAACATTTTTTTTAAGAGAGGAACTGTTATAGTGGAAGCTCACTTTTTGATCCTGCACAGTCTGTTCGCTCCATCAGTCTACAAGGGCTTCATATTATATAGATTCTGATTAGATGTGGAGTAAACCAATCAAACAAGCAACGTATAAAGAAATAAACATCAGGTTAAGTGATTAGTCCATTGTGTCTGTACACAGCAATATAGCAACAAACTTATCCTTGTTTTCTGGTTATTTTAAACTTATTTACCTTAGTTTGGAGTGCTCGTCCTCTGATACAAAGTTTGAATCCCACTACCGGCATAAACACCACTGGAAAAGCGGTCAAATCCACTGGCCCTCGAGTTGGCAGTTCACTCCCAGTTCCCTGAATATATATATTTTTAACCTTAACCTCATCTCCAGTGTCTGTGTACATGATGCTTGAATGTGTGTGCAGTTCCTTGAAGTAAGGTGTTTTTGAGAGCCCTGAATAGAAAAAAAAGCACTATACTGTACAGTGTACTTCCTGTTGTCTAAAATATTTGAGAAATTGATTCATGCCATTTATCCAAATCTATTTAGTTTGAACAAGTGTGTAATTTTAAAAGCTGAAGTCCATTGCAGTTTCTAACTCAAAATCTTTTTTTTTTATCAGAAAAATGTACTTGACACAGAAAAGCCACTGTCAAAATAAAAATATGTATGGAAGTTAGTTGTGACATAATAATGCTCTTTCAGTCTTGTGCCAAGTGGCTTTCTGTAAACTCTAAAATGAAGTTTGGTCCCAAGCCATATCTCCATGTTGTTCTCTTGTCCATCTGTGTCTCTTCACCTCCACTCACTCTCTTGTGTACAGATACAGGACTAGGGAAACCTGGGGATCGAGGTGAGGTCTACAGATAGAGGACCCCATTGTGGTCCAACGAGAAACGCATTGTGGCTGGATTTGTCCAGTTTTATGTAAAAGCAATACTCTTTTCACCTGAACTAATACAGGCTGTAGCGTAAGCCCCTTACTGCCATGTGCTGCATTTTCCCCCTAATCTCACTGGATTCAGCAGCGTCCCCACATACCTCAGGGCACTGGCTGATAAAGCCTTAACTCCATGCTCTTCCCTCTCTCTCCCTTCTCTCCTCTCTTGTTTGCACACGCTCGACCGTCCCTTGCCCCTTTCTCCCTCTTTTCTCTTTCCCAGGACACCGATGAAGCAGCCGCGCAAAAAATTAAAGTGATCAAGAGATTTAGAGGAACGAGGAGAAATCACTTTGCGAGTTCCATCTGTGGAAGGAGATGAGAAATGCTGAGAGAGAAATGAACAGAGTCGGACAGGGATTTCACAACTTAGAGCAAATCTACTTCAACATCATCTACCATCAGGTGCACACAAGATTGGTTTTACTTGCCAGCGCCTTGATTCAGAACAAATACAAGCCTATTGCAAACACCAAAAATCGATTTTCCTCTGCCTATTGATGATGGGAGAAGTCTATTCCACAACTAGCTATGGGTACACCCGCCAGAAATCTATAATCTTAGATCAGATCATTTTTTTTTATCTTGAATTTTTAAATTAATATCCAAAAATATGTATGAGGGTTGTCAATTGACCAGTAACAATATTAGATGCATTTATGACTGGAGGCTATCATAGCTCAGGACTTTCTTGCTGTGAGGTCAACCATTCAGCCACAGCATCACCTGGTTGGAAGAAAATTAGACGTACCATAGCGTGCTCTTACATTACTCATACAATCTGATAAAACAATCTTAAAGACTGAAATGTATTGATAACTGAAATTATCTGAATTATCTTCATCTTTCATCTTTCTTTCTGACTCAAATTAAATTACCACCACAGTTTTTTGTTGCTTGTGCTGAATTTATCATTCTCATAAAAGTGACGGACATTACACCAGAGCATAATCTACAGGCCCATTCAGTTTCTTAATCCTATTTGAATATTGCTTTGGTTTATATTGGCTACAAGTCTTTATAATAAGCAGATTTTACATCTGACCAACAGTGAGATTCATTGATCATCACAGTCTCGAGTCGATGATGCACAATATATCTATAAAATAAAATCACATTATGAAGATACATGCCATAATCAGTGCATATTTACAACGGTATTTCTTTGCTAAACCACAAGTATATAAAATACACTTGATCTAATAATCAATCAACAGTCACACATCAATATTTTCTCTAAATAAGCAAAATAATTTTTAGTCCTGCCACACACACCACACACAATGACTTTGAGTATGTCCCACATGCCATATGTAAAAACTCAGGCTCGGACTGGCCATCTGTACTCCGTCTCAGACCACATTTGGGTCGGTGCAGTGCAATAAAATTATGTTTAGGCTTCCCTCTACACATATTTTTCTCAGAACATGAACGTAACTTTTTCATGTTGATGAAATGTGATCAAATCAAGCTGAATACGCTTATTTATCTTATGTTACGCAATGTGTTTTCTATATTATTCAATGTCAAATGTCCTTAAAGGTTTTTAAAGTAAAAGAATACAAAACAGTCTTAAACAGTCTTTTGTATTGTCTTAAACAGAATCAAATGCAGAGAGAGCACAAGTACAGAGACACAGTTTGGAGTTGGACAGTGTGAAGACTTATTCTAATGAAGACACTCTGGTCTCTGCCTGTGGACACAGGAATAACACATGATCAACACATTATGATGATCTACTCTGTGTAGTGCATGTTTAAATATACTTAAAGCACTTATTATTCTCTAATACAATATTGGGCCAGAATAGAATCATGGTGAACATTAGAATTGTATGTACAGAAACAATACTCACCATGTGCTGCTTTTCTTCCTCAAAACACAGTAACAGGTAGGGCATCTGGTACCTGTAGGAACCCTGTACCCTAACCCTAACCCTGTAGAAACACTATAACTGGTTCACTAGGAAGTATTTGTTGAAAAAATATAATTCTGTTGAAATCATTTTAGTTGGTTACTTAGTTTACTTTTTCTGTTCTCTTCTTCTGTGGTCTGTGTTTTGTTGATTCTCAAATATCTTCCTTTGGTCTGAAAGATAAGAGATTTTATTTAGTTTTAGTCTTTTTATATGGACTGACAACCTCACTTTTCAGAGGGGTGCAACATTATCTCTCCTTGTAGATGACTGGAAGCAGCACATTCAAATCTTAGTACAACTGTCACACTCTTGTAGATGGGTAGTCCTTATATTAACTCTAATGTGCTTACAATGACTCATTCTAGGCCAGAGTAAGTGCATAAAATCTCTGAAAAGTCTTCCCTCCAGATCAGCTCTCATAATCCTCCTGGATGCACACTGTGTGTCCTCTACTCCTTTAACTATCCTGTGTCCTGATCCATTTGAATTTTCCCCTCCCAAAGTTTTGGGGAGGGCAATTCCCAAGGGAGGAGCTTTACCAGAGATGAAAACAAATTCATGTTTCCTCAGGGCGATTAAAATACGCAGGACTAACATCGACCACAATCAAGCGACCTTTGTAAGATTTAAACATGCTGGACATGTCTTTTCTGTTTTGCTATGCTGAACTTTGAATATCTTTGGTATCAATAAAATATTTCTCTATCTTGATATTTTTTATCTTAACCTTGCATCAAAACACATTAAAACATTTGTTGTTGGTGTTTTGTTTTGTTTTTTCCTAGAGATTTCCGTTGATTTACCCCCCACCCCTTGTCACCTGTGATTTGCCAATGCACTGGGAGCTGCAGCCGAAGGTAGTGTAGGTTCTCCTCTTCAGCACCAAAATCACCAAAAGCACATAACACTCACATAATCTGTATTCAAATAAGATGCTGTCAGGAGAGATTAACTGTTCACGAGCCCACACACTCCGCTTCCTGCCAGAAACTGTAGCTCTTGTACCTGACACATTATGTTTATTCGGGTCTTTCACATCTTTTTGATCTTACTGGAAGTTTTAATGTTTGGAGTATTTTCATATACCTATAGCTGGTATAGTGACTCATATTTGTTTATTTTTTTGTTTTTGGTTCTGGTATTATAATAGCCAGGTAATGGTCTTTGTGGCTAAGAGGACATACAAACAGAAATTCTCTCTGAAGTTAAGAATGCAGTATCAGTTTCCCCTTCACCTCGTCCTTCCTTTGGTGCAGCTCTTCCTCTTCATTGCCACTTCGCTGTACACAGTTTTATGTGGTTTTATCTCAACCTTGGACCATCCTCTCTCGTCGCTCTCATATCCTCAAGTGTCCTTTGAAGCCTTCTGCTTTTTCCTGCTCTGTTTACATTTAACGTCAGTTATACTATATGTATCAGGCCCAAGCAGGGGAAAAGAAAAGACAGATTGTGAAATAAAAGTAAAAATGCAGTATTAGGTGTACTTTTTAAGCTATTGATCTCTGCTGATCTGACCTGTAACTTGGTGTCATTGTGCCACCTGCTTGCCTAAAGTCTAAAGCCAAGCAAAAACATATCCAAGCTGACCTTCCAGCAGAAAAGTTTACTATACCATTAAATAACCACAGAAGATATTTGACAACATTTTTCTGTGCGTTTATGTGTGTGTTTGAACAAAACAAAGCACTTAGCAAAGCAAAGCAATAGAATACTCCCTAGACAATACTCCCTACTACTGTATATAGCTGGTATTGTACATCTTATTTGATATTGTATTTTATATTTGACTACTACTTTTCTATTTAAATCTGATTTGTACATATATATTTATTATCTTTATTTTTATGTATATAATTATGTCTCATCTGACACTTGCTTTGGATGCTATTCCATCTATTTCTTCATTTTCATCTTCTTTCTTTCTTTTTTCCTTTTTACCCTCTGTTATATATGATATATTTGTTGAGTGAGCTACCATACCCAAAAACATTTTCCCTTGTGGAGCAATACATTTTGGCTAAGTCTAAGTTAACATTGTAATGTAAACTATATGCAGTTGTTTTTCTGTTTTGAAATTACAATTCAATATTGAAATACATACAATTCAATAAAGAAATACATTTGATTAGTGGGAGGGAGACATTTTGAGGCAGTAATGGGTAGATGTGTATGGGTAGAAAGCCCTGTATTCACATATCACTACACTTGATCAAAAGTCGCTATCAGCAGATGCAACAAGGAGGAACAGCACCTCGAACAAGATACACCCTCACTAATCTCCAACTCTCATCAGTGCTTCCTTCATTTATATATGCTGCATCAGTAGCCTTTCCCATAGCACTGAATTCTTTTTCACCATAGACTATACATGTTTTATATAAACACGTGCATGTTCAAATATTATAGCTTTGAGAGTGCAGGCCTCCAGAGCAATGTGCTGCTATGTGATACTGAGAGAGTTAATTCAGCCCATCATAAAGACCAGGTTATAATCTCCTCCTATAACGACCTGTCCATGCACCCCACCCACAACCGCACACATGCCCACGCGCGCACACACTCTCATACACGCGCACGCTCTCATTCACGTGCACACTCTCATTCACATGCACTCTTGCCATGCTGCACCTACACACAGACCTACACAGAGACATAGTGACGACTTAAAGCTGCACCCAGAATGACACGCAGCATTATAAATAGCCTAATCTATATGGTAATAGTGTTGTATTCTACAAGCACAGAATAGGGATAAGATAACATTGTGACTCCGGGGTTTGTACTGCCTCCTATGGTAATTGTTATCAAAGGTTGTTTGGGATGACATCGGCAGCTCCTTGTGATTGGCTAGGCCTGGTTATTTACGATATGAATTATGATAACCATGATGTCTCTGTGCTCCTCCACCTCGCCGCTGCTGTGCTGGCCGCCAGATACAATAAATTGCTATCGTTAATCACAGGCTTTTGTTCTGCCATGATTACCCCTCCACCGCAATAAGAGTTTTATTTAAGAGAGAATATGGATTTGTCATCCTTCTGGCGGCAAAATGAAACTGACAATATTTTATGTCCTGACATTTAATTTGTAAAAGCGGACGCAGGCTGCATTTGCATTTTATGACACCCTCTCGCTCTCTCTCTCCCCCCTACTTTGACGTCTTCCTCGCTCTTTTTACGCACAGAGCGAGGATGACATTTGTGGAGCAGGTCAGGGTTGCAACAAGAGGAGAAAAGAGCAAAAGGTGAAGCTGCAAATGTTTCTGGGCGTTGGCCAAGTTTTGTTTGTTTTTTTCTTTGTTTATATATATAAAAAAAATTAGTTTATAAGATTATGATTATGATTATGATTATCTTATGCTCACCAAAAATATAGTGCAGAGATAGTTTGATGATAACCTTCATCTAATACATCTTCAAAGAATGTGTCAGTAACTATGAAACACGTATTACTTGAATGTCAGACACACTAGTAACTTTTTGCTGCTTGTCTCCATGGAGATTGCTTTCTCTGCTCTGTTCTACAGTATGGCATTATATCCATGAAGGCAACCATGTGATGCCAAGTTACAGCTCAGATCTGTGGAGAAGTGAACCTGCAATAAGAATATATGTTTAGTAAGGTATTTTAAGATTCAAGATTGTTTATTTGTCATATGCAGGATCAACACAAGGTCAACAATGCAATGAAATGATTTGGATCAGAAAAACGTTGACTTGCTAAGATCATCAAGAAGTACTAATAGCATGCAATAAAAATAAAAGTGAAAAAAGTAAAACAATATACAGTGGACCTTCGCTCTATCGCGGTTCACTTTCCTCGACCTCGCTGTTTCGCGGATTTAAAAAAAAAAAAAAATTATAGTGTATCAGCGGAGACGTGAGTTTGAGACCGGGACTAGACCGGAACTAGACCAGGACTAAACGTGGACTAAACCAGGACTAAACCAGGTTTAAACCTGGACTAAACCAGGACTAGACCAGGTCTAAACCTGGGATGGTCACGCAGGGTGGTAGGGACAGAGTCTATGGCCGTTTCCCAATTCAGCGACGGCACGCTTGTGAGTGTGCACTCGGTCTGTCGTCGAGACGGCGCACACTCGCTTTGTCCTTAGTGCACTACGTTTCTCACATGGGCGTCTGCGAAATGGAACAGGTCCCGCCTCAGCTCAATGAGCCGGGTGGTCTGCTCCTTCTTCCCTAAAGACAAAAATATTATACTATTGCGACTAGTAATAGGGACATGACCAATGTTCCCCCTAATTTTTAATGTGTCTGAGCAAACACACACTAACTCCACATCCGAAATGCCCCCCGCGCGGCTCTCACTTTGCAGATATAAAAAAAAAAAAAATGACCCCGCGGCTGAATTAAAAGCGGAGATCCGCTAAAAGCTCTTTCATCCCTGATTTACAGTGTGCTGCATAAGTTTCTCTCGCGCAGAGAGGGGACAGTGGGTCTTCCCCCGTCATGCCTAGCGGATGAACCCGGCCCCGTCCTAGAGAGCTGTGGAGTATTGGCGACGCATTGATAGCCATGCCCCGAACTCCGGGGCGGTCTGATTTTGGAGCCGGGGTGAAATTCAACCAACCCTTGTGAGCGCGGGTTAGTGGGGGAAAATCCTCATGGTAGAGCTGATCGGGGCTTTAGACCTAGCCCCTCGCTGAAGTGTTCGTACATGGTCGGGTGGTGAGGGCTGGTGCTCAGAGGCGTCTGTTAGCGGTTCGGCACTGTTAGCGGTGGCATGAGTCTTGCCCAAAATGATATCCAGGTCGCTTTCCACTCGACTTTCGCACATGGCATGGATATGTTGTTCCAAAACAACGCATATCCATGTGCACGTGTCCGCGCACACCCTTCCCCCCTCCCCACGCTTCACTATTAATACATTTTGTTGAAAATCTACGAAAGTTTGAGTGTTTAAACTAGAGAGAAATGTGAGAAAATGTTAATACCAGTCTGAGAAAAGTGTATAATGTGTGTGGTGAGGCGTTTACAGCCTTAAAACATGTGTAATAATTGTAAAATATAAAGTTGTCCTACTTCGCGGATTTCACGTATTGCGGGTTATTTCTGGAACCTAACCCCCGCGATAAACGAGGGATTACTGTAATAAAAAAATATGTAATAAAATATAATAAAATACAAAGTTATGGGAAGGATTAAATAAGGTGTAAGTAGAGTATTTCACAGGTGGTAATGCTCAAAAGAATTTCGTATTGCACATAATATAGTATAGTATACTATAAGTATTGCATGTGGATTTTGTATTGCACATAATATAGTATAGTATAAGTATTGCACGCGGGCATACATATTGCACGTATTTCTGCGCATTTAATAAAATAAATGCGCAGAAAGAAAGACGAAAGAAAAATGCTGAGATACTGTAAAGATATGTAAAGAATGCTACTAGTTCTCAGAGAGATAAGAGCATAAAAGGCTATTTCCTCTTCCTGTTTTTGTTGGTGCCAGGCAGAAACAGAGGAATTTTGCAAACGCTCCCTTAGGCCCACACTCACAAACATAAATATACAACAACACAACGCAGACAGCACCCACTTTACTCCACACATACAACGCAATGGAGAGGCAACTTCTTTCAAAACAGAAGGAAGACTAGAGGACTTTGAATGACTTTGACCCGGGCTAACTTTAATAGTGTGAATGCTGCGGCTCTGTTCCTATGAGCTCCACCTTTCCCTCACTGCCTTGACCTTCCTGTCTGCTGGGATAGAGAGGAGACAGCGAGCCCACTGGAACCTTGGGCTGAGTTATGCAGGAGTGAGCTTTGAATAATTGTCCCGCAATATGAGTGTCTCTGATTAATTGCCTGAGATAAGAACTGCCTCTATCCCCATCCCTCTCCTCCGCCCGCTCTCCACACTATCCCATGTGCACTGTCGCAGCCTGCCAGAGCTCCGTAATCAGCCAGTATACACCACCGAGAGAGAAACTGTTTAACTGACCCTGTCATCTCCACCATGCCTGTCCTAATTACTCAACAATAACAAAGGAGCTCATTTAGCTCTGACGCCAGCGTGCAATCACCACTTCTATGAATAACTTAACAAATAGGGGAAAACATGTACAGGCACATTAATGCAGGGCCTCAAGACAATAGTTTCAGTCAAGGATTCAGGTGACAGTTCTGAAAGTCGACATACTAACATACCTGTGGCATACCATCTGTAAGTGTTCTGCTGAAATTATAATAAAATAAACAAAAACCTTAAATCTGTGAAAAGGTGACATAAAGTAATAATACTGTGAATATATTTAGGTCAGTTCCATAAATATATCGGTAGCACTTTTTAATAACTACACTAAATAAAGTGTAAGTGCCTTAATAAGACATGAAAAGATACTTAATAATGAATTGATTATGAACAAATAGTTATATCTAGTTAATGATTCAGGTTTAGTAACTGCTTCATTAAATTTCCTAACTCCAACCTCTAAAAGGCTACTTAGCCTGAAGCATTTGTAATTATTATAAAGTGGTAAAAATAGATTTTATATATATTTTATATTTATTTATCTTTTGCCATAAATTACTAAATGGGTGGCATGATATTGGTATACTGGAAACTTTATTTGTAAAAATACAACTTTTAATACTATAGGTGGGTATTTTACAGAGAAACAAAAATAACTGCTGGCTCTGTCCTGATCTGATTAAGTTTATAAATAATGAATATTTACTGTATAAACTATTTCCTGCTATGAGCTCAGCCTGTTTATTGTACACCTGCATGTTTTGCAAGGCGCGGAAGTCATCTTCTCCCCAAAGTATCAACTGGGTGTACTGATAGCACCTGCTCTGTCAAACACTTTATTTACATATCAAACACACTGCTGCCTGTTGTTGCCTTTTGCATGGACAGACAGAAAAGAAGGGCATTTTCCTGGGAAAAAATAAATAAATAGCAAAACAAGAAAGTCTTATAATGGCGGCAGGGACACAGTGCACTTGGTTTACAGATAAACACTGCAGGCCTTTGGAGAGTTAAAATACAGAGGCAAACCTGGAAGCACACACAAACAGAGCGACTGAAGGCAGCACACTACAAAGTTGTGCTGGATTTTCAGAGGCGATGAGGAGAACGAGGACAGACGAAGCTGGCTGTGCTGGGGGAAGGAGGAGAAAAGAAACTAGCGTATACTTGACACTCGGCTAATGGTAAATCCTTTGCTTTATACTGTAATTTACTGCTCAGCCTTTGGGCCAAACTGCTTTTGAAGTGCTCCGAAATGTCAAATCAATTATTACTTAAATAAAAAAGAATTCAATTTACTCGTTTCATGATAATCTGTAACATTTTATCATAGTAGAAAGACGAGGCAATTTCAGGCGATTTGAGCCTACTCTCCTTTTTTATTCACTATTCAGAGATATACTGACTGGAATATAAATTTGTTGATGATTGCGTCTTTTCTCCATCTTATCCCTTTTTGTGTCATCACGATTGCAAAGTAAGAAAAATCAATTTGGTGCAGTAATACTCTTCATCAGTGGTCACTGTGTGGTAATGACGTTGTACACCTGAATGTGGGTGTGAGGTGGAGCGAGGAAGAGGAGCGTGGAACAAAACACTCTGTTCATGATTCATTACATCCTAATGTGTCTGTGTGAATGAGCGGCGCATAGGCCTCTCAATGACACTGGGCCCACTCTAATAGCTCTGAAAAAGAGGAGAACTTAGCCTCCACGTCTCCACACTGGCCTTTGTTCATTTTGTTCAAGGACAGGTAAAGTAGATGATGCATGAAGTTTGTACCCCAGCACATGTGAAGCCAATGTGAGTTACATCTGTATTAGCGTTCAATGGGTCATTACCTTCAATAGTGCATATCTATTATAGCCTGCTGTATTTACATGTAATACTCTTATACTATTATAATATACAAAATAGATGGGGAAAGTTTAATAATACTTTCAAAATCACTATTACTGTAGTGAGTAAACATAATAAACCATTTGTGCCAATAACTGCTAATACGAGTTCAATTTATACCATCACTAGTGTAGAGCACCAATACTAGTACAGTTTGTATAAAGTGCAACCTCTATTTTAAGTATTTATTTATTTATTCTTTATTTAATAGGGACAGTGCATATTAATGAAAATCTACAACATTGCAGTGTAAATACGTGAGATTATAGCAAAAATGCTCGTTTCCATCTGCAGTCCCTAGGCAGGTGACACCACAGCAAAAACAACAAAAACAATGACAAGTGACAATAACAGCAGTTAAACATTAAGTGTCCACAAGTCTGGTTTTCCTTTAGCCGCTGTTTCGAGTGTGACTTGAAAGTAGCCAGTGATGGAGTACTATATTACAAAAAATATTTTACCACATTTCCTTCAGAAGTTTGTACTATGTCAACCCTTCTCGCACCTATCCAAATGTCTTCTGAGATATCCAAAGCAAATGGTTTTATTAAACACAAATTGCATTCAAGCAATTCGTACTCTAGTCATTCAAAGTGCTTTACATCAAACAGATTACAGCTTTAAGTGTGCATTAAAACTACAATATAATAAATACAAACAAATAAATAAATATATGTTTGAATGCGGTGATTTTTCATCTATCTATCTATCTATATCTTCTATCTGTCTAACCTCAGGTACTGGCCTCTTCTGGTGCTCAGGTCTAAATATGATTCAGAGTTTCCGTTTTATGCATCTGAAATCTGAAGATGTGATGCAAGATGTTATCTTGAATCTTTACTTTCATATTCGTTTGATTGTGGTGAGTATATATAAGAAGACTGGGCTGCTTCAGACAACTGGACCAATCTTAAAGTCTGTTAGACAGTTAGATATATAGTGCTGATTTTGGTTATGTTTTAAATACTAAAAGATTGCTAATTAAAGCATTAAGCATGTCTATTATCTTATTGTTTGTATCAGACAGTTTTTTATATGAAGAAGAAAGTATAAGTGATCTGGGGGCATTTTTTTATATAGAGCTCAGTTTGTACAGTTAATTTTAATGCTATAAATGTACAATATTCAACTATAGTGAGTAGAATAATTGTTAAATTATTTAGCAAAACTACATTGGTGGTGTTGCTATACAGTACAGTTCAAAAGTAAATGGAACAGTGGAAGTGTGCAAGCATACATGTCTGAATAAGAGCAAAGTTACATATCACCAGGTCATCGAGCGTGTTATTATTACCCATTAATGATTCAGTCCTGAATCAGCTGTGCAGACGCCAGAGTGGAGGAGGTGGGAGCCATGCACAGGCAGAGAGGCACAGAGGAAAAGGGGCAGACAGACCCTCATGTCGTTCACAGACCGTTCCTCTCTTTTGTGTGGCACCGTGTGGAATAACATACCTTTTATTCCCTCCACCCTCCCAGTCTTTCTTTCTGTAAAGCGATCAGGGCCCCTGATAGTGATGGCGATTACAAAACCACATAGCAGCCTGCACACCAAAACAAAGTGTATTTCGGCTCCTGTTTTTTCAGGGCCTGGCGCCACCCGTAGTGCAGTAAACAATAAACATAGGGCACTGAAGGGCCATGCTGCCTTCACTCTGTATCTAGACTCATCGAATAAAGACTCTTCACTTGTGCATTGGAAATCATCTCCTTGTTAGTGGCGACAAGATTTTTAAGGAACAAAAAAATCTGTGCATATTTTGAATTTAAATATTTTCGAAGTAATCTATAGCGTAACATGCAAGTAGCAGGGCTAACTTTAGTATGGTACCAATAACTGGAACTGTAGATGTAAAAGTGTATAGCTGTGGTGTTTTTCCATAAAATTCTACTTTTATTCAGGGGTAAAAATCTTTGCAGCAATTGTACTTTTTAATTATAAAATGATACTTCCTCATATTAGTAAAATATTTGTCCCTCAGTGACATTTCCCATTAAAAAGCAGTTGCACGTTGATATTGTGGGTGTCTAAAAAGCATTAAGTGCAGTATCTTTACATCGACTGTGGCTGACTACACAGCCCTGTTTGTGTCTGAGAAGTGGAGTTAAAAGGTGGACTTGTAGCAAATTGACTATTACTTCAAAGTGCCCTGTGATTATGTTCTGAGTGATTAGGGGGGCTGTTAAAGGAGACCACTTGAGCATTGGCAGTGAACCCGAGAAGGAATGCCGACTGGCGAGGGAAAAATCCACCAGATACGCACAAATCCCACAAAGGCAATGGCCCCAACTCAGGAAACCAAAGCTATTTTTACATTCAAATATTCAGAAAAGTTTAGAAGAACAAATCTAAGTTGGCAGACTAAATTAGTTGTATTTGAATTATGTTTCATTGTTCAAATAAACAGCCTAATGCTCTGTGCTCAGAGGACAGAGGTGGAAGGCGTCATGAAAATTATAAAAACATATGCTTGAGTGAAAGCTATGATTTCCCAAGTATATCTTTACCTACATCTAAAGCTTTATGAATATTAAACCCTAAAAATGAAATGTTTATTTATAGGGTTCACCTTAATGAAGTACTCACTGCTCATGAAAGTATACTGTAACTAATTCACAACCATCACTAGAGCTACTTCTATTTTACTTAGGTCTACTACTTACAGTACAAGGGGCATTCAAAAAGTTCTAAGACACATGTCATAAATTCAAAATGAGTCGAACTAGTTCAACAAAATGACCTTGAATCGTATCACTGATGACTTATAAACACATTTGACAAGTTTCAGCATTCTAGCTTTGTTATTCAAAGAGTTACGTTACATATTGCACAACCCACTTTTTTGACCCTCCAAAATGAGCCAATCTGAAGTCCGAGCAAACATTAAATTTCTAACAAAACTTCAATGGAAACCTAAAAAAAAATATTGAAGATTTGCACAATGTTTATGGATGTTTTTTTTTCCTATTTCCAAAGTTGAAGGAACATTTAAAAGGAACAAGATTTCAGTTCATACTTGAAGCGAAGAGGGAGGTTGTGACCTGGTTACTTAGACAAGCTCTAGAATTCTATCATGTAGGAATTTTTCGGTGGAAACATCGCTTGCAGAAGTGTATTGACTTAGGTGGATGTTATGTAGAAAAATAATTTTGTTACTTTCAAAAATAAAGTTGTTTTTTAATTTGTCTTAGAACTTTTTGAATGACCCTCGTATGCTGATACACTTAAAAAAAATATGTTTCAGACATTTACATTTAAGTAAAGTGTTTTTCCCCCCTTTTATCTCAGTTTCAGGTTAACACAATCATTTGCTGAATGCATTCAGGGACAAAGCCAGCAAAGACCATGTCAATTCAACTGCTTCCAGATTTCCCAACTTTTTACCATTAACTGTTCTCATTTGGCCTTTCCCCTTCATCTCCACATCAAACCAACAGAGAGACGAGGCGCGCTCAGAGAACAGAGGTACTGGCAGAGGAGAAACCTGGGGAGCCAGGCCCCGCACGGTCCTTTTAATGGGAATAATAAGCTTCTATCTCAGGCAATTAAGTCCACATTCGATCCTTATCACAGAGCAGAGGTCCACTGTGGCATCTAAAGAAAATGTTTGCGTTTGAAAATCTCCATCACATAAACAAGATAAGAAGGTGAACACGTATGCGCGCCACATACCGCGTCCACCCTCGCCTTTGTTCTCAGCCGGATAAGTGACTGACTGAAGCAGGTTGTTGTGGACAGGCTAATGTCCTTGATTTCTCTGTTAGCAGCAGCACATGCTGTCCATTTACTCAAAGGGAACTGCAGATGTACCATGGGAATTGTAATGACACAATCAAAGAATAAACTAATATATATTTAAATTAATGCATCACCGTATTGTTTGCATTACATTATTTTATAATAGTTTACACATCACCAAAGCAAATTCCTAATCTGACAGTTAAGTGAACCTTAACCTTTAATTTAACCACACTACTGTGTTCCAATAGATGGAAGAAAACATACAGTACATACATACATACCTACCTTAAGAAATACAACTGTTTGGTTAGTATCCTGTTTAAGTTTTGACAGTAATGGTTTTGTTTATCAGTGCAGACGCCACAATGAGGGCGTGCATGCAGCGTGTTTTCATTCCTGACAGTTGTCCTCTATGCATCACAGCTTCTCCATCAGAGAACACATCTACAGGCATGTGTCACCTCCAGGTCATGTACTGCTCAGTCCAGTAGCACAGGTTACACACAGACACGTCTCTTAAACTGTTTAACATTCCTGGGTGTTTTATATCTTTAAAACATTTGAGTGTAATTTATTCTTGCAACCAGAGACTGCAGAAGGAAACTAATTATTTAGCTACAATTTGGTGTGGATCAGTGTTTATTATGAGCATAATGTCTCTGTACATCAAATAAAGACTAAACTAATATCCACATATCTTCCCTTCAACTTGGTCTGGTGGGGTCACCTGCTTCTGTCCATGGAGAAAGATAGGTTTAATGCCACACTGTGGAACATTCCAGTTTTTTTTTTCATTATGTAAGTGAAGCATTTCGGTCAGTAGGTGCTGTAAATGTGTTATAGAAATAACTTTGATATTTGAAACTTTGATATATGAAACTTTGATATTGCTTCACAGTCCAGTTACACATTTCTCCCAGTTATTATTTATACATTATTTTTTCTGTCTATTTAATCTTTTCATTCACAGTGGCACAAAATAATGAATTTACATATCCCTCATATGGCATGCTGTATGAAAAATATCAGCATAGATTTTAAGCAGTAATTATACCTTGAACTAGGGGTAATTATACTTATATAATAAATTATAAAAACATATTTCAAAAACTGATCCAACTGTGGTCAACAATTCAAATAAAAATTGCATGCATACATGCAATAAATGGATGCAACAACATTATTTGTGGTGGTTCTTCCTTTATAGCACCGCCAAGTGTATGTTTTTTCTGTAGACATGCTGCAGCTCCACCATTTCAGGGTCATGACCCCAGCCAGACTGTCTCAGAGGTTACAAGGTCAGGTCAAATAGAGGGAAATGTTATCCAAAGAATCAGAGTTTATTTGTTTAATTTTTGTGGCCAACCCTGGAGTCTGCCTCTGATCAACAGAACTGTGGATTATCAGAGGGCAGAGAGAGTGAGAAGTGATGAGAGAGGAGCAGGGCAAACGCCTACTGCTTCAAATTAGACTGCAAAAATAATCCAGTGATCCTCAACTAAACAAGGCACTTTAAACTTATTGTCAAAAGTCAAATAAGCTTTATAAACCACAAAAACACTTTGGGGCCCACTGCACTGCACTCGGATTGGATTCACATGAAGGTCAGATCAAGTGTCAGAATATTTCTACTTCTCCATGCAATTCACAATTTCCTTTTCTCTCTTTTTGGTTTGCGCTGACACTGGATCAGCAAAGTGTTCTGTTGGTAGAAAATCTGTAAAGATAAAATGTATTTTAACTTATTAACTCATTTTAAGAATAATTAAGTGACTAAAAAGTTCCAAATCGTTTGCATCTTTGCGACTTAAAACATAAGATAAAGCTGACATAAAGCTGATAAAACATAACATAAATCTAATGTTTTTATTCTGATGTATGTTTTTGTCTTGTTCATGTATACATTCATTGACTGGACTATATTTTTATTTTAAAACTTTACCTCCAGTTACAGCTATTCAGTACTTTCCTTGTTTATTTTGCCCCCATTAGCTTACATTGATGGCTTAAAAAGATCGACCTTTGGAGCAATAATCTAGTAATGACTTTTAACCCTATCGCCAGACGATGCAACAATACACGTAATTGGCTTTGTGAGTAGGCTGTGTACCTGCGCTGCATTGTATTTGTGTGTGTGCGGATAGTGCAAGAGCCCAAACAGTGCGGCGCCAGCAGTCTGCCCTTCCCTTGAGAACGTAACGGCTCAGTGCCATCGGAAAGAGAGAGAGCCCAGCGGGTGGGGTGAGGTGGGGGTGTCAAATTGGGGGTAAGAGTGCTGCTAAATGTCCCGTGCCAGGGCAGGTAACAGGTAGGGCAGTGTGGGATTAAAAGGTGAAGCTGTCTATGCGGGTTTGTCCTTCCCAACATTGTGATGATGCAGCGAAAAGACTGCTGTGTGACAAAGTGACTCAGGCTGACTAAGACATCCACTGCACTTGGCATTGCTCACAGGATACATGCAAAGTTCATCCTCGCCTACAAGAAATCCACTAAACACGAGTTTCCATTTAAAAACAATCAATCAAAACCACCAATCTTTGATCTTCTTTAAGAGAATTTCCAGTGCTTTAAATGAAAAAAAAAATAAAGTTCACTTTATCTGTGCTTTTGGACTTGAGAAAAACCCTCAGAGCCATACGATAATCCTACTGTGCAACGCGAAGGCAGAAGTGCTGTCTAAATTCTTATTTTAATCTGTGGAAGAGGGAAATGGATGTACGCGGGAATATGAAAATAGGGTGAACTCCAAAGCCCTCTCTGCTTACCCCATCAGAAATACATTCTGCTGCGATCGGCAAAATCCTAATGCCAAAACATTCAGGCTTGCTCAGACTCTTTACTACCCAGCTCCACTTCATTCATTTTTAATACAAGCCTTGTTAAGTTGAGTATATAAAACAAAGGAAATAAACAATGCAAGGTTCATGCTAGAGTGAAGGTCAAAAATGGCTGATCCTCAGTCTTGTTACGAGCAATGGCCGGTTATGACATAATTTCAACTCATTCCAAAATATTAGACACTAACTAACTGGGCAAATATCAGATCCTTGAAAGAAAATACAACAGATATTGTTTTAAATAATAATCAGAATTTACTCTTTCTTTTTTGCCAAATTCATATTGTAATGAACTCTTAACTTGCCTCTATCAGGCATGTCCTGAGTTTGGCCCAGAGATAAACAATGTAATGTAACAGTTTACACTGAGTTACTCAGATCTTTTTTTTCCCTTCTTCTTCTTTTTCACATACAGTAGACTCTCATATTGTCATTCTCAGATTGTGTTCTGAGAAGTATCTAAAACAAAATAAAAGTGCTCTAGTTCTTCAGACAGTGTAAAGTCATTATGGGCTATAAATACACTGTTACCAGGGCTAGAAAGTCAACGCTGTTTGCCCTTGTTAAGGCACATAATTACCTCATTTACATCTCGTTTCCTCCTGAAAACCGGAAGCCATTATGTAGCCCCACACTGGACTGCCCCTCCCTCTCTTCACTGCACATGATTACAATCATCATCCAATCAGCTCCTGAGTTCAGGGCTGAGAAAAGACCAGCTCCCAGGAGTCAGAGCGGGAAAGGAGTCAGGGTCATTCAGACTACCATTATAAAGAGATGCTCAAACAGGAAATACTGGGGTAATAGTACTGCAAAGTCAATACAAACAAGCACAATAACAATAACAAACATGCAGAATGTTTATGTTTAAGTGAGTATTTATCCTTTTTAAATCTATAATTTAATTTTGTTTATGGGGTTTTAAAGAATTGCATTGGAAACTGCAATGTATTCATAGACAGTATATATAAATGGATATAACTAACGCGCTAACCACCGCATTCCATATAGGAAGTTTGCATGCGGGCTCTTCCGGCTCCTTCAGACCCCGGCTCCCATTGACTTACATTGGAATATTGTGGCCCTCTCTCTGTAACTGCTGCAGTGAGCCTTGTCATTTTGGTCACACTTGTTTAGTCCACTTCATTGTACAGTCTATGACTGTACTACATGCCAACAAGTGCAATATAAAGTTTAAGTTAGGGCAGACTTTATAGGAAATTGCACAGCAGTGTTACACCAGAGGACCTATTTCCAGATCTTGAGCTGCTTGGTCAGCTGCTTGGTCAGCTGCTTGGTACCTTACCTGGAGGATTTTACCTATTGCTCATGTTTTGGGTTGATGTGAGAAACATGCAAACTATCTATATATATATATCTATACATCTATACATCTATATCTATATCTATATCTATCTATCTATCTATCTATATCTATATATATATATATATATATATATATATATATATATATATATATATATATATATATATATATATATATATATATATACTGTATATATATATGTGTGTGTGTGTGTGTGTGTGTGTGTGTGTGCTGGCATGGTGACTGAGTAGCTAGCACTCTTTTGGGTTAATCTCCTGGACTGGCCCAGGACTTTCTGTGTGGAGTTTGCATGTTTCTCACATCAACCCAAAACATGAGCAATAGGTAAAATCCTCCAGGTAAGGTAGTCCTGACCAAGCAGCTCAAGATCTGGAAATAGGTCCTCTGGTGTAACACTGCTGTGCAATTTCCTATAAAGTCTGCCCTAACTTAAACTTTATATTGCACTTGTTGGCATGTAGTACAGTCATAGACTGTACAACGAAGTGGACTAAGCGAGTGTGACCAAAATGACAAGGCTCACTGCAGCAGTTACAGAGAGAGGGCCACAATATTCCAATGTAAGTCAATGGGAGCCGGGGTCTGAAGGAGCCGGAAGAGCCCGCATGCAAACTTCCTATATGGAATGCGGTGGTTAGCGCGTTAGTTATATCCATTTATATATACTGTCTATGAATACATTGCAGTTTCCAATGCAATTCTTTAAAACCCCATAAACAAAATTAAATTATAGATTTAAAAAGGATAAATATATAAAATATTTTTTGCTTAAGTAAAAGCCTGTATGAGTTAAACAACATAAGACAGCAGCATCACATGACCTAGCATTCACCTTGCTATATGAGCAAAAGCCTGACGCCAGATCTCAATCACTTCAGTAGTTTGTGTAAAGACACAACAGACAAAACATGCTTGAGTTTGTGAACCATGCAGGGACAGGTCTGCGGAGCTTAATTATCTGAAACCATCACACAGAGGTTTCATTCGTCACATTGTCGAAAGATCTCTGCTCCTCTTTTTAAGAGACATCACGCCAACATCAATAAAACACAAATAGTCAAAACAATGTCACATACAAGCGTTTTATTTCCCCACATCTCTTCTTTTGCTTTACCTTTTCTACTCCTTCGCTTTCCTTCTACAAACTCGGGCTTACTGTTACATGGTAGGAGTCGCTGCATGAATCAGTTTGTGCGTGTTTGTGTAGTATTACAGCGGTTGTGTATGAAAACTGCAGATAAGAGCAGAGTATGATGAAATGTGAAGCAACAACACATGACCCGGCTTAAAGATCTCTGATAAAAACAAACATGCTATAGGCTTATGCACACAAAAACAGAAATGCACAAACGATAAGTAGGCTGTATACTGCACATTCATAGACAGAAAAAGCGTGTATAGCTGTTAGTTGGCTTGCACCTCCATAATGACACACATAGAGACCAGTTCCACAGAGTAAATGAATGCAGCAGGATAAGATCACTTAGACAGGATGGGTGACTTGTGGTTTATGGTGGGCCGCTGGGGACTGGGCGGGAGACTGTACGTTTTTTATAAAGGAGATATGGACCTTGGGGGTCAAAGATAAGAGTATCTGATATGCATGGTTATTATTTTTATATGTTAATCCTTGATTGTGTTCCGCTTTTATTATTGCTTGTTATCATCTATTGTATTCTAGTGTGCACCTCTAATTCCCTTACAAGTATGTAAAGGTTTAAATGCAGACTATACCTGGGTATATCTCATAGTCTAGAGACATTAAGCGCTATCTCCCGGCTTTCAATTACACTATAACAACATAACGCATAATATACATAGCATATAAAAGTGCTTCGCCCATTGTTGTTGTTTTTTTGATGTTGTTTGTTCAAATAGATCTAAGTATTTCTAGATCTGTGGAAATAGATCTATCTTTCTTACTGATTGTTTAATGTTGCATAGTCTAATCATGCTGTAGTGGTAAGCTACAGCCACAGCTGACCTGGGGCAAACTTATGAAAGTTCTAATTTTGTTCAACTGTAAGATTGATGAAGTTTTCAAACTTCATCTACAACACGGACAGCTGCCATCTCCAGAAGTTCTCTGACGACTCGGCCATTGTGGGCTGTATGTCTGAGGGGAACAAGCTGGAGTACCGCTCGGTCCAGTAAGACCAAGGAGATGGTGATCGACTTCAGGAGGAGACCACTACCTCACTCACCGGTGAACATCCAGGGGCAGGACATAGAGACTGTGAACAGTTTCAAGTACCTGGGTGTTCACCTCAACAATAAACTGGACTGGTCCCACAACACCAACGCCCTGTACAAGAAGGGCCAAAGTCGCCTCCACCTCCTGAGGAGACTGAGGTCATTCGGAGTGTGCAGGCCTCTGATCAAGACTCTTTATGACTCTGTGGTGGCCTCTGCTCTCCTCTACACTGTCGTCTGCTGGGCCCCGAGCAGCACAGAGCGGGACAGAAAAAGACTCATCAAGCTGGTCAGGAGGGCCAGCTCTGTCCTGGGCTGTCCTCTGGACTCTGTAGAGGAGGTGGTTGAGAGGAGGGTGCTGGCCAAACTTATGTCCATCATGGACGACACCTCTCACACCCTGCACCGGACTGTAGAGGAGCTGAGCAGCTCCTTCAGCAGCCGACTGAGGCACCCCCAGTGCAAGAAGGAGCGCTACCGCAGATCCTTCATCCCCACCGCTATCAGAGTGTATAACTCCACTATATAGTCTAAACGTGCAATTTTTCTACATTTTCTTATTTACTTATTATTATTATTATTATTAATGATCTTATCTATATTCACTTTTTTTGGTCTGACTTTCTTTTGCATTAAACTGCCTGGTGCTAACGTGGCAAGTGAATTTCTTCTGTGTGAGCTCAATAAAGTCTTATCTTATCTTTTATGGATGAACTGAACAGTTGACTTATCTGAACCATCTGAATAATTTTAACCCTAATACATTCCCCACATTACAAACTCGAACGCTGTGCTCGGTACACAGATTCAGCTTCCTGTTATTCTTTATTCCTGTTATGCACTTCCTGGTGGCACTCACGCCTCACAGCAAGAAGGTTCCGGGTTCAATCCCCGAGTCGCCCTGGGCCTTTCTGTGTGGAGTTTCCATGTTCTCCCCGTGTCTGGGTGGTTTTCCTTCGGGCACTCCGGTTTCCCCCATCAACCCAAAACATGCACCATAGGTAAAATCCTCCAGCTTAGGTCCTGACCAAGCCTAAGCAACAAGATCATGGAGATGGGTCCCCGGGCGCAGCAATGTGCTGCCCACTGCTCCTGAATAAAGGATGGGTCAAATGCAGAGGACAAATTTCCCTTCGGGGACAAATAAGTTATATAAATAAAAATAAATACATATTTTTTCACCATTTCAAAGATTTTAATTGTTAACTGCTATAGCAACAGTCCTAATTTTCATCATTCTTAAATGAAATTCTGCCTCAGTGGGATCTTTTCCAAAACCTTTCACTTTTTGCCTCTTCTTCTGTTCCTCTTTCCATCTTAGAGCTGTGTGTTCTGTACAGATGTGCTTCTCCCTCTAAAACAATCAGTTCCTCTGATCTGATAGACCCTTGATCACAGAGGCAAAGCCAGGGCCTCCACAGCCTCACTCACTCATCTCCTGGCTCTGATAACAGCCTTTGGGGCAGAAAAGGGAAGTTGAGGGACAGATATGTTTTTCCGGATGGACAGGTATGGTTTTGGCTACGCTCTGCTACTCTGGTACACCTCTGTGATTGGCATGGAGGCTTGGTCGCCTCCTCCACTGACAGATTATTCATATCGCCTAGTTAGGTTTCATGAAGCAATTATATGTCTTCACACTCCACCAACTTTGGGAATGGCAGACTATAGGAACACACACACACTATATGGCCCTCAATGGCAAGAAATGTCGATCACTGGGGACAGAACTAAAACAGAAAAAACAAAGGCATCAAAATGACACAATCTGAACATAATATATGAAAACAATTGTTGATGTGATGATGCAGTTTTATTGTTTATAAATATTTTAAAGGATGTTGAAGTGAATGAAAAGAGGATTGATGAGATAAAGTTGTTGACACATAGGGTCTGTGCTTAACAGGTGAACCCCTGCAACATTTCTTTTTCTATTTTCTAGTTTGGCAAAGGAGAAATTCAATTTGTCAACTGGACAATTTGGTCGAATACGTTTCGCAGTTCATCCAAGCTGCTTCTGGTCAGACGCTGGTGGACACTGCCTATATCTGTTTCTAGGTGACACAAACATAAAAAGTCTGATCTGTTTGTAGTTTGTAGAAAAAAATTACATTTGTATAAAAATATGCTTTATAATTCCTGCTGGAGTCATTATAAGTTTTGTTTGACGTTCTAAACTAACTCCTAACTACAACTTTTTATTTATTTTAATGTTTGGTCCAAAGCATCATAGGCTATACCAATCAAATTGAATAGTGGAAACAATTACAATGGTGTTCTTACTTCGAACTGCTTTTATGACCCAGATCATAAGAACAATTTTTCAACATTCATATTTGCACAGTAAATTCCTGATCATATCTTATAAAAGGTCAAACTCGTGTCAGCATAAAACAGGACTGGTTCAACAGAATTGCCCGGTGATTACCAAACCACTAACGAACAAAAACAGTGTAGCCTGACTGCCTCTGAAAACATACCTGTTGAAAGACAAGTCCACAGTTGAGCACGTAGGCAGTGGCGCTCCTAAAATAAGAGCTAAAATAAACTCAATATCAACTCTTAAATGACCTCATGGAAACAACAGCTTTTGTTTTTGGCTGTACACCTGCTGTGGACACACACAAGGTGGACAGGGGTGATTTGAGCTCCTTCTTCCTCAGTCACAGCTCACCGTCAGCTGTGACCTGGTTAGCTCTAAGCCGCCGTTTGAGCCTGGCCCTTAGTCGAGGTTGGCTGCTCAGACAGGGCAGCAGTTAGCACACGCCGAGGCCTCATACACACTGGTACAGACCACGGTGGCTAATTGAATGGCCAGGGCAGGAGGGCTAAGTCTTTAGAGCATACCGAGGAGGCTATGAATAACACAGTTTCATTTGGAGCCTATAACTGGAATGGAAAAGGTGAGAGAGTGTGGGAACAAAGACTGGATTTGAATGTTTACCTGAAAAACAGCGTGGGAACAGCATGTAGTGAGATAATAAGCATAGGTGACACCAACATAAAAAGTCTGATCTGATTATAATTCTTATTTAAAATAAGAATTATAATCAGATCAGACCTTGGTGAGAGCAAAAATTTGATCAATGTTATTTTAGAGTTATTTTTAAATGCATTATGTATTATATCACAACGTGGATTTTGTTCTCTGAATTTCAACAATTCTTCTGTGCAGGAGACCACAATACACCTGGGGACAGTTCCCCTTGTCTTGAAACAGGAGTCAGAAGTTCTGTAGCTTCTGGAGGATAAGCCAACTGTGTGTTTAAATTGCAATACTTTTAATACGTTCTGACTTTTTGTCAACGCTTATGTTTAGCTTGGGATGGTTCTAGATAGTTTGCCTTACAAAGGAGACAAACATCTTTCTGCATTTGAGGGTTTTCAAAGAAATCTGACAAACACAAAATCAAATCTTTGTCCCTCATCCCAAATAGCAAATGCATGTTATTTCCATGCGTTCTTTCAAGGTAAAATAACTGTAGCTTTCATGGCACATATAAACCAGGCCAGCATAAATGAACTAACAATAAAGTGAGCAAGCATCATGGAGCTTCAATGATCATTTCCCAACCATGTCCACACAGTTACTCACTCTCAGCATTACAACTCTGATTGTAGTTTGAGGTTAGTCTTAGAGCAATATAATGATTATTAACTAAATTGTGTAAATCAGAGGTCTTCAACAGGGGGGTCGCAACCCCTAGGGGGGTCGCGGAGGTACTGCAGGGGGGGTCGCGAAATCTTTTGATTTCACTTTAAAATAATGTAATTTTATATTTTAATATTTTTAAAAATAATATATTTTTTCATTTTTCCCCAATCAATTTCTCCCTTGTCCCTCCACCCTCGTTGATGTCTTAAAATGAAAAAAGAAAAAAGATGTTATGTGCAACTCATCAGGGTCAGACATCTCACTGAAGTGGGAATTCACAGATGGCTTTGGGGTTCACTGTCCCCTGTATGTTCATGTATGTACACAGTTTAACTTGATGTGTTATGATCAAAGCTTAACTTGATTTGTGTTAATTGTTCATTATTTGAATAGCTCTGTATTTGAGCAAGATGTCTGTGTAAATGGCAGAAGCACAGCCACTCTCTCCCTTGCACTTGTTTTTTGGTTGAATCAGTGAACGATCTTAATAGGCCTGTGTTATATGCAAGTTGTGTTGAAAAATGTCAGTAGCACATCCACCCCGTAGGGCCTATCTGGCCCATCTTTAAAATAAAAAAAATGAAAATACAGTATTAACCTGTGTATTATTTCCTTGTATTGGATGTACCATAACAGAGTAGCAATGTTTATACATGACACTAAGCTCAATTTAATATAAAACACAATTCTATGCCGTATATATAGTAGGGGGTCCCTGGCCCAGTTCGCCATCTGTTTGGGGGTCCCTGGCCTGAAAAACGTTGAAGACCCCTGGTGTAAATGATACATAAGAGAAAGTATCATCATGATAAGGATTTTGTTGTTTACAAAAGATCTCATGGTTATACAGAAAAGTGACGACAGGTGAAGGGGTTAAAAGTTTAGCTGGTCATATTCTGCCCTTTGGGGTAGATTTAACATACTTTACTGTAGAGTACATTAACGAGCAATTACATCGGTGTGTGCATGTCCTCATCTCTATGTGTTTGTGGGGGACAGAACCAAAGGGAAATGATTTTCTGTCTCAGAAATTGAGTTACGTGGAAACACAGACATGGAGTCAATGCATGTCCTCGCATCGACACATGCAGGCCTAAACATAATTTCTCATAACAGCCTAATATGGTTCATTTTCAGCTATCAAACACACACATAAAAAGAGTGTTAACGCTGTCAACAAGCGAGCACGGCTTGTGAAACCATCGTTTTCATTCTCAATATGTCAAGGTTGGGGTGTATTCCAGCCGGGGGAGGGGAGCGGGTTAGAGGGGAAAAGAGTGTCTTCTCCATCCTCTGCTCTCCAGAGGATCCCATCATGAAACGCCAAAGCACAAAGAGCTCACAGCCTTCCCAAATGAAACCCTGGGACCTTTTATCCCAAATCCGGGAGTAAGGCTGGAACAACAGCACCATCCAGCAAACCACTCAAGGTACTGCAACACAGCTCCATCACATCCTCTCTGAACTCCCTTTAAAAACAAAAACAAAAAAAAGGACTTTTTTTTTTTTACCATTTGCTATTAATGCATTGATCAAAATAAGAAATGTGTCCCAGCTTAAAAGACACCCATCATAGGAGAGGTAATCAAAGCTTAGGTCTTCTTTCTAACCCTTAATAGCTGCACACACACATGCATACACACACACAAACTCAAACTAATTACAATTTGTCCTTTCTCTTTTGTCCTTTTCAGACTGTGCCTTTTTAATTCCAACCAAGAACACATTAAAATGGGGTGTGTGGTGGTGAGGGGGGCACACTGTGGGATTTTCCAAAGAGGTAAAATAACAGAGTGGAATGTATATCAGCTTCCCATTCTAGCTCATTTAAATAAGCACCAACACTGATTTTCGAACAAAAATATGGTACTAGTACAATAACAATGAAATAAGACCCTGTGAAAACTCGCAGCCCGGAGCCAGTATTTAAAATATCATTTAAAAGGGCTGATCTGTAATTCAGAGCGGATATGGTATCAGACGGCGTGCTTGTCATACCCAGCTATAATCTCCAGTGCGCCGGGGAACACACTGTCTGCTGGCATCACTCAGAGATCAGGGAGAAGAGGGAAGGATTTCACTAGATTTCAACCACTGCAGTAAGTGCGTTTATCAACTTACTGCATCTATAACGTTTGAAAGAAAATTACAGAATGGGAAAATGTACCATACTGTGAAGATAGTATAGATTAAAATAAAAAATAAAGGTGAACAGGCCTGGAACTGGCAACTGTTTACATGAATAATCAGCCTATAAAATGAACTATAGCACAGTGTCATCACAAATAACATTCACACCGGACAAGAATGCAATAGAATATACTGAGAAATAATCTGACAAGAATATTGCCAAGTGGTGAAATAGCTCCTCAAAACTGAAATCAAACAGCTACCTGCAATTCAGAAGACGATTATGAGGAGCAGGACTCAGGAGGACCCATCCCATCAGCACAGAAACTGTTCACACCATTTCTTTTAAAAGCCATTAGGATGCTACTCCTGTTATGGGGCTTGTATGACTCCAAACTCCTATTAAATAACAATGAATATTACATTTGGACATCACTTTGTACATTGTATAATCATAGCTGAACAGATAACTTGAAAAGGTAGATTCTAGCAATACAGTAATCCCTCCTTTATCGCGGGGGTTAGGTTCCAGAAATAGCCCGCAATAAGTGAAATCCGCAAAGTAGGACAACTTTATATTTTACAATTATTCTACATGTTTTAAGGCTGTAAATGCCTCACCACACACATTATACGCTTTTCTCAGACTGGAATTAACATTTTCTCACATTTCTCTTTAGTTTAAACACTCAAGATTTCATAGATTTTCAACAAAATGTATTAATAATGACGCGTGGGGGGAGACACGGCTCCGGGAGCCCCGCCAGACGCGCGAGCAGCACTGCCACGTCCCTGGACGAGACGCGCACCAACCCCTTGGAGAAGTGCGCGGCACGATAAACGATAAACCCCTCATCGTGGACAAATCTGTGACAGAGCAGCACGTGTCGCGCACTTCTCCAAGGGGTTGGTGCGCGTTCCGTCCAGGGACGTGGCAGTGCTGCTTGCGCATCTGGCGGGGCTCCCGGAGCCGTGTCTCCCCCCACATGTCATTATTAATACATTTTGTTGAAAATCTATGAAATTTTGAGTGTTTAAACTAGAGACAAATATGAGAAAATGCAGCGCGAGGCTGCATGTACACCGGAGAGATAGAACTGCGGTGCCCGGACCGCGTGCTCTCAACCCGAGCCACAAACCGAACACGCACAAACAAGCCGCACGGAGTGATTTAATCCTGGTTCAGACCTGGTCTAGTTCTGGTCTTGACCTGGTTTAGTCCACGTTTAGTCCTGGTCTAGTCTCTTAGCCAATCAGGACGCAGATCACATTGTTACACTATTAAAAAAAAAAAAAAAAAGTTACACTATTTAAAAAAAAAAAAAGGAAAACAATTTTTTTTTTTTTTTTTAAATCCACGAAACAGCGAGGCCGTGAAGAGTGAACCGCGATAGAGCGAGAGTTCACTGTATCATATTTTAATCAGTGGGATTAATCATATCTAATTAGGGCTGGGAATCACAAGGTTCCTCACGATTCTATATTATACACGGTACTTTATACACGATGGTGACACGATATTATCACAATATGATGATTAATGCAATAATCGATACTCTGTGATAGAACCAAATACATTTTAGCAACAATATTTCTTTATTAACTACTTGTGCAATTAGTGAACATTAAATACCTCTATTTTACTCATCAAAACAGTCAATGTGTCATGGCAGAAACTAAAATCTAGCCAAGATTACTTGAATTAAGAAGCTTTTATCTTGATTTGAGTAAATTTCACATGACAAGTATAAAATTAACTACCAATTGAACAAGACATTTTGTACTTAAAATATAAAAATACATCTTGCTATACTTAAGATAAGAAAAAGGACACTTATAATAAGAAAGGAAATCTAATGTTGCTTGAATTAAGAAGTATACACTTGTTAAATCTACCTAGTTGAATCTATCTAGTAAAATGTTTTTAATTTAAGTAATTTTAATTTACCTTGATATTGTTTTTTTGCAGTGTATTGCATAAACAAGTTTCCTTCCACTAAATAAGCAACAAAACTGTAGAGCAATCACACAAAAATGCTAAAAGATACCAAAAAATACAATATATCAATACAGCCCGCCACAATATCGACACTGAATCACCAACTTTAGCATCACGATATATCGATATATTTCAATATATTTGCACCCCCCACCCATATTTAATCCCACAGTCATTGCGGTCGTTGTCTCCTCAGGAGGCTAGCTGCAGTTCCTTCAGCCTTGCCTTGTATTAATGCACACATCCACATTGGGTTTTGGTTAGCTGTGTGGTCTGGACAGGAAGGGGCTCAGCAGGGCACACACAGAGAGATCCGTTGCCAGGCCATCCTTCGCACCTCTCCTGTTGCAGTGGGAGTCAGAACTGGCCAGGCGTCCCCTGAATCATAGACATCCTCATATTGCAAACATGCACCCGGCGCACAGACGGAAACTGGCAGTGACATGCTGTCCAGCCCCTCCGTCTCAGGGCACGAGGTTGGCCTGAGCCATCTATCATACAGCCAGCAACACAGTAACCCAAGACATGAGTGGCAGCAGTGCACACACACACACACACAAGTACTGTATGTGTGGCATGTGTAAGAATGTGTGGCTACAAATAGAAGCTCCTGAACCCCGAATAAATATAAAAATAAATATGTATGGAATTGTGGATTGTGACCATAGCTTGTGGATTGTGATCATAGCCGAGCGCACAAGCTTTTGTGCACTCAGCTTGTAAAAACATAACCTGCTGACCCTTATGGAAAACAAACATTTCCAACAGTGGTTATTTGAAAAGAAAAAGAAAAAAACAAAAGATATAGGTTTTATCTGTTGTCATATGAGCACAGGGTTTATGTCGTCCAACTACACTAAGTGCAATGATGTGATGTTTTTGAAGTCGAAGGAACTGTTTGATGACCAAATAAATAAGTCTAAAGGTCATGTCTGTTGTCTAATATTGACAGTGTTGTGAATAAAAGTTCCAAGAATTCACGTTCTGAATAATAATTTTGAGTTACTGTATTCTGGTACTTTTTCATTTGGTAGTATTCAGAGTAAAAATCAAAGAAATACATTACGGTATTTGATCATGTAATTTTGGCTTTAAAATGCTCATAATCAATGAAAACAGACAACTCTGCTCCTGTGGTGGTGCATGTGTGATTTTTCCATCTCCATTTAATGATAGGAAATGCTTTAAAAACACTGAAGCAAATATAAAGCTTTTTTTTAATACTATGTTGCATTTTTACATTATAATTTAGAAGCAACTTGATGCGAAAATATTCCAAGTTTTCAGAATACATATTCTGACTGGCCCTTGTAGCAGAATACATTACAAAATGTAAATGCAGGTATTCAGTATTCTGTGACTAAATGCATTTTCAAAGTATTCTTCCCATGACTGTATACTGACAGACAATAGGCTATATCTTTGCCATTTAGATTCCAGATTTTTTTTTTTCCAAGATTGTTTATTTGTCATATGCAGGATCAACACAAAGTCAAGAATGCAATGAAATGCTTAGGATCAGAAGCCTCGCTAAGATAGTCGAGAAGTACTAATAGCATGCAATAAAAATACAATGGAAAAAGTAAACAATGTAATAAAATATAATAAAATACAAAGGTACAGGTAGGATTAAATAAGCTGTAGAGTATTTCACAGGTGGTAATACTGCTCAAATGAATTTTGTATTGCACATAATAGTATAGTACACAGCTTGTACACAGTATAGCCTGTATGTGGGGGTTATTCAGCTATTATTTATTTCTCATTGATTTCTAACTCCTTAATATTTGATCAACTTTGCATGGAACATAGATGTTGCTGGTCACAATTCTCCTGCAGACAGCCAATAGGCTCCCCTGCTTCTCCTCCTCTCCAGTGTTAAGCTGCAGCCTGTTCAGGGCCCTTATCCTATCCGGGTCAGATTGATAGGGTGACGCCTTTCATTTGGAGAAAAGTGGCCAGTTAAGTTTTAAATGAGTACAGAGTTATAGGGAAACTGATGCATCCTCCAGAGTTAAAGCCCCTAAGAGCACAGGGAATAAAATGAGGGGATGAAGGAGGAATAAATCTGCGTGTTGGCTGCCATCGATCGTCTCTCCCTCCCTCTTCTCTGCTATCTCATCTGCAGGGGCTGAAGGAGGCCGAACGGTTTAAACGATCCTGACCTTGTCCGACATAAATAGTCAGAAAAGTCCACAGCGCAGATAGCTTTGTGTAGGCTTTAAGGGGCGAGATAACAGGAGGGGGGTTAGATAATGCCCTGGTGTTACTACATCACAAGACACGCTCCTTACAAATACACACGGAAACATCCTATAGCCCGACTTCCACCTAAAAAGTAAATGATCTTTCTTTCAAAGCTTCTGCAGCAACTCCCTCAAAGCAGAGCACGGGAGCGCTCAATTGGTTCCCTGTTCTGCGCCCCTGAAGCAGACACGAGTGTTTTAAAGTAGGTAAGGCAAGGCTTTTGTACGGGTTTTTTTTTCTTTCTTTCTTTTGAGTGTAATGCAGCTGTACCTGACAGTGGCGTTGCCCCCAGGTAAAGCCACAAATCTCTGCCTCCATTGTCACCTGTTCCTCTAATCATTTTCCGCCCGTCATGCCACAATGGAGCGGGGCGATAACGATAACGAGGTGAAGCTAATACAGAGCGGGGACGGGGAACGCACAGACACAATGTTCAGATGTCTTCACTGGCTCTTCACCGGCTCTTTCTTGCACCTTCATACAGACTTAAATGTAGAGACGCACTTACAGACGCGCGCACATCTGGCCTTTCTTTCAGACGCTTACTCTCTAATGTTCACTTTTCATTATGGCCTGATAAGACTTGTGAATATTTTATTTTAGGCCTATGAAGAACATCACAAGAAATCGTGCTTAGACTGTACCAACAGACCTATAACATTATTTTAGTGTTGGCTATTAAGCTATTGTAGTATTTTTATTGTGAGTGGCAAGACTCAAGGAAGTGGCTGAAATGTTGGCCCCAATGTAAACATGAAGGCAAACAGCTATTACCCCCAAGCTGTCAGACTACTGAAGTCTGGATAATACTCTAAATAATACTGAACTCTCAATAATACTGCACTAACTGTATACAGCTGGTACTGTACATCATATTTGATACTGTTTTTTGTATTTGACTACTACTTTTCTATTTAAATCTGATTGTACATATATATTTATTATCATTATCTTATGTATGTAATAACCACTGTCCATCACTGCACTGTACACAATCATCTGAGTCACTTTATTGTAGTGATATTATATATTACTATACTGGAGTCACTTTGATTCTGAGCAGTGAACAAACAGCAGTTAAAGACATTTATTGTGCAGCGTTCCTGTGCCTTTTAACCTTACAGTGTTGTGTTTTTTTAGTTGATTGTACATACTTATTATCTTAATTTTTGATGCATGCTCTTTTTTCCAACTGTTTCTGAAACTTGCGTTGTGACACTGCAATTTCCCCATTGTGGGACAAATAAAGGATTATCTTATCTTATATAATTGTGTCTGATCTGACAGGTCTATTGCTCTTTGGTTGCTTTTCCATCTATTTTTTCTTTTTGTTCTTTTACCCTCTGTTATAGGGTTGATGAGTTAGCTACCGTACCCAAAACAGTTTCCCTTGTGGATCAATGAAGTTTGTCCAAGTCTAAATCTAAACTACTTTTCATTATGCATAATGTTTACTGCTGTTGCTCTAGTATGCCACTACCTCACTGTAAATGCTACTGTTACCTGTGCAATAACCCACGTGCAATACTTATTATGTGCAATCTAGTGTGAAATACTCTACTTACACCTTATTTGATTCTACCTCTACCTTTGTATTGTATCTTACCGAGTCAACTGTTCTTCTTTCTGATCCTAAGCATTTCATTGCATTGTGGACCCTGTGTTGGTCCTGCATATGACAAATAAACAATCTTGAATCTTGAATCTTAACCTACATTAAGATTTAAATGAATTATGCTACTGGTAATGTCATGCCCCAGATCTGTGGTCATCATGGTCCCACATTGGATGTTTGATATTTGCCACTAGAAGTTGTCTAAACTGCCTATAAAGGTTCAGTTTTTATTCAGGCCCGTCTATGACTGGTGGGATCGTGTGGCCTCGATAGAAAAATGGAGATGAGGAGGATGCAGTTTCGTGGCTGCATTTATCAGAGTCTGGCATCGCTGTAATTTCAGTGTTCAGATCCAATCGCTCCGGCTTCCCTCAGGAGTAAACAATAACAAGCACAGATACAATAGGCAAACACAGCCTGCAGGACAGAACACACTCGCAGATGCACGACTACACCATGCACCACATCCCAAATCTATTGCTATAGGATCCTATGCAGACAACGGGCCTAATTTGTCTGTATAGAGAGTAAAGCTTCAAATGATACAGGAAAAACTTTCTCGTAGTCCATTTCCCGTATGTTGTTGAATTGGTTTTCGCTCAAAAGGCCTACTGTTTTAAGAGCCTGCGCTGCAACATCCCCGTCTCGTTGTATTTGTGCGCCCCCTGGTGGATATAGTGCCTATTACAAAAATATATATATTAAATTTTCTTACAATTCCAAACTATCGCCAAGACCAGTTTTAATTTTGTTTTTATGATAAATTAGCCCAAATAATCATGAGCAGTAGTCTCCTTTTTAGTTTAGAAAACCTCCACCATTATTACCTCAGAGTTCAAGTTTTGATATAAAAAAAAAATAGACTATAGAATTATGCTTCAAAGCCTTAAAATTTGTGATGGCTTAAAACTTCTACTAAAATGTATATATTTGAATGATTCACTGACAAACACCCCGTCAGTGCCACTCTGCTTCATCTATGTTAGGATACGTCGCACTCTAGCTTAAATGCATGTTGTTTTCTATTACTTGTGCATAGCCTACATAGAACAAATGCATATGCTTTCCGGTCATGTGATATGTACAATGGTTTTAGTATTTGAAGCCAGACAGCGTGACCTTTATCAACTGTATGTTACGCACAAATTGACCTTTTAAATAAATATCTCATGTATGAATTTGGTGTACAGATTAATGCAAAAAAAGATTGTGCTGTAATAAACTTAAGCATCAAGTCAATCTTAAAATGGACTAACATTTATTACGACCTAATGGAACGGATACATTGCAATGCAAGAGACTTTTTTTTTGTTTTAAGATTTATTGTCTCTGTATATTTTACAAATAGAAGCACATCTAAACATATGTATTTACTTCTGACAGGTCTGAAGCACGATGGAGCACTTGGTACTGGAAATGATGATTGCTCCCATTTATCTGCAAAGAAAGGACCCAAATGTAAGCTCAAAGAGTAGGACAGCCATTCAAGCAATAACTAGACAAACTAAAAAGTCACAGCCCAATCTACTGTTTGACAATCCTATGCTACACTTTCTACAACACCATCTAAGTTTCATCATTTCACATTACCTCTTCAGCAAAGACAAGCATCAGTTCCTTTGTTTTGAGCAGAAGATATTTAACAGATTAGGTAAGGTTTGTAAAAATAAGAGTTTACATAGTAGGAAAATTAAGCAGTTTATTTATAGTATAAAACAGAAATACTTCTGGATAATGTGATGTCACTTCTTTTTTAAACTGCAGTGAAAGTGGTGATGGACCAGATAAAGAAATTAATGGGTTAAAATTACTCCAGAACCAAGAGTACATCTGATTTGGAACTCCACAAAGAACATGGTTGAGAGAATTGGTTTACAGCTGATCAATTCCCTTCATTTGCTTTTGAGGCATTAGACCGATTTCAGGCTGAGGCACACTTTTGTTATATTCTTGACTTTCAAGTACCTCACCTTACGAAATTAATTCGTTCCAGAAGTGGTTTCGTAACGTGAATTTTTCGTAAGTTGAGTAGCTATTTCAATGGAAAAAGCCTGATTCGTTCCAAGGCCCCGTTCCAAGTTGGTTTTTTTATAGTGTAACTTTTTTTTATAGTGTAACGCTGTGTTCTGCGTCCTGATTGGCTAAGAGACTGTAGACCCAGGACTAAACGTGGACTAAACCAGGTCTAAACAAGGTCTATACCTGGACTGGACCAGGACTAAACCTGGACTAAAGCAGGAATGGAAACCAGGATTAAAGTGCTGCGTGCGGGTCTATTTCCTGGTTTCGTGCTAGCGCTGCTATTAGCAGCAGCACCGATGTACCTCATGAGTCACGGCTGAGGCGAGCAGCGACTGCGTGCGTGGGGGGGAAGGGGGAGGGCGAACATGTGTGTGATAGCGCAGCATGACCCGGCGCGGGGCTGCGAGCGCGAGTTCAAAACCGTGCCTCCTCTAGACCAGATCTAAACCAGGTCTAAACCAGGATTAAACCACCGCGTGCGGGTCTAATTCCTGGTTTCGTGCTAGCTCTGCCGGTGTACCTCACGAGTCATGGCTGAGGCGAGCAGCAAGGAGGGGAGGAGATGTGCCTCCCCTCGGACCGCACGCAGTCCGAGCGCATGAACGAACGCATGCAAGAGCCGCGGTGATTTAATCCTGGTTTAGACCTGGTTTAGACCTGGTCTAGAGGAGGCACGGTTTGAGCACGGGTCTCGTGCTCGCAGCCCCGCACCGGGTCATGCTGCGTTATCACACACGTGTCCGCGCGCACACTTCTCCGCCCTCCCCCTTCCCCCCACACTTCACTATTAATACATTTTGTTGAAAATCTATGAAGGTTTGAGTGTTTAAACGAGAGACAAATGTGAGAAAAGTTTAAATCCAGTCTGAAAAAAGCGTATAATGTGTGTGGCTGAGCGCGCATTATTTGAATTTTTAAGATTTCGCGTTTCGTAATTTTCTTTCGTATCTAGAGACCAAAATTTAACGTGAAGGCGTTTCATAACTTGGAATTTTCATTTGTTGGGTCTTTCATAAGGTGAGGTACCACTGTATTAAAGATGGGACGACACTTTTTCTTTCAATTGTGTGAAATCAATTATGTTGAAACTTACAGAGCAGCAGCTCCAGAAATGATCTCAATGAGCTCCTTGGTGATGACAGCCTGTCTGGTCCGGTTAAAGGTCAAGGTCAGTTTGTCAATCATTTCAGCTGGAGGAAACAGACATCAGTTAGTACTTAATAGACAGCAGTTTTACAATAAAAACGCAAAATGCACTCAATTCTTACAAGCATTCTTGCTGGCACTATCCATAGCAGTCATACGGGCACTCTGCTCACTGCAGGACGACTCTCTCAGGGCCAGGTAGAGGATGTTCACTAGAGCAAACTCTTGGTAGTTCCTCAGAACATCAGCATCAATGTCATCATAGATGCTCATTGACTCTGCAATAGACAAATATTTTAAAATCTGAAATGAATTACATGCAATATTTTTGTGCAACATGGATTACGCCTTAACTTACCAGCATTTGCAACTATGTCTGTGGAAAACACAGGCTTCTGGTCTGTTTTGTAAGAAATAACAGACCTGTGGGAAGAATGTAAATGTTACTGTTCCCAAATGTGTACAATAAAAAGTAATTAAAACACACAAATGTACCTGAATCGGTTGAAGAGAACAGCACCCTGGTCAAATTCATACCCAGAATTAAGCAGCTCAGTGGCAATAATGGAGGCATCCCCAAAGCTGGGAGGCTTGCGACCCACCTCCTTACAGTTAAGCATAATGTGCTTTCCATGAGTTCTTGTAAGAACAATTTTATACAAGTGAAAATTATTTTTTTTGTGTTTTTAGACGTTTTAAATATTGTAAATTTGACAAGAGACAGTTTTTACCTTTGCAGAATACCCCTCAGCTTGTCACCCACATTAACCACCATGACCTCCTTGCCTGCACCGGTGAGGGAGGCAATTTCACTCTTGATCAACTTGGCCACTCCAGAGTGGATTGCTCCACAAAGCCCACGATCAGAGGTCACACCAACGATGAGATGCTTGGCAGTCTTTTCCTCTGGTGCTTTGATCTCAGCCTTCTCATACAGGGCTGAAAATAGGAGTAATTGTTATTTTTATAGCAATATTTAAGAAACAAAATTACACTCTTATAAAGATACATACCCAGAGCACCAGTTCCATACACACGAGCTGGCTTCAGCTGCCTCTCAGCACGGGCATACTTTGCAGCGGCCACCATTTTCATGGATTTTGTAATTTTCTGGATGTTTTTGATGGACTTCAACCGAATGGTGACTTGATAAGATAAGATAAGATAAGATATGCCTTTATTAGTCCCTCAGTGGGGAAATTCCAGTGTTGCACAGCACAAAAAAGTAACGTCCGCCTCTGCGCGTCCGTCGTAGCAGCTCCTCCGGCGCACACAACTGCGCCGCGCAGCGCACATAGCAACGCACATAGCAACGGTGAAAAAGTCAAAATCCAGAGAGGGGAAAAAAATATTTAAGGCAACAACAATGACAGCAATGTAGAAAAATATTAATTCAGAACAATAAAAAAACTTTTAATTGCCTGGAGATTATTTTAATAAAAGATATTTCGCTGTGCCATCAGTCATTTTGCTCATATGGGGGAAAAAAAAATCTAAATAGTTTCTGTAATGTAAGTAAGTATTTAAGATATTTCAAAACTAAATTTTACATTTTATGGTTTGACAAAGTAATAATATAATTTCAGAAACAACTTTACTTGAAATAATCCTAGGTTACTTTCAGCAGTATTGCTTTAATATAATGGTATAATTAGAGTGGCCCATACATAAAGAATATAATCACAGTACCCAATGATTACAGGCTCAAGTCTTTAACATTTAATTTTTCATGTAATTTTCCCTGTTGTGCAGAATGCCAATCCCACAAGAAGAGGTGTTAAAACTCAAGCAAAAGAGAAAAGTACTTACTGTCCTTCAGGGTAGCCATGTTCCTGACCTGCCCACTGTGGAAATAAACATACACAATACACATCATTTTCCATGTAGTAATGTTAAAGCATCTTGTGAAGTGCACATGTTACTGAACCTTTTGCATTGTTTTAGTTAGATTAGGCCAGTATAAATTGGCTTTGAATTAACGAGATCCATTAGCACGTTCATTCTGTTAAGTTGGTTCTGTTTAACATTTCGCCTGTCCCCGAGGATAATGTCGCTAGTCCAATGTGACCCTGCAAATATCTATACATTTGTTATCAGGCGTGACTCTAAATGTAAGAATATTAGCTTTAAACGTCTAAACTTGGTTCAATACCGCTGTCATTCATTAGCAGCGGCCTGCATGTTAGCACGTCCTTGTGTGTATATGCACGATCTACAGGCAACACAACAATGCAGTTCCTTCTTCACCCGACAAGTACAGCATCGTTCTAAATGGTATCAACTTGGCCAGTCGGTAGAATGTTTGATTATTTCCATTTACCATTGTGGGGAGAACAGCACCGCGCTGGTCCGGGCGAACATGGTTACTCCAATGAAGGTCAGACGCGCAGGAGTGCGCATGCGCAAGAAAAGAGTAAAATGGACGAATGGTGCGTTCACGAGAAATCGAGAAAACGCCCTTGTAAATATAGTCTATGGTAAATGCAAATGAGTAAATAGAAACAAAAATACGATGTGATAATTATTATTAACGTATTTGTGTATTATTAATGAATTTATATTTATACCGGATGTTCAAAAAATTTTGTGACTCTAGATCAAACCCGGGCATTTCAAGGCCCGGGGGCCACATACGGCCCGCGAGCCGACTCTGACTGGCCTGTGAAAGGTTGCTTGGAATTAAGAAAATAAAACCTACCTACCTAAATTGTACATAATGCATTTGTACTGATGCATTTGTACTGATGATCATCTGTCAGATCTGCTTCACATCTCCACCTTAAACATGCAACCTGACTTTGATGCACTTGTTTAAAGCTCAACAGAGGCAGAGATTTATCCATAATTTACATCTTTGCGTTTCATGTTTGGGTCCCGAGAGCTGAGAGCGAAATAAGATGTGACTCCGCACATGCACACTGTCCTCCTCATCTACTCGAAACTGGATAAATCTCAGATTACAGGCCACTTTTGACTCAAACGAAAGCCCAGACTAAGACATTGAACTTCTATGATTTGAAAAGTGCTAAAGTTTGTGTTATTTGGAGACCGCAAATATATGCCCCGAGAACTCACGTTACGGATATCACTAATCTAAAACATCTCCAGAAATGCTCCATATGACACCAAAGTGCTATGGGTGAGTAAAACAACTTGTTTTATTACCGAAATAAGGCTCAGATTGTAAAAACCGTTAATTCTCCTTTAATACAGTGTTTCCCAACCTTTTTTGTCTTGTGTACCCCCTGAGCCTTTTTGTCATACCTCGAGTACCCCCTCACTCATACGTGTTGATAATTCTCCAAAAGTAGAACGTGACACAACATAAATGAAAATCATTTTATTTCATCTCCTTAATTTGAAAATTTAATTCTCAGGCATTTTCTCTCTTTTCTTTAACTCAAATTTACTCAAATTAGAATTAAAAAAAATAGCGACACTGCCGAGTACCTCCTGCAGCGTGCTCGCGTACCCCTGGTTGGGAAATATTGTCTTAATAGAAAGTTAAGAAAGTTAAACTCAGAAAGCATTGTGGGGTTAATGTGACTGAAAAAGAGTTACAAATGTTTCACGTTTACCATTGTTTTGAATTATTTTACTGAATAAATAAAATAAATAAAATAAATAGATAGTTTTTGTTTTGTTTCGTCTTTATATTGTATTTTGTACACTGTCTTTTTGCACTACCTGGCCAGAGAGAAACAAAAATTTAAATTCACTGTATGTTGAACTCATATAGCAGAATTGACAGTAAAGCTGACTTTGATTTTTGTAAAACCTCACTCTGATTATTTAATAATAACACATAACTTACCAGCTTCTGTAAATAATGCCATTTACTGATTTCAACGTAGAAATACAATTAATAACCAGAGTAGACTTCAAACTTTTGGCCCGGCCCTCCACAATATTTTCTGCTTCTCATTTGGCCCCTGGGGAAAATTTAAATAACTGCTCACCCCTGATGTAGATAATACATAAAATAGCAAAATCATAATCGAAAAGACAAGCAGTACGTGAAGGCAACTGAGAATCTCGCGAGATCTTGATACGTACACGCAACTGAGAATCTCGCGAGATCTTGATACGGACACGCGGAAACGCGGCTCCAGTCGCAGAAGGAAAACGTTTACCGAGTGTCTTTAAAAATCAAAACTGTTGTTTAGGTCCACAATTTTGCTGTTTTGTCCACTTATTGTCTGAAGAGTTTTTACTGAGTGTTAAGTCGAGATGGGAAAAGCAGATTTCCTCTCTCCAAAAGCTATTAGTAATCGAATAAAAGCCAAGGGTCTACAGAAACTAAGATGGTATTGTCAGATGTGCCAAAAACAATGCAGAGATGAGGTAAGCCACTCTTTTGTTTACTTCATTCATATTTAGGTGTATGTTTTCTGTAACTGTTATGTATTTATTTTTTGTTTAGAACGGCTTCAAATGCCACTGTATGTCTGAGTCCCATCAGAGGCAGCTGCTTTTGGCCTCAGAAAATCCTTCCAAGTTTATGGACTACTTTTCAAAGTAAGCTCAGATTTGACAAATGTAACTCTAGTGGAAATAAGATTAACGGTTATTTTACCTTTTCAGTGAATTCAAACATGATTTTGTTGAGCTGCTCAGAAGACGTTTTGGTAAATATAAATTAAAGTTTGTGTTTGCCTTTTGTGTTGCTTTTTTTGGTCAGTGTTGGTCCAGTAAGTTGCTATTGCTATTTTTTGTAGGAACCAAACGTGTGCATAACAATATTGTGTATAATGAGTACATCAGTCATCGAGAGCACATTCACATGAACTCTACTCGATGGGAAACTCTGACGGATTTCACCAAATGGCTGGGAAGAGAAGGTGGGAAACATTTAATAAACAGTATGTTGTTATACCATTAAAATACACTTTTTTTAAAGTTATAATTTGCTTTTGGCTGTTTCTAGGTTTGTGTAAGGTGGATGAAACTCCTAAAGGCTGGTATATCCAATACATCGACCGCGATCCAGAGACTATTCGGCGCCAAGAGGAACTGGCTAGGAAGAAAAGGCATGACTTGGATGACGAAGAGCGCAGTGCACGTTTTATAGAAGAGCAGGTCCGAAGAGGTCGTGATGGCAAAGAGGAGGATGTGAGTATGACAACTCCCTCCAAATGTCAGCATCAAAGCACTTAATAAGAGCAAGTAATATGAATTTAAATTTGTTTTGATTTTACTTTTTAAGTGTATAATGTTTGTATTTTCAGGATACCCCAGCTTACACTGAGCTCAAAAGAGAGAATGAAGAAGAGAAAGGTTTGGTTTTGTGCTTATTTTCTTCATCATCTTTTTTTTTTTTTTTTTTATCTTAACTAATCATATTCTTGGCTTTGTACAGTGGCATTTAATCTTGGAGCCACCTCGTCTGTGGCTGGACCATCAAAGTCGAGGTAAAAATCCTTTTAGGTATTTAAATATATTTAGTTATACATTTCTACACACGTTATTCCTTTTGTTAAATATTAATAACAATTTCTTTAGTTCTTTACTGGGCTCAAGTGCGCTGAAAGCAGCAGCAGCATCAACAAAAAGAAAAGACATTTCCTCCAGTTCAAGCTCTAAAGAAGGCAAAAGGAAAAAATCTGCTCTTGAAGAGATCAAAGAGGTAGAGCCTTATATCCAGATATCTCTGCAAAAGAATATATTATTGAAACAATTGCATTTGTTTTTTAAGATGGAAGAGCGGAGGAGGCAGAAACAGGAACCGGTGAAAACTGATTATTGGTTACAACCTAACATCATTGTCAAAGTCGTTACTAAAAGACTGGGAGACAGGTACCACAAGAAGAAGGCTGTTGTGGTGGTAAGATGATCTCACCATTTTATTTATAAGGAGAAAAGTGTGTGTGCTGCTAATAATCATATTTCCCCCACAGGAAGTGAACGATAAATATACAGCTGTGGTAAAGATGGTTGACTCAGGAGACAAACTGAAGCTGGACCAAAATCACGTTGAGACAGTCATACCTGCACCAGGTAATTTCATGTTTCGACAAGAAATCATTAGCTGTTAGTTTGAAATAATGTAGTTTTATGAAGTTGTTTAAATCCTTTATTGTTGCAATTCTACAGGCAAAAAGGTTTTAATTTTGAATGGTAAATACAGAGAAACAGAAGCAATTTTAGAAGGGATAGATGAGAAAAACTTCAGTGCTACGCTAACACTTGACTCGGTAAGTCACTCTGCCTGTGCTTTTACTGAATAAAAGTCACTGCATTTGTCAAATTATGTATGCAATATGTAGTACAGTTATAGTGGCTATAGTATCATGAAAAGGCATGGTAACATTGTCTTTGTTCCTTCCAGGGTCCACAGAAGGGGCAGACAGTGGATAACATTGCTTATGAGGATTTCTCCAAACTGGCCTGATGACTTTTTGAGGCCCAGGAGTCGCTCTACTGTGTCAGAGTTACAACCTCAAATCTTTCTCTATATATTTTAATATCCCACAATACTTGTTTCAGAGACTCAGAAAAATGAGCTAAATTAGCTTTTAATTTATGTATTACCTGTTGATTGGAAAGTATTTGAGAAAATATTTTCTTTTTTGTAAATAAAGGAATTGTTTAAATTCTGATTTTGTCAAATTTGGTTATTTCTTTCAAATGAATCCTTTTCAGTGAAGTATCCACATATTCTCTTCATTCTCTTTAGTATTTTATTCATTACATAAGCCATGAGGACTAATAAAAAAAAACATGTGAGACCATCTAATTCACCTGGAGAAAACTGCTTAGATCTGGGACGATGTAATCGGTATAGTGACCATCAATAAATCCTTTTCCGCTATTGTGCACAAACCAGCAGTAGACATTTGACCCATGTTTCTTTTCAATCCGGTAATCCTTCTGCCAGCCCCTGGTTCACACAACATATTTATTTATTGTGATCAAGAGATTATTTATAGTTGCGTTAATTATTTTATGATTACCTAGTAACATGAAGTTGACTGCCTTTCACTTCCATTGTAGCCTCCTTCTTTAGAGGGTCCACTCCTTCATGGACGTCATACACATTCACATCAGGTTCCCTAGAAAATTGCCCTGTAACAAAAAAAAAAATTGAATACAGTTTGAGAAACACCTATATGCTCTGGCCATTTTACTAGGTACACCTTAGTAGTATTACTTATTTTCCTTACTTTTTTCAATTCAGGATATCAGTGAATTTTATTTGGTGTATCTCTTTGTGCTTTAGTTAGGTATCCAGCTTGACAAGTTCAATACAACTACTGTATTAATTGCTCCTAGCATGTTGCTCTCTGCATTCTTCATCATTAAATTTCACCTATGTTTACTCTATCCTGCATTGTTGTGACCTGGCCGAGCAAACAAAATGTGGTTTATGATATTACCTATGAGACCATGGACGAGTGGAGAATACAGGTTGCTTGTAGGAATATAGATCCCAAGGAAGTCAACATTAACTGGGTGTTTTTTCCAAATCCGATGAAGCAGCACGGTAACTTGAATGTTACCATTTGTAATGGTAACATTTGACTTCTTCAGAATGTGTATCCTCACACTAAAACAATAAAAATTAAGAAATGCAAATAAAGAATATGGCCTAATTTGTATTAGGAAAAACATACCCATCCTGAGTGATATCTGTTGTGGAGTCCCAGGAAAAGACATGGCTGTGTCTTTCATCTGAAATTGTGATGTTGTCAGTGCTAGCAATGACACTGACTCCCTCTGGCTGGAAGTAAACGGAGATAGTCCCAAAATAAGTGTTGAGTTTGTTCTTGTGCAACTTCTTTGAGCCAACGAGCTGACCATTTACAACAACACCTTCAGAAAACATACACAACCAGTGAAACATCATTTGAATCCATTACAGATATTTCATAGAGCATTTATGGAGATGTTAGGGGCACTACCTGTACCACTGTCAGACAGTAGATTGAGAATATGGCCTGGTTTAGAATCAATATTGAAGCATACATCCATATTCTGTCTTGGCAGGTTGATGATGAAGTGGGGATCATTATCCACTGGGAAGAACAACACAGAGGCATTAGTTTTCTTTTTTTCCTTTTTTACATTGCACAGATGGTCTTGTGAATTTACCTAAATTGACTTTTTGGGGCAAGGCCCACTCTTCTGAACCTTTGGCGCCGCTGGGAGGTGCTGGGGTAGGAAGGAGGACCCAAGGGGGATGCTCATAAACTACTGATACCGGGCTCACACCTATACCTACAAAACAATATGAAAAAAAAAACATGATGAATGCAGTTGGCAATGGTTTAGGGCACCAAAATACTGCTTTGTAACCTGAGCAGCAGCCATGTTTGGCATCTTTTGGGGAATCAGCCAACAGACGCTCACTTTCATCTTCATTTTCCACCAATAAAGCAGTAAGTGGAGTGACAAACTGATGCTCTACTGCCAGAGACAAGATCTTTTGAGTAATCTTTCGCTTTTTTAATGCTGTTGTAGCCATAGCCCTGTGGAAAAGACACAATGTGGCCACAAACAATTAAGTATCTAATGGGCCCACATGTAAATTATGTTAACAGCCTCTCATACCGTTCAGCAAGCAGCTGTTTGATGGTAATGTAAGCCCATAACTGTCGGGCAAAACCTGGAAACGAGTGGTGCAGGTTGGCCAGCCGCTCATCCAGCTCAGTGGTGTCTGTTTCTGTCTCCAGAGTGAGATCCAGATCCGCCTGATTGTAAACATATGGGGTTATAAATTCATCAATTCAAATTTTTGACTGTAAAGCACACTTTGTTTAACCTTTTTGTATGTATTGTTATTGATCAGTATATGTTTTATAAGAACATCTGTTGGATTTATATAGTGCCTTAACACACACACAAACACACACATACACACACACACACACACACACACACACACACACACATACACACACTGCAGTTGCATCCCTGTGGACATCAGTATTAGTGCCAACACATTCTCTTGTATGTAGACAGCAGTGTGCGGTGACATGTATAAGATTTACTTACACCAGATGCAGTGGTATAGCTGGTCAGTATGTTTGTATCTGATGGGAGCACTTTTCCAGCCACCACCAGCTCCGAGCCACTGAAGAACTTATCAAACTTATTCTGGGTGACATCAGACACTGAATCTTCTGGGAACTGAACAGTGATCCTCCTCAGAAGTGGAGCAGACACTTGGCCGTAAAATGCCTTGTGTGGAGAAAAAAAAAAATGTATATGCAGTCAACACCTTTCAAAGAAAATCCTTTGTTTGGAGGACTTCTGTACCCGTAGTTGGTCAGCAGCATTGTGATTTGCATAGATTCTCTGTGCCATTCCTCGGTTTTCCATAGCTATCCGCTCCAGGAAGTCATAGTCCACATCAAAACCGATGCCCAAAGAGAAGAGTGAAAACTCCTCTCTCATCACTCTCTTCACATTCTTCTGAATTGTACTAAGTTTGGTTTCACCTGCAAAGTTAACTCTTTATTATGGAAACTTTTAAACAAAATGTTACCATTGATTATTATCATAAAAAAGTACATTTATAGGTTAGAGCATCTTACCCACAGTAGGATCTCCATCAGATATCAATATTATCATAGACACAGATCGGGGGTCTATGAGCCCCTGATTGGATGCTCTTATTAGAATCTGCACTGCCCTCATCAACGCTTCATTAATGTTTGTGCCTAAACATATGTACAAAGCATGTACAAATGAAGCCACAATACTGTGGTCTAAAGTAAAGATCTGGACAACACATTCAGATACCTCCATTAGGCTTGATGCTCTGAATGTACTTCTTGGCATCTCCAACCTGTAATCTTGAGCCGGAAACTAGATCCTCATTCCAGCACCGTACATTATGGTTAAAGTCAATCACGCTAAAATGATCATCAATTGTCATGTCATCTAGAATAGCTTGCATGGCCTCAACTGTCTAAGAAACAAAATAAGGGTGAAATGTATTCTACACAACAGCCACTTGAGGTCAGTATTTCATTATAAACCAATGAGGAGAACTTACTTGTTTCATTTTGACCCCCCACATAGAACCACTGACATCAATCACAAAAACAATGTTTTTTGGAAGAGGAGAGAGATTTGTTGGCGCAAAGAAATGAACAAAGTAACCATCTGAGACCTGTGGAAATAAAAAGTCAGTAAGATTAACATTTTAGTTTGAATGTACAGTATATGGTTACTAACCTGAAGTTCTCCATTGCTGTCTCTGTTCACATCATATTTAACATTAAGGACGCCATCTATAGCACTGCCAGTGCAGTTGTTGCACTTTCTCTGCTGTTGCAGGCTGGGTCTGAGTGATATGTGAGCCTAATAACAAATGTTACAAAACAGAAGTCTCAAATTTGAATCTTATTTAATAAGAACAACAAAGGCTTACCTTTTCATCAGTGGTAGTCACTTTGATAAGGTCTGTAAAATGACCACCAAGAGTGTGTGTTACTTCTACTTTTGAAACTCCCTTTGGTTCAAAAATGTAGACATCAACCTGGAGAGTGGAGCATGTTGGTCAGGTATGTGCACAGTCACATTTACATCAACATGACAACACCAAAAGATCATCATTCTACCTGAAAGTGTGGCACCAGTCTGCCTGGCTGCAAGTGCAGCTGGTGCTCGTAAATGCCCATTTTGCGTTGCATCATTTCTTGATAGTTAAGCTCAAACTCAATGTTACTTCCAGGTGGCACATGAACCTCTGTTTGAAAGGTTTCCATATCCTGAGAGTTTGCCCTAAGAACAGTTTATATATATATATATATATTTTTTTTTTAATCCATATATATATATATATATATATATATATATATATATATATATATATATATATATATATATATATATATATATATATATATATATATATATATATGTGTGTGTGTGTGTGTGTGTGTGTGTGTGTGTGTGTGTGTGTGTGTGTGTGTCCAGGTAGAATCCATGATAAAAGGAGAAATTCAATTTGTCAACTGGAAAAGGTTTGTTTGGTCGAAAACGTTTGTCATGGCGAAACGATGACATGACAAACGTTTTCGACCAAGCAAACTTTGTCCAGTTGACAAATTGAATTTCTCCTTTTATCATATATATATATATGTATATATATATACCTCACAATGCTTGCTGCTTTGCCTCTAGATTTGGCACGATTGTACAAGTTTTGTGCCACTGTCTTTTCTTTAACCGAGCCTTTAAAAACGATTCCATTCACATTCCTGCAGTAAGAAGAACAAGTCAGTTATGTGTCAGACTAAGGGAGATGCTTAAGTGACTGGGGACCCACATGGTAAAGTTAGAGATGAAAGCTTTCTTGGGGATCTGGACGTTGAAGCCAATGCTCTGGGCTCTGGTCCCAGAGTTGACCACATGGCTTCTGACAGTGGTGTGAGCAAAACGTGAGGTAACATGGCTCTCTATTCTGTAACTTTTGATGGTGATGTCATCACCACTGACAATCTATGGAAAGATGAAATCTTAAACTATTAGAAATGTCATGTTTTCTGAATGCATGAATCTGACTAAAAACATTTTTTAAATATACAAGAAAAGTCAAAGTCAATAACCTGACAGTCATGACAATTTTGACAAACAGAGAAACATTGATTTCTAGATAAGCATAAACTCTGTCACAGTGGAAAGCACCACACCTCAAAGTCTTTCTCCTCTTCACTAGTCAAAATGGCTCTCTGAAACACAAATTTATACATGAAAATGGTTTAAACGTCTTGTTCTAGGATTCTGGAGACTCACAAAGTTCACAAAAGAGCATTATTACTGCACAGTATTTTTCATCACAGTGATATGAACCATGGCTATTTTCAAAAATGAAAAAAGAAATCCTCTGCATATGAAAACAAACAAGTGAAGTCTTACCTTGTATCTCTCATGTTGTTCTAAATCTGATAACTGAAACAGAAATAAAATGGTCATTTTCTCCACCATAGAAATGATGAGTTATTGGCATTTTCAGAGGAAGACTATCACTATAGTACTTAAAAAACAAACAGAGTTTATGTTAACACTCACCATATCGTCCTCCCATTCTCCATCTATAACAAACTCAAATCCATGGTTGTGTTGAAGAAACAGGAGCCCAAAGATCAGCAGGGATGGTAGAAACTTCATGTTGCTGTTCACAGTCTTACAGTACAAATCCAGTGGAAGTCTGGCTAGAGGTTAAACTACACTGTTGATTGACTCTCAGCCCAGTCAATATGTGTGGTGCTTCATGTGGTCCACAAAAAAGCAGGAAACTTTGAAACTTTGAACCTGTAGCGTAGACAGGGTAAATAGGACAGTTAGGGTCATCATGACGCCATAGAAAGTCATCATATGCACAGGACTTTTAACCATACTATATAATATACAGATTTTTATTTTAGCTATATTTAAGCTATTTGTTGATTTTCATATTATCTTATAGATATTTTCACTTCACTTTCACGTCAACATGTGGGAGTTTTGGTTTTGGCCACTAGAGGGTAATAAAGATGACAATTGAATGTAATGTAGACCTTAGTCTTAGTGGAACAGGTTAAGAACAAATGTTCTTTTATAACAGGAGTTGTCTGTTTGCAAATAAAGTAGGTCTGTTTGCTCTAGTATACCTTTTATTACAATTATAGCCTTATAGCCCATATACATATATATATAGGCCTATTTTGTTATCTTAATTAGTGACCAATGTTTGTTCTTTGTTTTATTAATATCCACATCTGTTCTTTTTCCATAATGGAAAAAGGCCTTTTTTTTAAACTTTTATTATTATTTTATTTATTTTTTTCAGTAGCAGCAGCCTGGTATTCCGAGGAAAACCGCATCCCTCTTTGGTGGGTGGGCGTTAGTCTCTACTGTGAGACTCTTTGGTCACTCTGGTCTCAAGAACAATTGGACGTACAAGGCTTGCCATGTCACTTTTAGCTTCTTAATTTTAGAGGATAAGGTCTCTAAAATGTTGCGTATCACTTTAATGGGTTTTTGTTTTCTTTTGATGGCTACGGGGGACGACATTCAGTTTGATGAAGATGAAGATGTGGACTTATCTGACTTTGACTTGGGATTTGTAAGAAAAAAATGTTATATAGCTTTATAGATATATATATATATATATATATATATATATATATATATATATATATATATATATATATATATATATATATACTTTTTGTGTCTCCAGGCTCCACGTAGAGTCCCAAGACAAGTCAAGACCATTTTAACAAAGGTACGCTATTTAATGTATTGTATTGTATTGTAGAACAACCTGCAATATAAACAATATAAAGCCTATGCTATTGAACAAAACATCGTGATTTTTATAGCGTCTTTGAGTGTCTTGAAAAGCGCTTTATAAATAAAATGTATTATTATTATTATTTTAATACTTTTCAAAGAGTGACCTAGTTGTTTTAAATATTTTTCTTAACTCTAAAGTGGCCTATTGGGTGTGTCTCATACGAGTCCGCCAAGTGAGCGTGGATGTGCCAGACTATCTGTAATGCACTGGATATGATCCCTGAGTGTTGGGAATAGCACTGCTCTTATTTACAGTTTGTTACCAATAAAAAGCACATTCTGAGCAATGCAAATGAATTTGCAAAATGATAGGGCAGGTTATTACGTCTTACTTTGATGTGCATGTGTACGCCTCTTTTTCAGGAGACCAAACCTCACATCCAAGAGCTCTCCATAAAGACCACCATCATCTCCCGCTATGCCTTCACTGCGGTGCACTGCGCCCTGCTCAACCGCCACTCCGCGGCCGCAGAGGGGCTGTTCCAGTACGCCATTCCCGCAGACGCGTACATCTCCAACTTCACCATGTACGCACGCAATATACTATTATTGTAATTAAACATTATTCATCAGGCTATTTTGATTTATTTCTAGGCCTGTATAGCCTGTAGCCTACTAAGTTGTTGAGCACATTTGGAATTTCCCTTTGGAAAGTTTAGTTGCTATAGTTTTTAAAAGTACTTTTTTTACCGCAGATTAAATAAGACAGTCACATATTCATGTTTGGAGCTGTTAAAGGTAAAGCCATGTGAGCGGCCCTGCAGTGTTTATTGATTAAACCACGATAATAGACGGTCCCTGCATAGTATGAGCACCGGCCTAATCCCTCACCTCTGACCTATGAACCAGGATCGTAGGAGGTCGCATCTACCAGAGTGAGCTTACACCCAAGGAGAAGAGGGTCAAACAGGAGAATGACAAAACAAGAGGCCAGGACTCAGGTGACACGAGGTATGGTAAACGTGACCGTGTGCATGTGTGCGTCAGTGTCTCTCTGGACGCCCACCTCCTCACTGGCGCCTTGTCTTTATTACATACTGACTGACTGTCCAGTTCCTTCTGGTCTCTTTAATTTAGCACAGGTGATCATATCCCACTTGAAACCTTTTACCACAAGCAGTCATCTGTAGAGATCAGTGTGATTTTAGGTGTATGGGAATGAAGCCAATCTAGGTTCCAGAGACAAAGGCCATCATATACTTCTCTGACTTCTGGAAAAAGTGACATCATTACCATCTGTAATGTGGCATTTGATAAAAAGGAATTTTGTCAGTCTGTAACTGATTTAAATAACAGGAAGTGAATTATATAAGATGTAAAAGGAAACTTTTAGATAAGACTTGTTTTTTATTACTTTTTGGGCAGGTCAGGTTTATTTTCAATTATATGCCTTGGATTTATATAACACCTTTCAAGAGACTCAAATCATGCTTGGTGGTGCTAGAAAATGGCATTTCCTTTTGTGCTGGGTATCTACTATAGGCCAATATACTCTAATATTTCTGTAATTAGGAACTTTAGAAAATAACTAGCAACTTTACAAAATATTACTTTATAAAAAAAATACCGTAACAGTGTTTGACATTTATGCATTAAACTAAAATGTTATTATTCTGTTGTTCTCCAGTGTTGAGGCAGAGCTGGAAGTATTTCGAATGGCGGTCAAGATCCCTGGTAGAAACCGTGCCATCTTCTTCCTCACATATGAGCAGCTCCTGCAGAGACGATTGGGTCGCTATGAACATGTGACCAGTATCCGACCCATGCAGCTGGTCAGTCGCCTCAGTTTAGACATAACCATTGTGGACCACTCTCCCATCACACATTTGGAAGTTTTGCCTCTGCGCAACGGAAAGGGCATCACATCTAATGCACCAAAAACTTCAGGTTAAACCAGTTTGTACTGTCATTCCCCGGTCTTCTGTAGAGCATATTGTCTGCATTATTTTTTCGTTGGCAAACTTCTCCATAATTTTACTTCATTCACATTTTCTGCTTTGGTTTTGGAAACTCTAACCTCATTAATCTGGTTTTAATTTCATTGTAAATTAATCTTAATAAGTAATATCATACCATGTTAAATACACTTTTTTCCTCCTCTCCCAGCCAAACCTGAGCCCCCCATCACTACTGTTGTCAAAAAGGAGAAGAATGTGTGTAGTATCACATTTAGCCCCACCATCGTGCAGCAGGCTAAAATCACCACTAGTGGGAATCTTGGAGACTTTGTAGTCCGCTATGATGTGGAAAGAGAGTTGGGAATTGGAGACATACAGGTGAGTGTTGATGTGTTATCAATGAAAATGTTTTAAAGACTTTTTCCATCTGAGAATATAGCTCACTGACTTTATACAAGGAGAAAATTCCCCTAAGATTTGCTACACTCATACACTTGTGTCCACCCACCTGCTAGTCATTAATTCAGTCGACTTCCTGCCACCTGCTCTGCTATTATGCCAAAATCCAGTGTTTGTCTTTGAGATATCCTTAAATCTTGACAATCGCGTGTTAATTCTGCAGCTGATCTCACTGCCTGTCGTGTGTGCACTTTTCCAGGTGTTGAACGGACACTTTGTCCACTACTTTGCTCCCAAAGACCTGCCGGCTGTGCCAAAAAACGTAGTGTTTGTCATCGACACCAGTGCATCCATGCTGGGAACCAAGATTAGACAGGTACAACAAAAAATAATTTTGCTCTAGTTTGGTGAATTTGATCGAGTCGTGGTTGTTTGAAACATATTTTCTTATTATTATCAATAGATTTGGTCTGACCACAATACATTTAAAGTGACTCTCTAAGCAGGAGCCACATCAGATAATATGGGATCATTCTCACTTTCTCTGTAATGTAAATCAAACCCTGTGCTGTGTGTGTATATAGTTCAGTAAACGTATAGAGCATGTGTTTCAAGGACATTAAATGACTTCATTCAAGTAATGCAATAGTCCACTATTTTGACTCCTACACTGGAATATCCGTATCAGAGCTTTCCTTCATGCAATAGCATGAAAATCCCTGTGGCCAGTCACATGTGATGTGTGCAGCTGCATGAGAGGTAGAGTCAAAAGTGAAAAACAGATTTGCTGGGATGTGGAAACACAGTGCTGTTGTGAGAGTGGAAGGTCAGTTTGCATGGGGTAATGGAACGTTCCGCACAACAGCCCCTTCGACCCCTGATCCCTCTCCCCACTTATCACAGACGCACAAACAAGGGATTTTTGATGTGGCTTCACAATAGAGGCCTGTATGATAGGTCAGCATGTGGTCCTGATCTTTCTGTATATCGCTCATATAGACTTCTGTAATTGGTCTAGAGCCAAATTATAGCTATGTTACACCCACGACCAAATGCAGATGCCCAATTTCATAACACACTGACTGCAACTGTTTTGTTTTTTCTTCTGCAGACCAAAGATGCTCTTTTTACCATCTTGAATGATCTTCGTCCTGGCGATCACTTTAACTTCATAAGCTTCTCCAACAAAGTCAAAGAGTGGAAGAATCGCCTAGTGCCGGTCACTCCACTAAATGTCAGAGATGCCAAAAAATTTATTTACACACTCGCCCCCACTGGAGGTCAGCAAGTTCAATCACAAGAAATTCTCTAATTCTCTAATGACTATTATGTTTCAATATATCATTATTATTATCATCAGATTTACTTTTTACTATTTTTATGACTGCTGGTTTTGCAGGTACCAACATTAATAGTGCCATTGAAAGCGGCTCGTCTCTGCTTCGGGATTACCTCTCTACATCAGAGGCCAACCCCAACAGTGTATCTCTCATCATTTTCCTGACTGATGGACGTCCCACTGTAGGAGAAGTCCGCTCTGTAGAAATACTGGGCAACACTTGCTCTGTGGTGCAAGAGAAATTTTGCATCTTTACGATTGGGATCGGGAACGATGTGGATTATAAACTGCTGGACAGAATGGCGCTGGAGAACTGTGGCATGATGAGACGAATCAGCGAAGAGGCAGATGCTAGTGTCATGCTCAAAGGGTAAGAAACTTTTCAACATATTTTTTTATTGACTTTGAGATGTTTCTCTGCCTGGTATCTCAATCTCTTAAAATGAGGGGGGAAAAAAATCTTATTTTCTTGTATTGAGCAGTGTTCCATTTATCTAAATTGATAGTTTTCATGTTCCAAAAAGTTGTATCCCATCTTAAAATGTAATCTAATCTTATCAGACTATTATCTTTCCTAAATACCTCCTTTCTCTTGTGTGACATAAGCTTCCGTCTGTCATCACATTATAAAAGAACGAAGAGCGCAAATGTGACAGTGCTGACAACAGAGGTCTTTAATCAGCTGCAGCCTGTCACAGCCTCCCTGTTTGGTACAGACCACCTTTCTTCTGTCCTTTCGAGACTGGCCTCTCCTCTCCATAGATCCCTCTTCCGCACTTGGACACACAAGGTGTTTGTTCAGTTGCTGGAATGTGTGTGTGTGTGTTGTAATACCTGTGTCTGAGGGGTTTGCCTGCACTGATAATAGGCCTCCTCCGGCTTAAGTAAACAGGTTGGTTAAGAGGTGAGGAGGTTTAGTGCCATACAAAAACATGGAACAGGACACAGGCTCGGGAAACATGCATACATGCATGTATAAGAATGTATGCACAAACCCTCAAGTGGGGTGACAAAAGTGGGGTTAGACAAGCATGCTTATACCCGGAAATAACATACCAGCAAAAATGTTGTTACAATGTTGACATGTCTTCCAGCAAAGACTCGGAAAATAATGGAGTCATTCTTGGTTCATTTGAGGATAGGCTTTCTTGAGTAATGTGTAAATATATTTTATGTACAGTGCTTGAAAGTATTTTATGAGTATTATATGAGTGCATGGATAGTATGGATGCAGTGATACAGTTTTCAGTATATATAGTATCTCAGTGGGTCACAATATCAGTACAATTTCGAGACATTTTAGACCCCAGAAAAACAAAAATACATGTCTCCTGTTTTGTTTTGTCTTACTTATAAATAAACATAACATTTCATTAAATTACACTATATCTTCTCTGTTTGTGAGTTAGGCCTTTATGGAGCATCTTTAGGTTGCTTGTGTTGCCTTGACTGTACACTGGGAAACTTATCATTTTCTTCCCTAAAAATTCTGTTGTACAAAGGCTGCAAGGTATAATTTTCACAGTATGTTTTCATGCTCATATCTTTACTGCATACCTTTTACTGGTGAAAACTAAACAGCAATGGTTATTTAAAGAAGATAAACACTAAATCACCAACTTCAAATGATATTTATTATATAGTGTTGTTGTCTAGCTGTACCCTTTCTGTAAACCTTTCTGAATTCCTTGTTTGATTATATGTCTTACCAGGTTCTATGATGAAATAGGAACTCCTCTTCTGTCTGACATAAGGATCAACTACACCGAAGATTCAGTGCAGTATGTGACACAGCATCTCTTCACCAACTACTTCAATGGCTCGGAGATTGTTGTCGCTGGAAAGCTGACAAACAAAAGTGCAGAGTCTCTGCATGTGCAGATCACTGCCACCAACAATGACAAGAGCATCATCTTGGAGACAGATGTGCCACTGCGCCACCGTCAGGTTGAGACAGCGAAGCAGGTCAAAGAGGCGACAGCAGCACTGGTGGGCACTGGTAGGCCTTCAGCATCTGTAAGCTCCTACAGATGGGATGTTGCTTTGGGGGCCATTGCAGAGCACTTTGCTGAACGTGTGTGGGGTTTTCTCAGTGTTAAAGATGGTCTTCGGTCAAGACTGAAAAGTAAGACAAGCAAAGAAAGAGAAGAACACATCAAGCAGGCCACCAACCTGTCTCTGACATACAATTTCCTCACACCACTCACTAACCTGGTGGTGGAGAAGCCTGAGGTCCTGGCTGATGGAACCATGGCACCAGCGCCCACTGTCTCCCCAGCTCCTCTGGGAGGAGATTCAGCTGCCAACAGCCTGCCAGAGGACACAGAGGAAAAACAGCCCCAGAAATCTGACCAGAGGTCTACTGGCACTTCTCATCAGAGCAGCACACTTGGTAAGCCCATGCTTTTTTGAATGTGGTTAATTGAAAAACAAAACAAGAGTACTACTTGACAGCTAAAGTTGTTTTGTTTTTTTTTTGCTTTTTTTCTATGTTTGTAGCTAAAGGTCCATCCAAAAAGCCAATCAGTATCTCAAAAACATCAGGTGTGTTGAATGTTATTTCTCTCTTGTGAAAATACAGCTACATGATAAAGTGTGATAGGGGGAATTTTTCCTTTTAGTTGAAGGTCTGTAATTTTAAAGCTTGTCAAGTAGACAAGGTGATCACACAGTCAGTGTGAACAAACAGCTCAGGGATGGCTCTGAACATGACCTGGAAAAAGGAAGAACACACAAGGTCTAATTGAAATACCTAAAGGCACAAAGTGGTAGTTTACACATGGTGTACAGTGTGCAGGACCACGTTTGTGTTACAGCAAAGAGAAGCGCCCAATCTGAGGTAGTTAGCAAAGGCTAATGACCCTGTCATTACACTTGCTCTATCATTTCTCGCCTCATCACTTCTCTTTTCAATTCTCTTGGTTCTCACAAGCTCCTGAAAATCATACAAATTAAGCATGTGGGAACAAGTAAGGACTTGTATGTCTCAGTTTTTCAGATAAAAATGTGCTCTATCTTATACTACACTTTACTTGTTAAAGGTGTTCAGTGGTGAAAGTAAGGTGGTGCGCACCGGAACGGCGCACCGGTATAAAATTCACAGCCGGTACGCAGCACCGCTAAGAGAATATGGTTAATGGTGGCCAAAACCCACATTTGAAAAAAAAAAGTAAGGTGCGCTATTTAAGTAGAAAACACAAACAACCACACTGTGCCATTCGAGAATAACTGAAAGCTACCCAAAACTCTTGTGCAGAGATATCTGCAGTCTGTTAAGCAAGGATTGTCAAAACTTATCTGACTGTAGCCAAGAAAGTAGCCTAGGCGGCACGGTGGCTGAGTGGCTAGCACTCACGCTTTACAACAAGAAGGTTCTGGGTTTGATCCCCGAGTCGCCCAGGCCTTTCTGTGTGGAGTTTGCATGTTTATGCAGCTTTTTTCTAGCCTGGGAATTCCCAGGCCGCTTCCGTTCGTTTCGAACTGGAAGGCGGCCTGGAAACTCGTCCAAGCGAGAGTCCCAGATTTAGGGCCCCAATCAGAGAGCGGGGGAGGGGTGGAAAGACGGTGACGCGTACTACATGACAAACGGAAGCTTGTAGTTTGAACTGACAACTGACATGATTGGCTATGGACTTACGTATACGCTCAATGATAGACATTCATAACGCCCAATAAACGGCCGTTGGCAATCGCTAACCACACCTCCGCTACGGGATTTTTCGAAGCGAGTTTCCAGACCCATATCTCACTTGTGATATGGTCAGGTGTTAACCAGACTAGCTTTTTTCCACATACCTTTTTTGCCTAGGTAGGCACCATTTACGTAGGCCCACAAAAATATGAAATAAGTAAGTATATTAAAAAGTTATTTATCTATGAAAAAGGTGTAAAACTTAAAAAAAAAAAAAAAAACGGGTAAAACGAGTGTTTTGTTTTTGTTTTTTTTATGGTAAAGTGATGCACTGGACATTATAGCACCTGTAAGAAATGAAAACTACTTTCACCACTGGTTGTGTTCACCTGTACACATTTTTAAACAAACATCTATTTTGTTACACATATCTCTCCTGTGTGCTCTCTTAGCTGATGGTGACCCCCACTTTGTGGTTGAGATTCCACTAAGCAAATTGACGGTGTGCTTTAACATTAATGGTGAGCCTGGACACATCCTGAGTCTGGTCTCGGATCACAAGAATTCTGGTATGTTTTCATTACAAACTGAACCATACATCCATGCACAATTTGCACTGCAAGAAGTACAAAGAATTACATTTTACAGAGTTACATACTTTTATCTATAAACTTTAGATAATGTTTTAAAAAATGAGAGCTGCATGTTTTACATTTACCTGGTAAAATAAATAAACAGCAGCAATATCTGTGCAAAGAATGTTCACTTCTATTGTCTTCTTTCCAGGTGTGACAGTAAATGGAAAGCTAATTGGTGCTCCCGCACCTCCAGGCAGCCACAAGCAGCAGCGTACATATTTCAACACCATAACAATTGTAGTGGACCACCCCAGACGAGCTTACATTGAAGTGACTCCTAAAAAGGTGATTCTGGATGGAAAAGACCGCATGGTTTTGGCCTGTCATTCCACTGTCTCAGTGACCAGTGGTGTATTGACGGTGGCCATCGTTGGGAAGTCCAATGTGACTGTAACTGTGGGAGACAACATAAGCTTCATCATTCTTCTGCACCAGTACAAGAACCCAGCACCTTACCAGAAAGACCATCTAGGCTTCTACATCAGCAACAGCAAGGGACTGTCTTCTGACTGCCATGGACTATTAGGTAAGACCAGAAATATTTAAGATAAAAAAAAAATCATAATCCTTTTCAACAACAACATAAAATAGTATGCCTCATTTCTGATGCCTGCCAACTCAATTTTATTTTGAATCGAGGAGTCACATTGTTCAGTTTCCTTATGAAACTACAATCTCTCTCTGAGTCGCTCCCGCTGAAGAGGGTCAGATGGTGCCTCCCTCAGTGGCCAAGTGTAAAAGCCCAAGGGAGGAGATCATTGGATAGAGGTAGAATTTGCATGTGTTTAATAAATCATCACCTGCTTCTCCAGGTCAGTTCCTGTATGAAGAAGTTGGCCTTGCTGAGTCAGGAGTAGACACGGCGCCCTCTACAGTCCTAAAGGTGAAGGAGCGTTCTGTGCCAGTGGTGCAGAAGACCAGGAAGATATTAAGTGGGACACAAAGTGTGGACTGTTGGTTTGCCAGGAACAATGCTGCCAAGTTGATTGATGGACAGTATGAGGACTATCTAATGTCCCACATGTTTGATACTGGGCACTCACAACATGGGACAAACAGACTTTAAGAGAGCCAGAGACATCAAATTTTGATATGTATAACACCAGTCTTTTTATGGACTATTGTTGTCAAACTTAATTTTATTTTTGTATTTCTAATGGTTATGTTATATTTTATTGTAAGAACGTATTGTTTTACATTTTATATTGTGAATAAAAATACTAAATATTGTCAGTCATTCCTTCACATCATCACCTCCAAAAAACAAAACAAAAAAAGCACAGGCACTGTCATACTAAGTCTTTTTTATGTATGTAACCGCATTGTGGACGGTCACACCTGGTCTCCATAGATACCCACGCAGTAAGTGGCCCCCTCTTCAGAAGTGACAGCTCACACAGTAGAGCGTCCAGGACCCAGACACACAGTCTGAGCAGTGCACTCTGTCATCAGCTGCAGGTCACAAAGCGGCTCGCTCCACCCACACAGGTGTGCACTGGCCCTGTCCCACTCACAGGATCTGTCATCAGGCTGCACTGCTCTGGCTAGTACAGGAATCCACCAACAACTGTGCTCCATGTCTATCACCTTTATTCAGCGAGGAGATTAAAGAGATACATTCAATAAGAAGCACCACTGACGTGGTATGCACTGTTCTGTTTTCAGAATTTTGTAAAATAAAAAAATAAAAAAACATAAATAAAAAGCACATTTAAAAAAATACATTTTTTAACACTAATAATATGCAGATGGACGGTTGTAAAACAAAAACAAAAACATTTACAGCTATATTTAATACTTAACGCAACTTCTCACCGACTGTCCATACCATAGGCTGAACCACGGAACACAAATACATTTTAAAAAGTTACTAATAAATTACACAACACACGAGCTGCAGCTGTGTACATAAATCCCAGTGAATAGGGAATAAATCATTTACCTGAAATGATGATGAATTGTTTAAGGCCATGATTTTAGTTTTACCATAATCACCATCACAAACAAAGGTTATATTGTGTCAACTGGTCCCAGTCAGCCTTGACAAAATCCTTTTGATGTGCAACATTATCATACAAAATAAAGTGAATTCAACAAAAAAGTTTGAGTCTATATAATTGAACCTGTAACTTGACCCCTATGCTCTGACAACCCTTCATAACCACCTGAAGCCATCGTCATCTAAGCAAAGGAAACACATGCTATAATTACTGCCATTTACAATTTAAATAAAAAGGTAAATTATGTGAATAAAATACTTGATGCTTTCAAATAAAATGCATACTTTGCTTTTTGATATACTTTGGAATTTGATACCCTTTATGACTAAAGCTTTGAGTAAAGACCACATTCACCCTGCAGGTGCTGTGCTGGGTAAAAATATTTATCCACATACTTTCAGTAGAAGTTACTCTGAAGTCAGCCTGCACATAGATTATAATACCATACATTGGATGCTTTTATACATGTATTAACATACGTTTGCTCATTATAAATCACAAGGTTAAAACTAAGGTTGCAGTTACAAACAACCCTTATTGAAGTCTAATATAGTATTCATACTTTTTGTGCCCATGTTATTGGATGAATCGACTAAAGGGATACAGATTTAAACAGTGACCCAGCTGGGTCTCAGTGGTCCTCCTGAATATTGCACTTGAGGAACAGATTCATTTTCATCCTCTTCCCCTTCTGAAGCCTCTTCTGTGTCTGTCTCTTCTATTAAGAGAACCTAGGACAGGAGCAAAGGTTTATACATTCACATACGGGCTGTGACTGCACAAATATACACTATTTTGCAAATGAATTTATAACAATTAGTTCTGCATTTTATTATATTCTAACAGATAGGAGTACCCTTAAAACTAACACTATAGGCCTACAGTAAAACTGCATTTACTGTGTAACCACCTCCCCACCCATCACAGAGGCTTGGCCTCTGTACATGTCATGCACCACTCTTCACACTTTCCATAACATCACTGTGTGGAAACATCCCAAATGTCACTTTTATTCAGCGGATGAATACTTGATTTATGGCTATCTGAGGGACTGGGAATGCAGTCATTACATTTAACAAATAAAAATATAAGCACACGTTGTGTGTGCATGATGTATTACTATATACACTGCCTGACAAAAGTATTAGGACGATGGCATTATTTGTGATGCTGGGGTACTGAGCCAACTTTTCAATGTATCAATCATTATTTAAATGTGGTGTACTTAATACTATTTCATTGCATTTATTCAATTATATTATGACACATTCTCATATTTTCAGATCATTGTGCGCAAATCCATTTGTGGATGAATATTACTTATGTTTTCATATCATCCTTTCATTATGAAAATAATAGTTTGAACACTCAATTAATAATATTTTAAAATCAACTCATATCATAGAGTTCTCGAATCACCCCATATGCATGATTGAAAGGACAGACAGAATTTGTAAAGCTGTGATTAAGGCCAAAGGTGGTTATTTTGATGAAAAAACTTTATATTGTTACATTTTTGCAATAATATGCCTTTACACATGATGAAATTTGCTTTAATATGTCAATGAATTGATTTGTTGTCATTACCAGTACGTTTTGTTATCATTATTTATGAAAGTTCAGAAATACAAAATCGTCCCAATACTTTTGTCAGGCAGTGTATTTTATGAAAAGGATAACTAATGTAATTTACCAAGTGTGATATGCTCAAGACATTGATTTGATCTGATCTTTAATTAGGTTTGAAACTGCTTACTTCAATAGATTTTCATTTCAGAGCTCACCTGTGTTTCATCTGGATTTTGCAGAGAATCAGCTTTCTTCACAGAGCTGTCACATGTGTCATCCAAACTCTTCATCGTCTTAAATTTCCTCATCATCAGACTATCTACCACCCAGAACATGATTGCCTGCATAAAAAGCAGTGGAGAATATTAAAAGTAATTGGATACACTTTGGGATCAATAATATTTAAACCTTAAATAACACTGACGTTGACAATGAATGGCACTATAAGCATGACCAGCACAAGCTCCAGTTGAGGGTTAGCGATGTAGCCCAAAAGCACTTCTTGCAACTACAACAGATAAACAAATTAAAACAACTGCATTATACATTCAATGTATGTACTCTATATCTACTACTCTACATTTATATCTAACTATAGTTGAACATGCTACGACTTCCTCAGACAATTGCTTGGAAAGAATAATAGACCATATTCTTTTCTGATTTTGAATATCTTTGATTTGTATGTAACACTATTAAGAAACGGTTTACTTACTTCAGACCATCCAGGGATGAGCAGCACCAGGCTGACAACTCCTTTTTCCAGCACCATAATAAGCAAATAAATGCCACACTGACCAAGCCATGCAGCGGCTTGTGGAGGGTCACCTAAAACGTGAATAGGAGGAATGTTATTGAGCATGTCTACTGATAACACAGAAAAGCAAGAGAAAAGGCTCTGGGCAACACCAGTGAGCTGCAGCAAAAATCCTCCTGTCTACTGTGAGCTGATCTATAGTGCCATCTATTGGCAGCATGGGAAAAAGCATTCCCAAAATGTAAAATTAAATCAACTGCATTTGGATTACAGATTATAGATTTTACTTACCATATTCTCCAAGTGTGAGGGATGTCCATTGTTTGTATTCCACAAGTTTGGAAACTAACTTTAGAGCCAGCCAGATGACCAGCATCCCGAGTGTAGCATCCAAAAGAAAGTTCATCAGATACCTTTCAAACAAATCAGAAATAGCCATCATTACTGTGATTTAGGGTTATATTAGATAACAAAAATCTTGTTTTCAACTCACAGGGAACATGGATCCTCCTTAGTGAAGGTAGACAAGAAGACATTGGCAAAGTGGATGAAAAGAGAGCCAATGGCCTGCTTTGATGTGTCATAAAACCTGTTGAGGCCAAAAACATGAGCCAAAAACATCATGTAACATATTTAAAACTATTTCTGTATAACAATATCTCACCAAATTCTCCAGGGTCGTCTTATTCCTACCGGTTCTCTGAATCGTTTTACTGCAAAGAACAAAATTAAAAATGTTATTTGTAAAGGCACAATGTGATAGTAGATGATCTCCACAGTGATAGTTTTATAGAAAATCATACATTCAAATTATCATTGCTGTTTGTTGCTGGTCTTTACTTCCTCTAAAAAGGCACACCGCCTACTATTCTCCATCTTACAAGACCAAAGAATGTGGCTGAACATGTGAAACAGGAATTTAATTATTATTTTTAGTTTATAGGCAATGATGTCGTTCTTTCAATGTGTTGTGTGTGAATTGCATAGCTTGCTTTAAAATAAAGTTTGATTTGGGTAAGTTTTTTGAATGGGCCGACTTTTGGGGCATTAAACTCAATGAAGGTCCCATGACAGCTCAGAGGAACTGAAAATATAAAGTGAATTCAAGAGTTTTGCAATATTGTATCCTTTGTCACGTTAATATGGATTGTCTGCTTTGATACATGGGCCTATAGGAGTTGAAAAGATAGGTATTGTGTTTGTGTAACCAACCGCCACTAAGCTGACCTTTGAGTCCCACAACTAAAGTACAGTATTTTAAAACCAATCAAATATATCAATACAAAGCTCGTTGATATTGCCTGTGGACAAAAATCAATCTCATCAATGGTTCTCAGAAACTTGTAGGTCACACTGTCAGCTTGTGGGGTTTCCTGGAGACAGGCACTGACCTAGTTAGAGTTCCCAGGCTAGTTTTCATAATTGCCCATTTACTTTAAGTACACAGTGCCAGAGTGACCACAGTTAAAACGTATGGATGCTCGAGCTGAGAGCATGGCCCAGTGGCATAACATTGCAATCCCTGTGTCAGCTGTTTCAGAATCACAAGGTAAAGAATAGCCATTGTTCAAGCAGTCAAAGTCCACACTGTCTCTCAGTGAGCATCATGTTTTGGTGTTAATATACTCATTCTCCCATGATATTCACAAAGATTTCCTCTTGCAATGCAGTTTAATTTAATGTTTTGTTTTTCTCAGTTATTGTTATTTAGGCTTTATTGTTGTGTGTTTGTTTATCACGTTTCATAGGTTAGCTTGATTGATGCATTGATTTATTTGCATGCTACGTGTAAGTTTTTAAGGATACTCCATTGATTGCTCTTTATGCCTACTCAGCTATCAAAAATGTCACTCTAATAATGCATATGAATAATTATAATATCGTTTTAAGGAGGAGGAAATCTCGCGCACTCACCCATTAGAGTGCTAAAGGCAACGATGCCAAGCAGCCCCTGTATCAACACACCGAACCTGTCCGTCAGCGCGCCGTTGTTACAGCCGTGAGGGCTCGCTTTGTTTATGTCCGTCATGTTGGTTACTTCAATTGTAGAGACATCCAAAGATCTTCTCACCAAAAACATTTCACTATATACTGCGTCCATGTTGACACGACGGCAAAAAAAACCCAAAACAACAACGATGCTAGACGATTTGGCACGAAAAATACCAGACCGCAAGCAGATCGTCTCCTGCAAAAGTTTCGACTTTATTACCGGACTGGAAATGCTCCCTTAAACAAACGCGACATTCTATTCATGGAACTGGGAAGAAACAATAAACATCTCACTGTCATCCATTTTTATCAAAACGAAATCAACGTCAGTGTTCCTCGATAAGAACATCCGGGATGACTACCAAAATAAAAGCACATTTCCGCTGTCTACTAGTGTCGATAAATGTTAACGTAAATGTCAAAGTGCTTATTTTTCTCTATTTTAGCATAGTTTGTTTTGCTTTTTTTCATTGTCCCCAAGCTTCTAATTCAGGTTTGGAGTTTGATGTGCCAGAAATTATTAATTTGACTTTGGGTGCCCATCCGCTCCTTTCTGTGTGCCAAACTGTGGCGCGCCTTGGCACGTACATTTGCGTCTCCTACAGCGCTCTCAAAAGTCAGTTGTTAATAAAAAGCAGAGCATTTTTAGTGTCATTGTAGCCTATAGTTAGTTTGTCTGTAGAGGGCATCCTCTACAAAAAAAAGGGTTAGTAAGCGCGATTCATTTGGCAATGTGGAATTAAATTACCTTTTTATGTAGCCTATTCAAAATTGGGCACACGTGGCCTAATTTTGTGTCCAAAGTGTCATAGTGGGTGCTAAAAAAAGACAAACAGACACAAATTACAGCAAAACAATTAATTCAAGGGTTTAATATCGGATATTCATGCTCCACCTCAACAATTTGTTAGATCCAATCAGTTCACACCCGCTTATTTGCTGAAAATACGCAGTCAGAAAAAGGGAGACTCCCTACTAAGAAACTTGTGTACTACTCACAAATGCGTGTGCGTAAAAGGTGGACATAATCCCTGTGAGCGCACGCGTTTGGAAAAGCTTCTTCTTTGGCAGATTAATGAACCATCTGTCCTGCGCGTGTCGTTCGTCACGTATTTTTCACTTTTTGCATAAAGAAAATAGGACTACATCATTCCGGCGGCACCACCAAAATTATTTTTATAATAGCATAATTTTAATTACACAATTGTCACCCCATCAACCCAAAACATGCACCATAGGTAAAATCCTCCAGCTTAGGTCCTGACCAAACCGAAGCAAGAAGATCATGGAGATGGTCCCCGGGCGCAGTAATGTGCTGCCCACTGCTCCTAATAACAGGATGGGTTAAATGCAGAAAAGAATTTCTCCTGTGTGAGATCAATAAAGTCACTTCTTCTTCTTCTTCTTCTTCTTCTTCTTCTTCTCTACACATGATATCTGAGGCTCTAGGCTAAATGGATACAACACTTCCAGATTCATCTTTAAAAACATTACTGACACATCTGATGACATCAGTTTAAGCATCAAAGTCTATACTTTGGGGAACCTTAGAACACTGGAGTCTGACGCACGAATGAGTTTCACATTTGCCTTTTACTAATAAAATCATAATTCTTTTTTTTTTTTTAGGTGTTCAAGGTTTACTAGGAAGATATGCATAATATGTGGTGTGTGGATGTGAAGCGTACTCTTACCACTAGAAGATACTGTTGACTTTAACTACACAACTATGAATTAGCTTGGCAAATGCTTTTTTAAATGAATTTAAATTAGCACTGTAAAGCGGAAGAAGATGGATGGATGGATGGATAACAATTCCTTTAAAATGCGTGAAAAGTCCCTCAGTCGTCCAGGTAGAATCCATGATCAAAGGAGAAGTTCAATTTGTCAACTGGACAAAGGTTGTTTGGTTGAAAACGTTTCGCCGCTGGGTCTAAGCAGGGTCTAACCAGTACAATAACCAGAGCTGACGAAGCCTCTCGGATGAGCGGCGAAACGTTTTCAACCAAACAAACTTTGTCCAGTTGACAAATTGAACTTCTCCTTTGATCAATTCCTTTAAAAAAAAAGTTTAAAAAAAAGATCGAGACGTTATCAGATCCCATGATTTATTAAAATATATTTGGGTTAATCCTGTAGTCTTTATGATTCAAATTTTGTCATTAGAAAGCATGGTAAATGTAGTCTACCTCTTATTTAAAATAAAATGTAACACTGTATGTGTAATAAACGCGTCAATCAGGTAACAACATGCAAAATCATTTACTTTTTTCTGCAACACCGGGATATTTAGTCACACATAAAAGGTCAGTGAGAGTTGCTTGGAAATATGTGTAGATTGTTTTGGACATGCGCAGATCACAGATGCCATATTGGAACGGGGGCAGTAGCTCAAAGACGTCGCTCGCGCTCACGGCTCGGACTCGCGAACGAGGAGAGGGAACGAACAGGACCCGAGAGAAGGAGAGGTGACAAAAACTTGTACAGGTAAGACAGAGGATGGCCCCACGAGCCCCCCGCGTCTTTTCTTTGGCTACATTCTGTTCTTTTTGATCTTACGACGAAATAAACACGGGTTGAGTTGTTTTTTCTCCTCCTCCGCTCAAAACCCCGAAGTGCTCCCGAGGCTGTTTCTGTAGAAACGCGAAAATACTCGTGAAGGTTTTTTCCAGAGCCCAACTTGGCCAAAGTGCCTCATATCAGTGGACATTGGAATTTATTACACAGGACAAGGTTTCGTTTCATTTTGTTTAAGTCTCTTCTTGCTCATTTGTATTATTTAATTTCACAATTCAAAATTTCATAATCCACATATTTTGGAAGGAAAATGTTTAAATCAAAAATGTAAGAAATTAATTTAGTTTGTTTCTGACGAAGTGGGGAAGATAGCACATCTGAAATCACCATTTTTTTTTTAAATTTTATTTTATTTTATTTTTTTTGCTTTACCTTTCGTTTCTAAATGACTTCTGTGGAGTTTTTCTTGGTACGGAAAATACCCCACACTGCTAAAATGTCAAAGCACTTTCAACATGGCGGGGAATGGTGTTCGTAGCCTATAGGAAAAAAACTGCGCCTTGAAATCTTTGAACGAGGAAAAAATACAATGATAACATCTACCGCGATCAATTCTGTTTCGTTTGGTGTAAATATGCTATGTTTATTGAATTAAATCCATTGTGTGAATTTGGCGGCTTGGTGGGAGTTTTTTTCCGCTGCAGTTTTGAGTGTGCAAAGTACATGAGCTGTGTGCCAGTCAGCCTGCTGTTCAGCTGCCTACACCCCCTCCCTCTGCCTCATCTTCCTCGTGTGCACTTAAACGTTTCCTCTTTCACTTTTATCACGAAACCTTCTCGACTGCATATTTTTATTTTACAGAATCTGGATACAACTACAAATACAATGGTTTCAGGTTCAGGAAGGAAACCATGCATGTAGTTGTTTACATCCCGCAATTGAACTACCCAATTCTCTTCTCAAAATGTTTCGAAATTGACAAATCATTGGTTATTTGGATCACATCAGGTCCCTTCTTCTGTCACTTCTCTTTGTAAAGCATGGCTTTGTAGAAGTCTATTATTCTCAGGGAATCCTCCTACAGACTTGAAATGGCACTATAATGATCTCACACAATAAAAGCCCAAAGGCTCTATGAATCAGTTATCCTGATCTGTCTTCTATGCCGATACCAGAAAGGTTGGAAAAGGGGAAGCACAATGGAGAAAAACATTAGTTACTCTGAAATAAGAATGGGTATGATATACACAAGAAATCCTGCTTCTCTCTTGAGTTGTTGCTAAATAACCCAAAGGTCAGTTGTTATCATTTGCATTTTTGATAGGGCTGTGTGAAAAGTTCTTTTGAATATTTTCAACAATTACAGGCTGCAAAGTAAAAAGTGGTATGAGGATCCTCTGAATCGTGTCAGTCTTCTACTGTGTATGACTCACATTGAATCTGAGGTCTGCTTACTTACATGTTAAAACTGGATTTGATATCATTAATAAGCGACAATTGAAGACTAATCGTTTTGACAGTGTGTTGCCCTAGAAGAATGAACTCAGAGAGGATGGCTAAACACAGAGTAATGTAATAAAAGCCAAGGCCATGCAGTGGTAGTTAATCTCCTAAATCCCCCATTAAATCTTTGGCAGGATGAGTTTAGAGAAAGGCAGGACAACACGTGGATGCACTGCGCTCCCATTGGGGGCTAATCAATAAAAGCCTCTACTCAGCTAGGACCATGGGGGCACAAATGGCTTGTATTTTAGATTAACCTTCCAAGAGTATAATCCCCAGTGTCCAATCTGGAAAGCTTCAGCCATTCCCTGTGGGCTGCTGATCTAGCCTAAACCAATCGTAGAAGTACTGTATATTGGTTATTTTAAGTTGTTTTAAGTTGAAGTCATGTCTGGAGATTATTGTTTTGTATTCCGTGTTTTCTTCATAATTTTACAATTAAATTAATTATCATAATTAAAAGTGTGATGTTATTTATTTAGCTATTGATTCTGATCAATTCTCTGGTTAAGACTATATTCCTAGTATTATCTGCAGTTATGTGCTTTCACAATAAAGATAAAACACACACACATGATTACTCATTGTTGTTAATTCAGTTAAGCAGTCTATTACAAATATCATGATAAAATATAAGGGTGTGTTTGAATTATGTATGGCCAGGGAACATGTGACTAAAGCATGATTTAAGTGCATATTCAGGATTTACAAGAGATAAAGCATGTGACCTTTCTATGTTTGCAAAGCAAGCAGACACATGGGGATTTTTTTTGTCAGTTTTGTTGTTGGACAGTGGCATATTTCCTTATAAGAACAAAAGAGATCAACTCCAGGAAGTTAACTTTGTTGTGAATGAAATCAATTACATAGTTGAAACAAACATAATATGGCTAATATGTTAATTAGAGTGTATGTTTATGGTATGAGTACTATCAAACTAAAGAAGAGGGGGATTTTGGGGGGGAATCCAGTTTGCTGGGAACTTTGATTTGATACAAACTTTTTATTGTAGTATGGGGAGTTTTCACAATTACTGAGAGTGGTACTGAAAACCATAGGACTTTTTTGTGAGGAAAAAAAACTGAACGGCTGTGAGAGGGGAGAAGGGCAACGAGCAGCGTCATGTGAGCTAAATTAGCTCAGCTTGTTGTTTACGCAATGGATGTATGCTGTAGCCACAGAGGGACAGCGGGGGGTGTGAGGGGGCGGGGTGGCACATGCAGCCAGCACACTGGGGAGACTGTCACAGTTTGGAGCCTCACAAGTCTGTATTGTAAATATCCACAGCACAAGCACTGTGTGTCTTTAGGATTGGGGTGTTTCCACTAGACTACTCCCATTGTCTTTTACTTTACTTTTTCTATAATCTGAAATGCTTTTTATTAATATTATTAAACAAAAACATCGGATTGAAATATATTTGTACATCCAATAACTGGGATTCCTATCATTGTTTATTTTCGAGGGTGTGGAAGATATTCTACTATGAGACATGGACCAGCATGACAAATGTGAATAATAAACTAGCCTTGGTAGTTAATGCATTCTCCACATGGATATCAGATCAGTTCTAACAATAACTTTAAACAAAGTTGAAATACAAATTGATGTTGCAGACATCAAACAAAATTGACCAGGTCTGTAATATCAGGCTTTCCACCATATTATTTCTCATTTCCCTGCTGACCGTGATATACAAAGGTTTTCTGCTTGGGCTCTGAGTTTATGTTGGTATGTATAAACACTGGCATTCATTACAATATAAAATAGTGCATTTTTAACTCTTATAGATCAGAATATGCCAGGGATTACATCTAACATTTTTCTTTTGGATCTGATCTTTCTTCCAGTTGTCTTGTGGGAGTTACGAGATGAACTAATCCAGATTTAAAGAACACAGAGTCAGAGGATCTGCTCTTCACATAAAAATGCAGTCTCTCACCCAAGAGCAAAACCCAGCCTTCACTGTGGTCAAGTCTCACAGTCCAACCAATGGCAAAGAAGAGGAAGTGAACACAGGTGCGTCGGCCACTGTTGCATATATCGAACTGTGGCTATAACATCAAAAATGCATTGACTTATAATGATGAGATACTGTATGTTCATTTATAGTGAAAACGTATGTAGAGCTAGCTTAGGGGCAGGCTGTTTTGTAACCTAAAATTTGTGTTGTGTATACAGATTTAGAGCCTTAATTGCCTTAGAAATGTGTTTCTACTCAATTTTTCTCATATTACACAAACATATATGCAAAGAAAATAATTTGTTTAGTAATGTACATACTTGGATAACTTTAATAACAGTATCCAAAACAGTTACCTACCCATAACAATAGATTGAATGATCGAACTGGGTAAAACATTCATTAGCTTTGTCAGTTTTGCTTTATAATAAAAACTCACCTTTATGTCAGACAAATGTTGATTTGTTTACATAAAATATATTGCAAACATGTATTTTTATAAAGGTACATTTGTCGTTTTAGAGAATTCTACTTATTTGTGATGACTATGAAAGATGATTGACATGAGATTGTAATTGTAGATGCAGATTCCATTGAGGAGGAGGCTGAGTTTAACTGGGAGGAGTACATAGAGGAGAAGGGTGGGAGTGCAGCCCCCCACACCAACTTCAAACATGTAAGAGAGACTACTACTACTACACTACCACTGCGCCTTTAAACAATTACCATGGCTCCAGACAATATGCAAAATCCTTTAATGACATTGAAAAGAGTCAGGCTTTTGTAGGGCCGAGATAATGTTGTGACAAGGGCTCTGATTGGCTCTGCTTCCTTAAGTTGTCTAACAAACCTTGCCAGTTTTAGCTTCAACATGCTTATTATTATTACTGATGCATGAATGAAAACTATTTTCTGTTTGATATTGTTCATTATTTGATATTATTGTCTTGGTAAGTCTGGAATTAAAAAGGAGAGAAAAGAAAACATATATAATATAACATATACTAATATCTATAATATAACAATATAACAATGACATATAACATAATTTATATAGAACATTAGAAATAGCGTTACATACAGCTCTGGAAAAAAATAAGAGACCACTGCAAAATTATCAGTTTTTCTGATTTTACTACTTATAGGTATGTGTTTGGGCAAAAGGAACATTTTTGTTTGAGTCTATAAACTTTCCCCCCAAATTCCAAATAAAAATATTATCGTTTAGAGCGTTTATTTGCTGAAAATGACAAATGGTCAAAATAACAAAAAAGATACATGTTTTCAGACCTCAAACAATGCAAAGAAACAAGATCAAATTCATTTTAAAACAACATAATACTCATGTTTACACTTAAGAAGAGTTCAGAAATCAATATTTGGTGCAATAACCCTTATTTTTAATCACAGCTTTCATGCGTCTTGGCATGCTCTCCACAAGTCTTTCACATTGTTCTTGGGTGACTTTATTCCACTCCTGGTGCAAGAACTGAAGTAGCTCAGCTTTGTGTTTGTGTTGGAATTCAACAGACGCTGAAATGGAATGTCTGTAATACATGTAGGGATGCTGATTTCAGAAAAAAAAATGCAGTGGTCTCTTATTGTTTTCCAGAGCTGTACATTTCAACCTATATTTTATAAAAGTTAATTTATATACAATGGCTATTAGAAAATGACAGATCTAAACTAATCTAAAACACTACTCCTTCACCAAAAAAAGTTACACAGCATAGCCTCCATTACCTTGTGACATCCGAGGACAGGAGCAGATGGGAGAGGGCACTGATGATGCAAGACTTTATCCACCTCTGCTTCCTGTGTGACCCATGGAGCCTCTCTGTGCTCCCAAGTCCAAATGTGTGAAGGACTTTAATTCAAGATTTAAACAAGTGTGTCAGTATTTCAGCTCCTTACATCAGTCTGGAGTGATGAATGTAATGAGGTTTAAAGATATGTTTTATGAAAGCTCCAGTGTCAGACGAAGTCATTGTGCAATGCTTTGAGCAACTGTGGCCTCTCGGGAAGCCAAATTGCTTTGTTAGTAAGTGGATTGAGTCACTGGCAAACGGACCATGAATTCCCCAGAAAATGTGATTCAGTAAAGTGCAGCCCTCTCTCACTGGACAAATTGAAGCAGTGATTCCTTTTTGGCCCAGTACACACAGAGGCTGACGCTAACCCTAACTGTGATACAGCATGTTTGCATTGTTGTCGCAGGAAATCACAGGGCCATTTGCTTTGTATTTATTTCTAAGATGCTGGCCCTTTCAATGCAGTTGTGTGTGTGTGCATGTTGAATGTGAACATCCTGTTGGTCTCTGAAGTGACCTATATGGCTGCCTGAGGCCATGGTGAGAATGCACTATCCATTTCAAATAGAACCATAGTCCATTTATTTTCCAGCATTCCACATAGGCCCATGGGTTAAAACCAATATAAACCCAACTAGGCAACAGAAACAAGACTTTAACATTTGCCTTTCTACATCTTCAGGTGGAGATTAGTCTACAGAGCAGCTTCCAGCCAGGAATGAAGTTGGAAGTGGCCAATAAGAGTGCCCCAGACACATACTGGGTAGCGACTGTCATTACCACATGCGGCCAGCTGCTGCTCCTGCGTTACAGTGGCTATGGAGAGGACCGAAAGGCAGACTTCTGGTGTGATCTTATGACCGCGGAGCTACACCCAGTGGGCTGGTGTGCTCAGAACAACAAGACCCTTATACCCCCGGAAGGTAAGCCTGGATCTGGTCAGACAACAGTTTCCTGAAAGAATAATTAATACAAGAAAATAAAAATAATCATTAATGCTCGGCCTCAACTCACTTCAGCAATAATTATACAGATAACTTGCTCTTTGATCATTTGGATTTAAATTTATTTGGGAGTAAAAAGAAATTAACCTACAATATGTAATTATTAAATACTATTTTAGTTAGATTAGGTAAACATATTGTATAGTATAGTAAGGTTCCATGCCTGATGATTTGTGATAAAGGTAAAGATGTACACGCACGCACACACTAAACTTTTCAAAGAATGCTTTCCAGAAATTTGTGAAAGGGCTGGTTTGAAACCTGGATGTAAACAATCAAGTCTTTTCTATGGTAGTCAGGGCTAAAACCGGGTAAATGAGGCCTATAAGGAAATAGGATCTTATTGTGACTTTATCTTATATGTTCAAAATGTAAAATCTTCATTCAATCATTGTGAAACTCAGACAATACCATGGTGGGTACTAATAATCTCTGTATACTGTGCAGCCTGGCAAATATCTAGTATCTATTGTTTTCATTTTTGAATCTGTTTTTCATATCTTTTATTTATTTATTTTTTTGGAATTGCCTTACAGTGATTCATCCACATTATCATACATTATGGCTGTACAAAGCATTTATTTTTCTTGACACTGCTTCACTGATGGATGGATAGTGTGTGTCTTGGTTGTTATGGAGATGACCTGGATCTTTTTCCCTGAGAGTTGTTTGTCCTTGCGCTCACATATCCTCCTCAATCATTGATGGTATTTTCAACCACTTTTTTGTTTTAGATTCAGTAAGTAAATCTCTTGCATAATGGTCATATCATTTGCAATGAGATGAAATAAAATACACATACACACAAAAATCTGATTATTTACCCATCTTTGAGTAAATATGGGTCTTTCTATTCCTGTTTTGATATATACATATATATACACACACCTTATACCTTTCCTATTCCAGCTCATTAAGTGTTGTGTGGGGTAATATGATATTTGATATTTGAGGACCGGGTTTATATACAGAAAGGTAGAACTGACAAACATGGATTCTGTTTCACCAGCTTTTTTTATTACGAGAAAGTATTAAATTAAAACACGAACATATTTTCATTTATATTAAAACATAATTATTACAGGTTTTAACAAGTTGAGGCTTACGTTTTAACTGCATCAGTTTCTCGTTTTAACATGCACATATTATGCACATATCATAAGAGACCACTGCGGCGAAAAGGACTCTGTTAACCCTGTCCCTTCTCCTGTAACACCCTGAGGCCAAGTGTGCGCGCTGTGACTGGTTTGGTCCTTGGCGAGCTGTGTTCAGATGTGTTGGGAGCATGCACCCCATAGTGCCCCTGCTCCATGCCCTCCATACAACAGAGAGCTGAACATGTGGAACCCAAACTTCTTCAACCACACATATCAGAAAGATGCTGCTTTGAAGCTCAAGCAGAGAAAAATACGTACTGTGTCCAGATACACAGGCATGCTCCCGCCAAACACTGCAGAGCGGGGTCAACACAGACAAACCATTCAGCACGGACAAACCATTCAACTTTATAGGTTGGTTAGGTGCACATCAACATGCCACAACAGCCCAGCCCATTAAGCATAAGCAAAAACAAAAGCACATGGGCTTGGCTGACCTTCCTCTGCACACTACTACAGATTATACCAATCACGATATATTGACTTGCTCCTATTTAGTGCATTGGATATGATCTTAATATGGTCACTTTAAAATGAGAAACTTTTCACATTAAAACAAGAAACTTTCTTGTAATAACAAAAATATCAATAAAATTATTGAATCCATTTGTCGGTTGTAAGTCTTGTACGTGTACGGTGGCTAAACTATTTTTTGAAATTAGGGTTGTTTACATACAGCTGCCATTGTTGGATAGTTCATGTTGCAAATTGTTCAGATATTGAAAGATTAGGGAACAAAGTTATTGTTACTTCATTTAGAAGATTTGCATCATTTGTAATTTTTCTGAGACCTAACAGCCAACCAGTGTGTATTTTTAAGTTATTATTAGCTTGTGTATTCGTAAGTAAGCGACCTTGACAGTGGCAAATTAGCAGCTCTGCTTATGGCTATAAATTATATCATGTTAATATAATAGGCCTTCATCATGCTTCCTCATCCTCCCTTCACCTCTGAACAGGAAGTGACCTCACAGTTGTCACCATTTGTCGCCTTATGCTGCATGTGACTCACTGAGACACTCACTGAGCTGCACTCCTAAGATAACTCCTGTGCACAGAGAAATGTAATGTCCTGATAAAAACACCTCCTGTAGTGTGAGATAAGCAAACGGCTAAAGTCACACACCATAAAGTTAACAGCAGAAAATTAAGAGTGTTGTGGTTCATTTATTACTAATAATTGTTTTGTAATGTTTGTAGTTCAACATGCTTTTTTCTAAAATGAAAGATTTATTGTGCATTACTCATTTTAAAAAGAAACTGGTGATCTATTTCCAAAGAAGTCTTTTTTTACAATCACAGACCTCACATATTTCCTGCAGTGGAGCTCAGTGGAATCTGATGACTCACAAAAACAAATAGGGCTAAATCTCTCATTGAACTTGCACAGTCCCTGTTGCCTCCCACAGCCCGTCTGAGCTCCTTCACTACCATGGCCCTCCTGTTAAGCGATGTATTCAGCCTGTGTGCTTGTAATAACAGCCCCAGTATTTAAAGTGTCTGCATCACATTTATCGTAATCTGTCATCTGATCAACACTAAGTATGGTTCAAATATAAACTAAAACATAGAAAAGCAGTAAGATGCAGTCGGTAAGATTAAATGAATACTTAAAAATAGAAAAAAATGTTGCTGTACTTACCAATATAATATAATGGGGACAGCGTCCTCAGTGCTTCTCCATAAAAATTTATAAAATATACTATTAGTAGATGCATTTTTTTGAGTGTATTGTCTTTTTTATCATCAGGACAACAAATCTTAAACCAAGTCAGTCAGGGACATGGGTCCATATTTACTACCAGATAGCCTTTATGTTTAAACAGTACATTTCACTGCACAGTTTTAACTGAGCCCTTTACAACTAAAGCAGTTATTACAGCTCACATCACTGTAGAAAAGGGTTACTATATGTAGAATGTCTTTGTTTATTTTTCTGCATGTTTATGCTACAGTATGTTTAGGCGGCAGTAGCTCAGTTGGTAGAGCGTTTGCCTACAGATTCAGGGATTGGCGGTTTGAATCCCACTCTCGATGGGATTATCCGCTGTTATCCCAGCTCCCACAGATGCGTGCTGCCATTGTGTTCTTGAGCAAGACACTTAACCCCACCTCGCCCCCATTGTCTGTGGACACTGGTAGCCCCTAGAAGCATCAAGGCCAGTTGTGACGTGGGCCGTCCTCCCGTGGACTCAACCACCCACGGGAGGATTCATTGGGGCTGGTGCATTGTGTTCTTAGCAGCAGATCTGCTGCCCCCGCGACCCAGAAATGGAAAAAGCAGAAGAAGATGGGTGGATGTTTATGCTAACCCCCCCCCCACACACACACACACACACACACACACACACCTACACCTGAAGTAAAAAGTACTTTATAAATGAATGCACAGTATGGCATTAATTTATAGTGCCCCTTTAATATGGGTGGTCTCAGCTGTACAAAGTGTCCTTTAACATTTAGCTCTGTTTGACTCATATTATGTACTGGGTCCCAAAAGTAAGTTTTACTTCTGATCACAAGTTTGGTCATGTGTTGTAGGGGCTGCGGGCTGCACAGATCCTGACAGAGCTCATTTGCATAATGAATTCACCACACTGCTTCCTGTCGAAGTCTCCTGCAAATGACTCTGCTTTATGTCTGATACAAGTCAAGTGTTTGTGAAGGATAGCTTTAATAGACATGATCCAGCCTGTTTCTACATGACCTATGGGCATGTGACATTATTACCAGTGCTGATGAGAATTAAAATAGTATTGTTTAAGTTTATCCTGTTGTAAGATTAGTAAATATTGCAGATACTGTATTGCATGCAAACTTGGTTCAAAAAGCCCAGTCAGGCAGACCTGTATAAAGCTATACATTATGAAGTTCCTGGGGATCAGATTGCTTAGGAGTCCGTGATCGAAGCAGGGATGGGGGTGTTGCTGCCTGAAAATTGGTCTCCAAGGTTAATTAAGCTCTTATTTTTATGTGAAAGTCAAGCCTTTCAGGGCTATGTTATCTGCTCCCAGCAAATTAATAAAGAAAAGCTCTAGCATAATACACCTAGAAAATTAGGAGAAAACCGCAGAAAGAGAAGCGAGTTGGAAGGTCAATGTTTTGGCTTCAGCCCTGAACCACTTCATGACTAATTTGAGTAGGATCTGTAAAAATAGTTCATCTATTTCTGCTGGAGTCTGTGAACTTTGTCTTTTCGCAATCGTCCAGCTAAACATGAAGAAAAAAATTGACTCACAGGAAATCACTATTATTAACATGCTTTTAAAAGAGTGAGTCTTACGGGAAGGCTTTGCTTGGCCCAGTGTTGGTAATTCAATTTATTTGCCTGAAGAGCCCAGCTGTTTATAGATGCTTTAGGACTTTTAGAGTATCTCCATGGAAGGATTTGATATCTTATCAATATGTGCAGTATTTAAACTATGGGCTTAGCTAAGGATGTTCACTGTGACTATTCATACTAAAATTCTACACTCTGCTCATTATAGCCTTCATTACTATCTAACTAGTATGTTTGTACATAGTAGGCCTGTCACAATAAATACAGATCTTTCAATATATGTTAGATGGAACAATAATGGTGTCAATATTTATCGTGGACACCTTTTCTTTGTTTTACATTGTTTTTTGGAATAATTCTGCCTTATGGTTGTTTCAGTATTGTGATATGCCTAGTAAATATTATTTTGGTTATGGCAATGGCAAGCACATCTGTTTTTCAAGAAACTAAATGATACAAAATTACTGAAAAATCACAAAATATTTCAGACTTATATCTTGCTTTGTTTCCCAGGTATTTTTATCTTCAATCACTGTAAGACGCTTTGTGTTACACTTTTGTATGAAAAGTGCTTTATAAATAATATTTGATTGATTGATTGATTGATTTATCTGTCATATAGTAATTTCATAAGATGAATCGAGCTTCACCTGCTAGAGCAGCCAATATTGTCATTCACTTTCACTCTTCATTATACTCATCTTTCATGCATTGAACATTTATTTCCATGTTACAAATAGTCAAATGTGACTTTGGCTGTGTGCCAATGTCTCCAACAAGTGTCTGTGTGTAAGTTTGTGTCATTTGTATGTAAGTTTTTTGTGTAAGGAAAGTATTTTCTGAAAAGGATGAACATAACAAGGAGAGGCTGTTAAACTGGATTGTATGCTGTCTATTTGTGGGTATTTCAGCAATGGAAAATGTTGAATGAGGAAAGCAATATGGAGCATTTCTTTTAGTAATTTGGTTTTGTCCATGTGTTTTCATTAAATGACTTCTTATCTACTCTAACTCTTTAAAATCAAAACCTTACCTCCTGATCAAAATAAAAATACAATATGCATTTATATCAGTCTGTTAGTTAGACCCAACATCCCAAGTATACCATTCAAGCGCTGCTTGAAGGGAAGGAGTTAAATTAATGGAACAATGTAAGAATAATAAGTCTTATTATTCCTGTATTCTTACATGAATCTCATGCTTGTCTTCTCTCTCACTTACAATGTCAATCAATATGTTAAAAGACTATCCTTTTGCTTATTTATTGTGCTCTCCCTCTTTTCAGCCATTAAAGAGAAATACAGTGACTGGACTGAGTTTCTTGTTCAGGATCTCACAGGCTCTAGGACGGCACCAGCCAATCTGCTAGAGGGGGTCAGTATCCAAATCCAAGCTATGCATATTTTTTTATATCGATCAAAAACCAAGGGATACCTCCTTTTTATTTTTAGTCAGTTATATTTCTGTAAATGTATATTTTATTCAAATAACTGAATTTATTATTTTTCCTGTAGCCTCTCAGGGGGAAAAGCACAGTGGACTTGATTGTAGAGGGATCATTGTTAGAAGTTCAGGACACTCATGACCCTTTCCTCTACTGGCCTGCTCGAGTCATCAAGAACATTGGGGGGCGGCTTTGTTTACGTTACGCTGGTTTAACTGAAGACCACCTGACAAGAGACATCTGGCTCTTTTACCTGAATGTGCAGTTGCGACCCCTGGGGTGGGCCCAAGAAAACTGCCTCACAGTAGAGCCTCCAACAGGTGACTTATTTTGGTCAAAGTTTAGATTCCATGGTTGTTCTATCAAAAGTCAGTCATTCTAACAAAGACCCACTCATTTGTTTCCTTGACAGAGCTCAGATCTCTGCATAACCTCTCAGATTGGCAACAGGCTTTAGAAGAAGCTCAACTTGAGGGCCAGAAGAACCCACTGCCCTTAGAAGTTTTTAAGGTAAGATGCCACAGATCTTAATGAGGAAACTCATAACATAAAAAAGACAAAATTGTGGGGTGGAAACAGAAGTTTTAATGTAAAACAATGCTGATATAAGCCTAATAAGTTAACAGTAATAGGGTAAAGAGGTAGCATTTTGTCGAGTTTCAGTTATATTGTAAATTATATAGTTATTGCAAGCAGGCATGGCGCCAGGATTCTAGTTGTGGATGGGCCAGACCAATTGTAGGTGGGCCTTAAATTAAAAACATCATCAAAAAATCCCTGTTTAACCTATTCAATTACTGACTAATATACTAGTTCAAAGTCAGCTTTATTGTCAAAAACCACAGGTTGCACACACAGGATTTGAAATTGCAGCGCTCCCTAGGCCCACAATGAACAAAAACATCTGATAAACAAGACAATAAATACAATGACTAAAACATCACATATATCCGTAGCAAAAGTACAAAAGGCTTGTATATAATACAAATAGGTAAAAACACACAATGTGTAGTGTAATAAAGCTCAAATGGTGTCATTTAAGCAGCAGTGTCATTGTCATTTAAGCAGCAGTGTCAATGTCACTGCTGCTTAAATGACACTTAATACTACTATATTATCTGTGCATAATAGAGATTTTAATAACGTCATGCTATTTTATTTTCTTGCATTGTAAACACTTTAGGTGCATAGAACAGACCTATCCATGATCGCTCTCCTTGGTTCTGACCAAATAAGAGCACTAGTATAAAGTAGTATTATATAGTATAGTATAGTACTACTGTAGTACTATAATGAATGCCAGAAACAGACAGTCATTTTGGTCACTATGCTGAACTATATCTATCAGAGCACAGAGACATCCATTGCCACATCCATTGCCATCCACCCACGAGCTCTTTTACACACTATATAATTATTAATAATACTTTTATTTTTTATTTTATATTAACACTATAACACTATTTACCTGTGAGGCTCTGCAGAATGTATCCTCTAGCCGCTGTCCTGTTGGTTCTGTCTCCAAAATTGTATTATTTTCCAATATGAAGAGATGAAACCATTGTCCAATTCCCAGTTCAAAAGTGAAAAAAATGCATAGCACACTCAGATGGCTGATGTCCAAAAGCTTTTTTCTGCAAAAAGCCTTTGTCATCTTTCTTGCTTTGGACCACAGTATACTTTTGGACAAATTAAAATATATTATGGAACTTTTTTTTAAAGAAAGGTTTTGGGTGGGCCTGTTGAGCTGTGGGTGGGCCTAGGATCATCAGGCCCACCCATAACGCCGTGCCTGATTGCAAGTTTACCATTTCATATCAGGATACAATTTTTAGGCTATATCTCCCTCCCTAAATGAAGGTGTTAGAAATAAAATAATAAATAGTTTTCTTTTTGTTTTCAAAGAACACACAAACAAAAACATGGTCACAAGTAAGTGTAATGGTACATATATCCAGTGCAGTGTACGGGTGCCAAAAAATCAAAACCCAAATATTAATTTCTACTAAAACTACCAAAAAATAAATAAATAATCATGAATAGGACAAAATCTGACCTTTCTTGAAATTCAAAACTAGTATTAGACACAGGGTATTATTCGAAAAACAATATTTTGTTTTGGAAAATTGCATAAAAAGGGCTTCTTTATCATCAATTAAAAATACATGCATAGTACAGCTTTAATATAGTGCATAAAAGTAGGCTGCCTTGGTTTAAATACATCTATGATATTGGAGCCCATTTATTTAAATCTTGACTTTATTGTGTCAGGACCATGTAGACCTGCCCAAGCACTCCTTTAAGGTGGGAATGAAGCTAGAGATGGTTCCTTGGTGGGATCAGATGCAGATTTGCCCTGTTTCTGTCACAAAGGTGAGTCTGACTCTCCATAACCAAGATACTTTATATATGCATTTGCCTAATAGTGTTAATAGTGTTAGTGTTTTACTTTTGTGTCACAGAGTTTAAAAATAAGATAGTGTCCCTCGTATTTATTGCAGGTCTACAATGAGTGCTACTTCCAGGTGACAGTGGACGATTTTTCAGCGGATTCCAAACCCTGGTCAGTGGTGTGTCATATGAATTCACCAGGCATTCTGCCCATCCAGTGGTGTCTGAAGAACAGGACCGGCCTAGAGCGGCCTCGGGGCTTTGAGGGTCAGGACTTTGACTGGGCCGACTACCTGAAAAAGAGCGGCACTGAGGCTGCTCCAGACGCATGCTTTCCTGATGTAAAACTTTATTTCATTTCTTTGTGTTTCACAGTGTTAAAAATAACTCATAGAAACAGTGAAATAAAAACAAACAGAAAGAAAAGAATGTTGTAAAATGTAGTCCTAAACTCTAACCTTAAAGGGCCCATATTATGACATTTTCTGATCTATGCTATAATGCTGTTTCCTCATCAAAAACATACCTGAAGTTTTGTGTCATTCACACGTATTTAACACTAACCCTTCTGTCAAACAGAAAACACTGTTCCACCTTGTGATGTCATGTGGTAATACAGGAAGCGCTCCAATGTGTTTTTAAACTTGATATATTTAATGATGTAAAAATACACTGTAAATCTTTGATTGCTTTTAAAATTTAGGTGTGGCTCTACTGGATGTTAAATTGGGTTTATTTAGGCTCTGTTTACTGTTACTGTGTCTCTTTACAGTCATATAGACAGTAGATAGGCCTAATGTAATTTTTGCATGACATTCCAGCCAGTAAACTAAGTAAGTAACAACCGCTTATCCTTTAGCGCTTAGCCTAAATGCAATTAAATGCGATTAGTCAGACCTCTATTTACTCATTCACATATTAATGCAGGTCCAGAAATCTGTATACAGCCACTATAGTCACTTAATAGTAACCCTTGGCCAATGTACTGTAAGAGAAAACAGGCTGTTTATATGTGGTAGCTCACAGCAGTTAAGCGCAAACCAATGAGGAAGAAGGAAAAGTAGATTCAAAACAGACACATTTGCAACCAGGGCTCTCAAGTCTCACGCTTTGAGAGTGTGACACACGCAATTCGACGCAATTCACACGCTCACATGGCACACATGGGATTTCTCATGCTGAAATTTAGTTAAGCAATTCAAGCGCAGCGCACAGCGCTTCTGTGCCCAGAAAATCGGTCAGTTAATGCAGGCACCACGCGTTTTCAGCGAAAAAAAGTCACTCGCAACCCCCCACACACACAGACACACACACACACCTCGGAAAAAAAGCAGTCTCACGCTCCACCCCACTCAAAACTTGAGAGCCCTGTTTGCAACACTCACCTCTCATACAGGTACCTCTCATCACAAGCCTTCACAAATAAGATTCCTTTTAATCCTGATTCAAAACAATCATCTGTAAAAAGAATATAACCCAGTATGTTGATAGTGGCTGTGCGTCCTCTGTGGGGAAACAAGCAGTAGTTTTGTTTCTGGCCTAAACTGTTGAAGATCACTTTTATTTATAGTCAGAATCTTCGATCAGACACAAGAGCATTTAAAGCCTGCGCCACAGTACTGCTTCAGAACACACTGGTGTAAACAAGAGCATGTGGGGGTGCATTCAGGTACAGTACGGTGTCACAGACAAATTACTCCTCTGATAAATATTGATGCAGTGTCACATATTAGGACATTTATCTGTCTGTAAATTTGAAACTACCACTACATTACATCACAAGGTGGAGCAGAGAATTTTGAGCTTTGGAAATGTAGACAGACTTATGATAAAGGAGTACTCAAATGCGTGTGAAACAAAACACAATTTGGGGATGTTTTTTGAGAAGGTAACAACCTTATAACATGGCTAAAAGCTCACATGAGTCAATTTTACGTAATAAAGGACCTTTAATCAGTGTGTGAATGTTTAGTGTGTGTATTATTTGTGTATAATGTGTTGAAAGTCAATTGTGAGTTCAGACTTCAAACAGGCACATTTACACATAATTTACATGTTTTAGGAGATTCTTTTTTTTACGTTATGTTAAATGTGTGTGCCCAGACGTGGCAGACAAGGGGCTTTGCCAAGGACATGTGGCTGGAGGCAGTGAACCCTGCGCGGCCGTTGGAGGTGTGCGTTGCTCAGATCACACAAGTGACGGGCCGCCTGCTGTGGCTCCGACTGGAAGGTAGCCACATCCTAATGTTAATGTGTGTGGTAACATGTGCAAAAGTGAGACCACCCCTGCTGTTACTCAGGTTTGAAGTAAAAGCTAGCATTTGCCGTTAGCGTGACGTTCCTCTCCTTGTTCCCTCAGGTGTAGCCAAGCCTTTGTCAGAGTGCATTGTGGACAGTGAGTCTATGGACATCTTCCCTGTCGGCTGGTGTGAGGCCAACGCTTACCCTCTCACTCCTCCACTCAAACCAGTCTGTACGTACACGCAGGGTTCACTGAGCACTTCTTAAATCATTGTAAATTGTTGGCAGCTTACTATTACCTCTGCTTTTCCTGCAGCTTCCAAACAGAAAAAGATAGCAGTGGTCCAACCAGAAAAACAGTAAGAATTTCCATTATTTGTATTGATTTAGCCCTGTTATATTTTTTACTTAACTGCACTGCACATACAGTGGTACCTCACCTTACGAAAGACCCAACAAATGAAAATTCCAAGTTACGAAACGCCTTCACGTTAAATTTTGGTCTCTAGATACGAAAGAAAATTCAAGTTACGAAACGCGAAATCTCAAAAATTCAAATAATGCGCGCTCAGATGCGCGCTCAGCCACACACATACGCTTTTCTCAGACTGGATTTAAACTTTTCTCACATTTGTCTCTGTTTAAACACTCAAACTTTCAGAGATTTTCAACAAAATGTATTAATAGTGAAGCGTGGGGGGAAGGGAGAGGGTGGAGAAGTGTGCGCGGGGACGCATGACCTGCGAGGGCGAGACCCGTGCTCAAACCGTGCCTCCTCTAAAACAGGATTAAACCAGGTCTGAACCAGGTCTAAACCAGGTCTAAACCAGGTCTAAACCAGGATTAAACCAACCTCTTACCTGCGTTCGTTCATGCGCTCGGACTGCGTGCGGTCCCCTCCTCGCTGCTCGCCTCAGCTGTGACTCGTGAGAAACCAGAAAATAGACCCGCACGCGGCGCTTTAATCCACCTGGTCTAGTCCTGGTTTAGTCCAGGTTTAGTCCTGGTCCCGTCCAGGTATAGACCTTGTTTAGACCTGGTTTAATCCACGTTTAGTCCTGGGTCTACAGTCTCTTAGCCAATCAGGACCCAGAACACAGTGTTACACTATAAAAAAAAAAGTTACACTATAAAAAAAACTTGGAACGGTGCCTTGGAACGAATCAGGCTTTTTCCATTGAAATAGCTACTCAACTTACGAAAAATTCACGTTACGAAACCACATCTGGAACTAATTAATTTCGTAAGGTGAGGTACCACTGTATTTGCCAATTATGGTCATAAGATCAGAGAACCCTTGTTGGTCTTACAGTGTGTAAATTGCAGGATTGCAACAGAAAAGAACAACATTTCATAAAACATTTGGCACTGTAATCATTTTTACAGTTACATTTTTTACACAGGTTTGTCCAGTCTCAGTCAGAAGAGGTTCCTCCAGTCAACTGCCAGGCTGTTGCTGTGGATCAAGGTAATTATTTGTATAATTGCTGTAAACAATTCTATATTTTAACCAAAATTTTCTTAAGATAAATTGCCATCCTGTAAGCTTTTCGTTCAGTATGCATTATATATACTTGCATTGCACATTAACTATAGATTACTTGCATTCTAGATTTCCCCTGTTTCAATTTGCAACTGCGTTATGTAGTTACCATAATTTTACCATTACCCCCTTTGTTCCATTGCTCCATTTGGGTCCCACCTTCCGTCTTTTGTCTTGACTGCACGAGTAACAATTGCAAAAGATAATATACAGTAAGTCCCTGGAATACAAAGAAAATATAGATGTGCTTTGTTTCCTTCAAACCCATGCCCTCTTTTTCCAAGTTTTCATTTTAAATACCTCCCACTCTATGGTGAATATTCATGACTTGAGCTAATTGCTATTCACCCTGTGCTTGGCGGCTCCAGGTGCTGGCACTAGTGAGGGGCAGCAGACAGGGCAAAGAGTTGGTGTTACACATCTGACAGGCCTTTATATTAACCTTACTGACCCACTGTATATTAATGTGTGTGTAAAATTATTGCTATATTATTATAGGATTATATATATTATTACTATATTAAAATAAAAGTATCTGGAGTCTAATTAATATATATATAAAAAACATAATTCAATGACAGCCATGCAACCATCTGGCCACTTTTCACTATATATACTATAACTGTAGGTCCTTTACTGTCATAGTGAAGGACCTATAGTTGAAAGCTATAACACAGTATTACAATATTGCAGGTGCAGCGAATGGAAGATACTGCTGCTCAAAGATATTTGTAAACCATCGATGTTTCTCAGGACCATATCTCAACAAAGGCAGGATCGCCGAACTGCCACAGGCGGTGGGGCCTGGTAAATGCGCTCTTGTCCTTAAAGAGGTGAGCCCATGTTAAGATCACACCTGTTTCACATCCCACGGTGTTAAGAATGACATGCACATTTTAAAGGAAGAGGGCCAGAGAGGGTGAGATGTTGTCTTGTTAGCCACCTGCAGTTTCACAGCAGTCTTTTCATCCTAATGTGAGAAGCTGTCAGTCAACTGTGTTTACATACAACCACTGCGCTTCAGCTCCAACGCTTAGCTAAACAACCATTTAATTTCTCTTGGGACTTGTGTGTTTATTGTGTAGACATACACTTATGCACCAGTGGAAAGGCGTAGTGTAAATCTATACTAGGTCTGTCATGATAACAAATTTTGAAGGAATTTTGAATATATCGTTAAAGAGAAGTGTTGTGATTAAAGATCATATTGAAATTATTTTCATGCCACTAGCACAATAACAATAAATCAGGATAATCCCAGAAAACATTTTAAATCTACTGCATCATTAAAAAAACATGAGCTGCATCAAATAAATAACACAATGAACCAGGAATTAGACATAGAAATTACTTATTCTACCCTCTACAGCTCAAATGTTACTTTTCTTACATAAAATTTGCAAAAATCTTATACTTGTAAACGATAAATATTGAGTACATAAATATATTGTTCCAGGTTTCATATATTGAATGATAAGACAATTAAGTAATTATCGTGACAGGCCTAATCTATCCCTGTGTTTTTGCTGTGATCTTGTATTATGCTTAAGTGCAATCATATTATGTCAGAGATGTATATTATTTCATGTATGTGGTGTGGTTTGCCTTTAGCTGCTTACTATGCTGATCAATGCTGCCTACAAGCCCGGGCGAGTCCTGAAGGAGCTGCAGGAGATGGAGAGTCACAGCTGGGACTGTCAGGAGGAGACCCTCAAAGCCAAGTGAGCAGCTCAATACACACACGATTCTGTAAAGCTAATCTTTGCATATTGTTTTGTCATATAATTGTCTAAAATGTTACCACCCAAAAGTGCTTAGTTTTTTGTTTGTTTTTTACTATACAACTTTTCTGGTAGAGGGTTTGTCACTCCATAGAGAGATTATTGCATTGCCAGTAGTATCTATCTCCACTGATATATACAGGGACAGCAACCAGGCCAAGTTACAGGTCAGATCTGTAGAGAAGCAAACCCAAACCCAGGCAAAGTAGTGACACCTCCACCAGAAAAAGTTAGTTAGTGCACCTTTAAATGACTCTAAAAGATGGAATAAATCACATTGTTTAATGTTTAATTCATAAGACCCACACTTTCCATGTACTGTAAATTTCTGTATATTCTGGGTTACAACATCAGTCAAACTGGCCAAGCTAGACCAGGCTTTCAGTGCAATCTTCTTTATTTAAAGGAATATTACTCACTCAATTTCCCTAGAAATCTGTTTTCTGATTTATTCAGACATTTATCTTTCAGTGTCAAGTAAATTGCATATAGTTATATTTTGTTCTCTTAAGTATAGAGCCATAATGCCACATCCTTCCCACACTGTCTTTTCAGATACAAAGGAAAAACATATCGCTCCACAATCCATATTGTTCGGATTGCAGACCAAATTCCAGACTTTTGTCGAAAAGTGTGTTTGAAGCTCCAGTGTTGTCCGAACCTCTTCAGCCCATTGCTTGTTACTGACAAGTGTCCAGAGAACTGCTCACTACAGACTAAAACCAAATTCAGTGAGTGTATATGTAATTAAACACGTCTATTCCAAAGCCACAGTTATGAAGAAACCCAAATGAAAGCATGCCTAAGCCTATTGTATAATTGTCATAAGTGTTGTTTTGGGTGTAAGATTTTCAACATCTGCTGTGCATCCTTAGCTTACTACTATGGAAAGAAAAGGAAACTGTCCAAGCCTGTGGGAGGAGAGGACACTGAGGGAGATCAGGCTAAACCAGCCCGACGGAGGAAGAAGAGGAAAGCCATCTTTGTGCAGAAGAAACGCCGCTCCTCTGCTGTGGACTACACGTATGCAGGCTCGCCACAGGTTAGGACACTTTTTTTAACAGGAACTACAAGTGTCATTTTGTGATTCACTTAAGATTATGTTTTTCATTTAACCTTCATACTAAATATATGATATATAATATATCTCTTGAGAATATGTCTGTGTGTGTGTCTTAATGACTATGTTGTGATCATAACAGCAGATTACAGGAAATGCTGTATGAAACAGAAATGTCATGCCTCTAGGGTCCTGTTATGACTTTTATTTGTGGAAACATATTTCATTATCATATACAAACTATATTTTATATTTATTTTATTATATTTTTCATTTTGTTCATTGTTAACAGCAATATTGACCTAAGACTTTATAATAGAAACCAGTCCATTGACATCCTGTCCAAAATGATAGAAGTCTGATTTTCTTTTAAATAATTGCAAGCACAGAGCTGTAGGTGGGGATAGGGGGGAGGTGAAAACAGGAATTTTCTGAGAACTCAAGCCTCAACTGCAGGGCTATGCAGGGTTACAGTATGAATCAATCAAAATAGAGCTAATGATGAGGGAAGACCATTATAATATGCTTAAAATCTCATATCTCAATCAATTTTACACATTACCTCCTCCTTAACAATACATAATCTGATGTTTAATCCAGGACAGTGATGAGGGAGATGAAGACGAAGAATTCACTTTACATTCGGGCAGTGAAGGCACCAACTCTGAGCCCCGCGATGACTCTTCTGTTGCCGAGGTGAGCAGCAGTCGTCCACGTCGGGCTGTAACTCTACGAAAAGCCGCAAACTCAGGACACAGCAGCCATGAGTCCACAGACCGAGAGCTGAGGAGGTCCACCCGCTCCCTGTCTGCATTCAACCAGAAAGACAACAAGTACCAGCCCCCTAAAGAACAGGACGTACAGGTCAGTCAAGTGTATCACGTTAGGTCCATTGCAACAGGCATAAAGATAAGTCTGGCAAATAAAGTCTAAATAAATAACTACATTGTGTGTTGAGCTTGTACTGTCTAGAATTAGAAATGAACATCTTAAGGGAAAAAAAGTTTCAACTGTAATATATAAACATATGTAAAGGTTAAGTAGGTTGACCATATTGCAGATTGGTACAAATATATTGCGTTTTATTGTAAGGCTGGGCAATCAAATCAAATTTCAACTGAATACAAATCCAAGAATTTAATATTTTTGATAATATGCTTTTTTTTTTAAATTGTAACAGCGTTCAGACATAGTAGGAAGAAATTGGGCCAGGCCATTTTGCCAAGTCATACAACAGTGCTGTGAAAAAGTATTTGTCCCCTTCCTGATTTCTTACTTTTTTGTCACACTTAAATTTGTATCAAACTAATTTAAATATTAAACAAAAATAACCCAGGTAAACATAAATGCAGGTTTTCTGTTCTTTATTTGTTGTAAGAAAAATACTATCCAAACCTACATGATCCTGTGTGAAAAAGATAAGATAAGATAAGAGATAAGATAAGATAAGACTTTATTGATCTCACACAGGAGAAATTTACTTGTCACAGTAGCTCCAGGTAGGGACAGTTTGAACAAGAAGACAAGTGCATGCAGGCAAAAAAAGTAACCCCCCCCCCCCCCCCTTGTTAAACGATGAGGTAACTGTGATTCATCATATTATTGTGGAAAACTGAGTTCATTTTCATAGCCACACCCAGGCCTGATGGCTGCGAGACATTTCAAATCAAGAAATCACTTAAATAGAACTGACAAGGTGAAGTAGGCCATATTGAACCCAAGACATCATGTCGCGATCCAAAGAAATTCAGGAGCAGATAAGAAGAAAAGTAATTGACATGTCTCTAGAAAAGGTTACAAAGCCATTTCTAAATCTTTGGGATTCCAGCGAACCATGATGAGAGCCATTATCCACAAATGGAGAAAGCGCGGTACAGTGGTGAACCTTCCCAGGAGTGGCCAACCTACAAAAACGATCCCAAGAGCACAGCAACAACTGATCCAAGAGGTCACAAAGGAACCCTGAACAACATCTAAACAACTGCAGGCCTCACTTGCCTCAATAAAGATCAGTGTTCATGACTCAACCATAAGAAAGAGACTAGGAAAAATGGCATGCAGGGCAGAGCTCCAAGGCGAAAGCCACTAGTGACAAAAAAAGAACATAAAGGCTTGTCTCACTTTTGCCAAAAAGCATATTGATGATCCCCAAAGCTTTTGGAAAAATATTCTGTGGATTGATGAAACAAAAGTTGTACTTCATCTGTGTCCTGATTGGCTAAGGGAGAACCTGCGCATGTGTTCTGCGTCCTGATTGGCTAAGGGACTGTAGACCTTTGCCAATTTCTCAGTCACTCTCCTCTGTGCCATGTCTCCTGTACAGAATACGTTCAGTTTGCCAAATTTATATAAATGTTCAATCGTGAGCAGTGTGACTCTGTGCTGTATGTTTGCAAGTTTTCCCCCCGATAAAACCCACGACAGAGGAACTGTGAAATACACGTAACATGTTTAGGGCCTGAAAACAGGTTTGGATCTTTGGTTTCATTCTATAATACTGTGCCTTTTTGTTGAAAATCTACGAAAGTTTGAGTGTTTAAACAAGAGAGAAATGTTAGAAAGTGTTAATGCCAGTCTGAGAAAAGTGTAGAATGTGTGTTATTTTGAGAACATAATCACTGCGATAAACGAGGAACCACTGTACTGAGCTGCATCAGAGGGATCAAAGAGGCTCTGGAGCTGCAGGTTGCCGACCCCTGGTTTAGGGGCAATTACTTTTTCACATGGGCTATGTAGGTTCAGATGACTTTTTTCCCCTTTAATTAAAAAAAAAAAAAATCTGTACTTAAAACTGCTTTTTGTGAGTTATCTTTGTCTAATATTTTAAGTTTGCTTGATCTGAAATGGCAAAGAGGTACAAAAAAGTAAGAAATCGGTAAGGGGGCAAATACTTTTCCACAGCATGTATGTTAGCCAGTATGTTGTGAAATGGTGTATGTATTGCATTGAATTGAAACTTGCCCAATATTTTTTTTTGTGTGTGTGAAAAAGTGTGAAAAACTTGTAGACCACATCTTTCCAAAGTCAGACGATGTGCTGTATGCTGTGCTGTGTGCTTGTAGGTGGAGGAAGGTGAAAATCAGCTGGTTCTTGACAGAAACCCTTTGGAGTGGACTGTGGATGAAGTGGTTCAGTTCATTAACTCTACAGACTGCGCATCTTTGGCCAATATCTTTAAGGAGCAGGTACGCAAAGACCAGCATATCAAAATGACAAAATAAATGTTAGTTTTTAAAAAAATAACCTGAATATGTAATGTCTTTGTAGGATATTGATGGTCAGGCCCTTCTGCTACTAACGCTGCCCACTGTTCAGGAGTGCATGGATCTGAAGCTTGGTCCTGCCATCAAATTGTGTCACCACATAGAGCGTGTTAAAGTTGCCTTTTATAAACAGTTTGCTAACTAACAGAGCCTTGCACAAAATGTTACTGAATGAATGAATTACTTAGTACTTTGTGTTTGGAAAAAAATACTATATAAATATATATATATGGAATTTTGCAGAAATTCAGATGGATAAATGTGACAAATATGTGTGATTTTTTTTTTTTTTTTTTCTGCTGAAGCTGAAGGAGAAGTCTGTAAAATACAACTTTGTGACCCATCTTGAGAAGCAGAGGATCCATTTCTGTTTTCTGTTTAAAAAAGTGTTGGCTTACATTGGTTCCTTTTGTGTGATGTAATTGGTCCTGGAAATTAGAATTTATTTATCAAATTAAAACTTAATATATTTGAATTATTTATTCTTTTATGAAATATTGTAATTTATGAAAAAGTACAATATTCACCCCATTTAAATCAAGGCTGACCTTTAAATTAACTGTTAAGTTATTAATTCAACAGTTTCTTTGTATATCCTAAGACTTTAGGAAAAAAAAACAAGGTCAGGAAATGGCACTTTGTGCTCGTGTTATAACCACAGGAATCCATATTGTAAGCTATTTTTGTGTCCATCTATGCAAATGTGTGGATATATTTTTGATAAGAAAAATAAATTTATAGCCATTTGTATCTGTTTTGTCATGTTGCCCTTTCTTTACCTGTGGTTAAATACATAATATTGCTCTTACTTGCCAGTTAATATCAGTTGACTTGATCTAAGCAACCACCGCTCTCCTGGTATTTAAGAAAGCATTTACAATTAACACCAGAATTACCGGTTTCACATTGTGGAGAAGTCACATACCTGGAAATCAATTAAGAGTAGAATACTAACTTGTACTAACTTAACTGAATTACTCAAAAACAGGTGGCACTGTAAAGGAACAATACATATTATGTATTCAACATGTTTAAAACAGGAAATAGTTTTGAGCGCCAGAAATATTGCACATATTTCCTTATAGATGTTATGTTACATGATAGAAATAGAAATGTTTCTGAATAATACATCTGTTCTGCTGCAAGGCTGTGTGTGTATCTACGAACAGTAACTCATATACATGTGTTTCATGTGGAGAATTGAAAGACCCATTTTTAAAGACACCCATCATGCACAGCTGCACCAGTTCATGCTGACAAACACATGGACTGAAATGCTGAAACTGTTTCTGGTGAAACCTAAGCCAAATCTGACACTGTAGAAGCGCCTACCCCTCACACTCCAGTTTAACCCCTCACACTCCAGTTTAATCAATGTTTTTTCTTCTCTTTCGCTCATCACTATGCGTTGAGTCATATAAGCAGTTGCTATACTATTCCCTGGCAACCACATGTAAAATATACGTCTCACTTATTCAGTTTCACTGATATGAAGCCTGGAAATCTGTCATATTTCCATGCTATTTCTAATATGTTGTGTAAATGTCATTAGATAAGGGGACACATTCTCTCAGATAAAAGGCCATTTTATATTCACTGGTCTTGTACCTGTTAACCTGTCCTGTTCCTGTCCCCATTGCCTATTGGGCTTAGTTCAGATTCAATCACTGCTGGTCTCAGATAAAAAAATTGGCGTGATCCACACTGTAGTCCCCATGCTGACAGATGTGATACTGGGCCAGTATTGACAAAGCATCAGATGCCCTGTCAGAGCTGCTGTTTGTCTTTGTTAAGGCACCAATCCATCAAGTTAACTAAAGAGCTGATGTCTTACATTGCATGATACATTGGGTCAATGTAACACGCATTTGTGGAGAACTATTTATTTATTTTACCTTTATTTAACCAGGATATCTGCCTTTACACACATCAGTGAGGACCTCTCCTGGACAGTGAATACTGCATCACTGGCAAAGAGGGCTCAGAAGAGCCTCTATTTCCTTCGCAAACTGAGGAGAGCTGGAGCCCCCCCACCCATCATGACCACCTTTTACCGAGGCACCATTGAAAGCGTCCTGACCAGCTGCATTACTGTGTGGTACAGGAGCTGCACTGAACAGAACAGGAAAGCCCTGCAGCGCATAGTGAATGCAGCTGGGAGGATCGCTGGTGTCTTTCTCCCCTCCCTCCTAGACATTTTTAACACCCGCTCACCCGCAGAGCGTCCAGCATTGTGGGTGACCCGAGCCACCCCGCACATAGCCTGTTCAGCCTCCTGCCCTCGGGGAGAAGGTACCGGAGTCTCCGGGCCCACTCCACCAGACTGTCAAACAGCTTCATCCACCAGGCTGTCAGGAGGCTGAACTCACACCCGAACTCTCACCTTACCCGTCTCCCACCCCCCACCCCCCAGATTGGCATAACCTGTATTCCATAAAAATACATATCACTCTAGACACTTTAAAAAAACTGCTGCTAAGGACGACTGTTGCACTGTTGCACATTTATATTTACTACTGGAATTTTACTGTTTACTGTTGCACAGTTACATTTACTACTGGAATTTTTACTACTGTTGTTCACTACTGTTATTGCACATTATTACTACTGGAATTTTTACTACTGTTGTTTACTCCTGTTATTGCACTAGAATTACTACTGTTGGCACATTTATTTTATCTTAACTTTAATGCACATTCTATTGCACATTACCATTTCACTGCTGTATCTTCCATTGCACATTTTTGATGCACACTGCACACTTTGGAAATCTGTATATAGGTATTTATTTATTATGTTGCACTGCTTTAAGATTTTAGATCTTAGACTTTAGTTTAACTTTAGATCTCTGTCTTAGATAGTTTTTGTTGTGTTTTGTCTTCATATTGTATCTTGTACACTGTCTTTTTGCACTACCTGGCCAGAGAGAAACGAAATTTCGATTCACTGTATGTTGAACACATATGGCAGAATTGACAATAAAGCTGACTTTGATCTTTTGATTATATTGTGGAGAAGTCATTTTGATGATAAGGTATAAAATCATATTGATTACATGTTTAAATATGGTAAACGTAAATAGAACATGTTGACACAAAAATCATCCCCTGCTCAGTCACTGCTTCGTCTCTTCCATTCACCCTCCCCATCTTTCTTTCACATGCAGCAATGTCCATCTTCCTCCACATTGCCGGTGTTGGAGTATTATCAATTAACCGAGAGTGTGTCACTAGTCCAAAACTTATCTCTGTTCAGATAAAGCTCTTGTCCTTTGTCCCCAGCAAACACAGCCTGGGTTATAATATTTATATCTGACCCTGGCACATGCCCTGACAGGATTAAGGCGAATAGAGGTGTATGATCTCTCTCCTCCTTGGTTACAAAGCGATAGCACTGTGCAGCTGAAATGTAGGTCACCTGGCACAGCTGTACCCAAGCACAATGAGTGTATGAAGACTGTCAGTTGAGCAGAGGTGGAGGCTACTATCCTCTTCAACAACGCCTATATATTTTCTTGAGTTGTGACCAGTTTGTCTCGTCTTGCTGCTCACAAATGTGTTCTACAGCGAGACAGAAGTGTGAGTTGTTGCAGTTAATTGTGAGAAGTGTGACACACAAGTTTGTTTTTTCTCATTAAAAAGTAAAGGCGTGAAGCAGACTGTAAGTCCATTTTTGAAAATAGTAGGAAGAAATAATGCAATATGTGCTGTGTTTTTACTATGTTCAATTCGATTCAATCCACTTCATTTCTACAGCACATTTCATACACAAAAATTGTTTCCAAAGTGCTGCTTATAGACAACAAAAAAGGGAAAAATCTATACAAAGAGCTTAACTGGTACAACTAATAAATAAAATAATGATTAAGATATACAAAATATTTTCATAATGAAGACAACTGAGATACTTCACAAGTTTGGATAAGATTAGACATAATGTAGACATAAGACAAACATTTTTATGTATTTATTTTATCTTTAACCAGGACAAGAGACAAACTTCTCAAGAGCACAGAATTCCTCACTGCAATTTCTGTCTGCCGGTCTACAACCGCACTTCTTGAGCTTGTCTGATAAATTGTGCAATCTCTGACCTTTTGATAAACTGTAAAAGGCAAACTGCAGTGGTGTTGTGGTAATAAAACGTTAACACCTTTTTCTCTGACGTCGTACTTGTTAAGAACACTACCGCTTCCTCTATTTGTCAGTTATTTATCAGACATGTGGACCGCCTCTGGGACTCCATCTGTCACACATCCTTTTCAATACACCAAGCCCATCTCAAACACACATCTCATACCATGTCTGTGTTCCTTCATCTCTGTTTCAAATGCTAATGTTCTCAGTGATTTTATTGATAGGAGAAAGCTTTGAAAGATGTGCAATGGGATTGGATTTGTACTTTGGACAGAGAACTGGACCCTTATGAAGTGAAAAGTAGATAAGTAGAGTTGGTAAATAGGAAAATATTTCAGCACACACTTCTGCAAAATTTCTCATCTTCTGAGTTTGCCACATCAAATGATCTGCCGCCGACTGTGCACTGATTTGCATGGTGATTGAGCTATTGATAGATTAAAAAGTCAGATTTGTAGCGCTGCACTGACACCATAATACTGTATGAAGAGCTTTTCCCCTTTTCAAGTAGTCTGTAAAGTTAGGATGCTTACTGATATGCTTTCTTATGTCTGATGCCAGAACCTCAGTTTAAAAGGTTGGGACTTAATGCAAAGACTTGTGGTCCTTGCATCGAGTTTGAAAATACCTGATTGCAGTTTGACTTAAATGGTGTCTAATGATTGAATAAATAGGTAATTTATGTAAATACAAACATATTCATGTCTAAGGTGGAAATCAATTGTTAGAGCCACAGGTAAGTGCATCAGCAAATATGTACTTGGAATTCATTCACAAGTTGGCATTGTTTCTTAGACATTAATTAGCCACTTTATCTTTGGATGAAATAGACTGAAACAAAATATGCTACTGATAGTTCTCAGCCTCCAATTATAAAGTACTTAACAATTGTCTTAAATATGATATGTCCTGAAAACACTGTATCTCTACTGTCTTTGCCATCATTTAACAGCATCAAATAAATCTGATTCTGTGAGTGATGTATTCAAATGTCTGACTCATACCTGTGGGGATCAGTGCAGGTGCATGTTTCCATTTTATACTAGTTTTGTCTTGCATTTTCTCATTGCATTTTGTAGTTATAGCACAGAAACAATACTGGGTGGTCGGCTTACTGTAATCTATGTGCTGGTATGCATTATGACTGTGGAAAAAATAGGGAGAGTGTGCATGTGTGTTGAAGAGGAAAGGGAGATGAGGAGGGGGGTCATGCAGCAGCTGGTTGGCTGCTGGGCTGGTTTCCATGGAAACATGTGTAAAAAAGAGTACAAGCTCCATCCCCGAGTCCCGTATCAATGCTTGGTACAAAAGAATACCTTTTCACAATCACATGGCCTCCACTCTGCGTGTCTGGTTATGGCAATTTCTTCTGTGTTTTTTTTTTTTTTTGACTGCAGTAAAACTCTGTGGTGCTGAATACACCAAACAAATAAACCAGGCAAATAAAGCCTATACGCCAATGAAACGGAATTAGTAACATTCAGTAAGGTGTAAATTTTACCATATAAACCAACCTGACCCAAGATTGAATCCTGATTGGACCTGTTATGAGGTTCACCTTTATGCTCTAAAAAATAAGAAACGGCAAAGCTGTGGATCTGTGTCATCCAATCACACAAACAGGGTGAAGTGTCTTGCCTACAGACACAGCAACAGTTTGCACTATAGCCACTGCTGTCCCATTGTGGCACCAGGTATACCAGCAGTCTCCCATCCAAGTACTAACCAGGTCTAACTCTGCTTAGTGTCCCATCCATTTTTGGCTGGGGAAGCATTTAAATGTATATTTTTTGACAGATTTTAGCATACTTTGTTTGCCATTCATTCAATGAAACTCGCAAGTGAGCCAGAAGAACACTTTAATAATAAATAAATAAATAAATAAATAAATAAATAAATAAATAAATAAATAAATAAATAAATAAATAAATAAATAGTTTTAGGCTCATATTTTGAATCCTGTAATTTCAAGAGTTTTCAAATTCAAAGTCTTCCTTATGTCTTCTACGTTGCACACATTTCCCAGGATGTACAGTATAGTTTATACCAACTGTTTGTTGGCATAAAACACCAACTATTGGCTCCTCCTAGTGGACAGAGGAATAAATGCAATGTTATGTCAACGTTTGCGGGCTCCTTTGGCACCATTACTTGCACACTTATCAGAGTGCTTTGTTTTATATGCTGTCAATAACTTGCTAAATTAAACTATTACATATGTGACACACACAAACATGTTAGTATAGATCCATGCACTAAATAGCCCCAGGCCAATATGCCACAGTTTGGCTACGGAAGACAAGAGAAAATGTGACGTTTAAAAATGTTCTTAGTAAACGTAGTAACCGTAGTAAACGTGTTCTTGTTTCTTCCTGTTTCTGTCGATCAGCCAGTTTCGATTTATATGTGGGAGTGTGACGTTCAATTTCTCGAAATATTATGTTGGAAATAACCTGAAATATGATTATTTGATTATTTGATTAGATTTCTGAGATAATATACAATAAAATACAATAACTATGTTATAGTAATATATAGTCATAATAAAGTGTTGTTGTTTTTTTTATTCCATCCTTAATGATTGAACCTTGCGTCAATATAATGACGTAGAATTTTCCGACTTACCCTGAATGCTCCATAGGTCCGGGTTAAATGCAGAGTCTTTATAAAGAGCCCTCAGTGTCAGTGTGTGTGTGTGTGTGTGTGTGTGTTTGGATGGAGCGGATCAAGAGTTCATCTGTGGGCTGTCCCAGGTAAGAATGAGCACTCTTATGATGTAAATGTCGGCCTATTCTATGCACATATTATAATCACATGAAAGCATCAAAATGATTGATTGTATTAAAGTCTTGACAGTGTAGCCAAACTGAATCTGTCAGAGTAGACCTACTGTAATATAGCCTAACCTTTAAGTAAAGTATTACCAGCAACTAGAAAAATATTTAGGCTACTTTAAAGCAATATTCAAAATACAAGATGGATTTGCCTTAGAAACTTAGCTAGAAACATTATAGTGTAAATACAAGGCATTCATTTATTTTACCATTTCCATTTCTCATAGCCTGCTATAGCATTATGTTGACAAATTATCTAAAGGTAGCTTTTGACTGAGTTAGTTTTTTCTATTTTTGGACAAGTGACTGCTCAAGTGTTGCTTTTGAGCTTTCCAAAAGACACCTAGAGTGAGAGGTTTGTGTCAGGTACTTATACTGGCCCTGTCAATAACAACAAAAACACCACTCCACCCACCCCGGGTCACTTCAGAAATACCACTTTGATTGAGCTTAATATAATAAGGTCAGGTGGGCACACAAAGGTCTCTCAAAGGTCGGAATCTGCTCATACTGACTTGGCCTTGTGTATGTGGGAGTGGGATGATGGGGGGTGGTATTTAAGCACCCTCGGGTGCCTGCCTGCGGCACCAAAGAAAATGTCCCACCTCAAATGGCAGCATGAAGTCTGGGCTTATAAAACATAAAAGTATGTTTGCTCTTTGTGATCGACTTAAGCTATGGGAGCTTACTGTAGATCTAGTGTGCCTGCTTGTTCTCAATATTTAAGTTTAGCACACAAAAAACAACTAGTGCAATAAAAGCTGCTTGCACCAATGCTTCTGAAAGTCTCACAATGTGCAGCTCAAGAAAATCAACTATGTACTTTTAAAGTTCACCCATCTAGACCACAATGGTCCTTGTGACATTCTAATCCACTTAGTATGTTCAGTACAGCTCCACTAATGAAAGTTGGCTATGGACTCAGTAATTGGTATTAAGTCAGTGCCCCCTGCCGTATCATAACTGCGTCGTGTAGCTGTGGTAACCTGGGGGAGTGTTTATGCCCTTGGACAAGACATACAACTTTTCATTTTATTCTAGCATGTAATTCTACTTCACTATATCTTATCTTCACATAGGTTAGGTCTCAGAATAATGAGAAGCAGATTTGAATTAGAGTTACTTTATTTAGATCTTTTCAAAACCTAACAAAGCACAACACACAGTTTCCATACCTGGAAAGACACCCAAAACATGCACAAAAATAGTTAAAAACTTTCAATGTTCAAAAAGTGAGTAAGAAAAAATATATGTATATAAAATATATCCTATCTTGTTTAATTTACAATGGCATTTAAAATGTGTTTTGTTTGCCATCACTTGCAAAATAATGTCAGCCTTCAAGTGTTCACAATACAGTTAAGTAGGCCTACATTATAATGTACATTTGTTGCAGTTTTTTACTAAATGCCACCTGTTTATCAGACATTTGGCTTTCGAAAAGACAGGAAATGTGGTTACAGCTTTGAAGCCAGGTATGAAGATGCTCTATCACTCCGCAAACAGCTTGCAACGCATGAGGAGAGCATTTGTATTTGAAGCATTGACGTTTGTAGAGGAAGGAGGAGTAGAACAACTAAAGTGAATAAAATGTTGAAATTAAAAGTCTGTTTGTATTATGTTAAAGCTCTGAAAATGTTAAAGAACAGGCAGAATATTATAGATAGGCCTAAAATATTATGGTCACAGTATATAAAACTTTTGAAGTTCTCTTGTGGTGTACAGAAGACAGGACTGTATATTTATTGCATCATAACAGAAATAATTACTATTGAAGTTAACCTGTATGTATAGACTTTTATATTTTTTTTTCTTCTATTGATTGATTCAGCTGAACTTTAGATTTTATTCTCATTTCAAAAACAAAATAAAAATGGCTTTCAACTTTTTTACCATTTTTACACATAAAAGGTCCAGTCTATTCTCTGCACTAACACTGCAGTTACGATTAATTAAGAGTTGTGTTTTTAATAGTGTGTTCAATATGCACCTTCATGTCCAGGAGCACTAACATTTAAAACAAAGACTGAAATATGAACAATGACAAACTAATATAACTGTCACATGCGTTGTAGTACATATTAGAGGTCTAAACAACAGAGTTTGCTGCAGGATTTTAAATACTATGACCGGTTTATTTGTTGTTTGCAAAGGACTAAAATAATTACCATCCAAACTGTGATTTCAATATAATATAATAGGATTTTCTCTAGGCCACTTCATTTAAGCGATTTGAGCACATTGTTGACAATTAGAAATGATCCGGCCCTAAATGCTATGATTGTTTCCCTTTTGAAATGACTGTAAAGCCACATGATGACTGTGCTGAAGTATTATGGATCAGTTTAGTATTTCAGCTCCAAGAATAGATGCCCACCACCACATTCAGGCTGACATGCGCGCACACAGCAGAGGGAGGGTGGTTCACATATCACATTGACCGACTCAGAGACACAGACTGCAGTATTCAGGGTTTAGAGGAGCTGTTGTTTAAAAAAGGAGGCCAAGAGGTACTGGTTTATAGGTGCTTAAAACAGCTGCTGTGGACAAGTGGTGGCGGCATGGGCTCTGGTATTCTGCTGGTGGTGAGTGGGACTTATAATGATTTTTCACCAAAGCAAATGTTACTTTTTTCAATAATTTCAGCTCAGTGAGTTGTTTGAGTTGATTATAGAAATATATTGTATGTCAAAGGGGAAAAAAAGTGATTGTGTAAATCCAAAACTGAAGTTACTTAAATTTTCTAACTGGATTTTATTATCAATGAAAAGGATTGGTAGTGGAAACCAATTTTGATATCACAATGGTAATAAAAGTGGGTTTTTGGGTTTTTTTGTTTTGTTTTTTTAATCAATACAATGTCTTATGTGGTTCTGAGATTATGACCCTTCTAAAACTATTCAGGGTGGGTATATTTTTGTGATTTTTAGTACTTGTTTAAATGAATATCTTTTCAAAACTGTTTTAATGTCCGTTATTAACTACATACTTTTAACAATCTTAAACAAGATTCTTCTTGGTTTTTGAAAGAAAGGAATACTGTCAGGAATAATGTAGTTGTAGCTGTAGTCCTATAACAAGTTGCAAGAAATATAGTCACTCTTTTTTTTTGTCAGCAAAAATATTTGAATGAATAAAAAAACTTTTGTACTATTTTGAGGATGAGTTTTGACACTTCCACCTCTGATGATGATGCTGTCATGCTTAGCTGATGCTTTGAGTTTGACTGTTACTCATTTTGGGTTTTCCACTAAGTCCGTACTGTATGTTTTTCTATTGTTGCAGGTTATTTGAAGAATCAGATCTGCTCCAGGACGCGCCCATCTGTGGTTTTCTTTTTCTGCAAGTACAAAAGTCACAGCTTGCTGAGTGAAGGACTACCTCAGAGACCTCGCTGTTTTTGTAGAGGACATCTTAGTTCAACGTTAGCGCAGTGTTAATAACGCGTGGAGATATGTCACCTTTTCTGAGAATTGGATTTTCGAACTTTGAGATCGACCCTGGTCTGGCCTACCATGAAGAGGTGCTCAACCCATATTGTGCCGTTTATATGAAGGAGCCCATTGACACAGGTAGGATGTTTTTTTTTTAAATATATATAAATTTGTACTGTATTCATTTAAAAATACATTACTTGCATTTACATTGTGCGTCCTAAATGTTGCAAATTGTTATAAATGTGCTCTTTGTAAGAAATTATGTTTTTGAGATTAAGACAAATTTTTCCATGTTGTATTTTAATGAAGTAAAACAAGTGTACACTGAATGCTGCTTTTCATGTGTGTAAGTGTTGAGATAACCAGCTATTAGAAGCGCTGACTAAAGTGAAAGTGACATCTTCGTCATCGTGACATGACAGAGACATTTTGCTGAATAAAATGGGACACAGATCAGTTTATTTTTAAAAGCTTTTACTATAACACCAGAAACCCATATTATAATTTACTCTTTATCATTAGTAAATTACAACTGTGGGGGAAGTTTTAGTGTCAATATAAAATGATTTGTGTTGTTATAAGAAAGGGGCTGCATCTTAATTTTAAATGTGACACATTATGTTTGTATAGTTATAACAGAAACCTCATTCAGTTGATTTTCATATCTATTAATTTACAAATTCACGAGGCTGATATGTCACTCAGACAGTTATTTTTGTAAAGCATCCATATCTGGAGACTTTGAGTATGTGATATGGGGCTAAAAACAGAGGGCAGGAAAGAGGACGTTTCTGGTGTTTCTTTTCCTCTTTTATAAAACCACATGATTATTTAGTGTAAGACCGTCCTACGCACTCAGGGGCAAGACAGTGTCATTTTACTTACTCATGTTCCTCACAGGAATGACTGATGTCAGCGCCTAAATCAGTAATGATGACAACTTTCGATGATGGAAAATATAGTAATCTACCTGATTTGTTCTAGATTATGGTAAATTAAAATAGAACTTATCTCTTGACATAATTGATAACAGGAGAAGTTCAATTTGTCAACTGGACAAAGTTTGTTTGGTTGAAAACGTTTCGCCGCTCATCCGAGAGGCTTCGTCAGCTCTAATAAGAATACTGGTAAGACACTTGCTTGCCTACAGCAAGATATAAGCAAGTGTCTTACCAGTATTCTTATTAGAGCTGACGAAGCCTCTCGGATGAGCGGCGAAACGTTTTCAACCAAACAAACTTTGTCCAGTTGACAAATTGAACTTCTCCTGTTATCATGGATTCTACCTGGACGACTGAGGGACTTTTCACGCATCTTGACATAATTCTCCGAAAAGATAAGAAATGTAGTACATAACACATTGTTATAGATCAGGGGTCGGCAACCCTCGGCTCCGGAGCCACATGCAGCTCTTTGATACCTCTGATGCGGCTCAGTACAGTGGTCCCTCATTTATCACAGGGGTTACGTTCTAAAAATAACCCACGATAAGCAAAATCCACGAAGTCATCAGCTTTATATTTTACAATTATTCTCCATGTTTTAAAGGGATATGCCACCCCCAGGTCAAACTTGGGCATCTCCCCACAGTCCAGAGACTAAAATAAGTGGTGGAAAGCGTTTTCCTGGTCACCCAGCCATTGTCCGAGTCTGTCAGCACTGACCGCCGCGGTATCTGCAGCTACTCCGCGTTAGACTGGAGTCTAACGGCGCCAGAGAAAGATTTCGGCCAAAAGGAATTAATTTGCTCGATGCGTTTCCCAATTACTTACTGTGTAGTGCGCATTCATATCGAGTGCAAATAAATGTGCAAATCAACACGGAGAGCTTGACTTGGTCATTTTGGGTGGGAACTATTTTTCAGTGCGGAAAAAGAAAGCCGAAGCACAGAGCACGCTGCCAGGGGAATCCCTGTTACGCACCAGGAAGGGAGTTCCCCTGTTACGCAGCGTGGTGTGTGCTTTGTCTGTCTTTTTCCGCACTGAAAAATAGTTCCCACCCAAAATGACCAAGTCAAGCTCTCTGTGTTGATTTGCACATTTATTTGCACTCGATATGAATGCGCACTACACAGAAAGTAATTGGGAAACGCATCGAGCAAATTAATTCCTTTTGGCCGAAATCTTTCTCTGGCGCCGTTAGACTCCAGTCTAACGCGGAGGAGCTGCAGATACCGCGGCGGTCAGTGCTGACAGACACGGACAATGGCTGGGTGACCAGGAAAACGCTTTCCACCACTTATTTTAGTCTCTGGACTGTGGGGAGATGCCCAAGTTTGACCTGGGGGTGGCATATCCCTTTAAGGCTGTAAACGCCTCACCACACACATTCTACACTTTTCTCAGACTGGAATTAACATTTTCTCACATTTCTCTCTTGTTTAAACACTCAAACTTGCATAGATTTTCAACAAAAAAGGATGCAGAAATGTGTGTTGATACACTAAAAAAAAAACAAAAACATTGGAATAAAAAAATCCACGAAACAGTGAGGCCACGAAAAGTGAACCACGATATAGCGAGGGACCACTGTATTTAATTAAAATGTATTTTATTTTAGTTAATTCATTTTCAAAATGTAATTCTATGGCACAAAGGCAAAAAAAGCCGTTATATGCGGTGTTATTTCATTTTAAATTTCAAAAGGGTTTTGTGACTCCCAGTGTTTTCTTTACTGTGTGAAACGGGTCCAAATGGCTCTTTGAGTGGTAAAGGTTGCCGATCCCTGTTATAGATGATGGTAAGGTAATATTGTTGTAATATTATTTTTACAATACTATGAAAATATATGAGGGAAAATGCAAATGTTAATAGAGTAATTATTTTTTATATGAAAAAGTGTTCAGTAATGTTAAATATTCTCCTCTGAAACAAGCCAGGGAGTTTATCTGTTTTTATCATTTGTGTTTTCCCATTTTAAGGTATGATTTGAAAACAGTGACTTCTATAAACATGACTATGGATGCGTGAAAAGTCCCTCAGTCGTCCAGGTAGAATCCATGATAAAAGGAGAAGTTCAATTTGTCAACTGGACAAAGTTTGTTTGGTTGAAAACGTTTCGCCGCTCATCCGAGAGGCTTCGTCAGCTCTGGTTATTGTGCTGTCTTGTCTCCCATTTATATCTAGCTGCAAGGGAGGAGCTACCTACCCTGAACAAAGCTCTGAACTATTGGACGCCAGAGAAATTTGAAATCCAAAGAGACAGATTAGTTGATAGTTTCAGAGCTATTTCAGTGTAGTGAGCGCCGCCTAGGGCTTATAGATATGCTAATACTAGACGCTAGAGTAATTTGAAAAACAAAGAGACAGATTGGGGGGATCGTTTTCAGAGCTTTTTCAGTGTAGGGAGCGCCGCCCGGCAGCTAGATATAAACAGTGTCTAACCAGCACAAGAACCAGAGCTGACGAAGCCTCTCGGATGAGCGGCGAAACGTTTTCAACCAAACAAACTTTGTCCAGTTGACAAATTTAACTTCTCCTTTTATCTTTTATCATTTGTGTTTTCCCATTTTAGGTATGATTTGAAAACAGTGACTTCTATAAACATAACTATGGATGTCATTTGTGCACTTTGTGATGACTTCACAGCTGGGTCAGAGCATCTCTAAACCTTAAGCTGTAGACAGTATCACCCTTCACTAGTGAATGTTGTTCAGTGGGAACTATTAGGTAATAGGCACACATACTGTAGCATCTGGTCTGATGTGTGCATGTCAAAACTGTTTTGATCAACAGAGCAGACAGCAGCTGGTCAGATCTGATGGAGGAAGTCAAGGACTTAGTAGCTTTATTGTTGAAGCAGTGAGACATGTGGGCGTTATGTAAGTTGGCATTAGGGAGAAAAGAGCAGCTGTCATTTATGAGTTAGTTTTATGTGGTAATATAATGTCCTAGAAATATAGACAGATATAAAATTAAAATGTTATGTATCCCATGTCATGTGTAATGAGGTCACAGAATCTTTATTATACTGCATTTCCTGTTCTACCAAGACAATGCCATATAAAAAGAGCACCTAATCTTCAACCAGATTATTTTCACTGGCTTCAAGGCTAAAAGAAAATCAATGCTGTTGTCCGGATGCTATTATTTAGTGCCTAAGAGTTTAATCCTTAAAGATATATTGTATTACATATTGAGGTGAGAACTGGTGGTTTATTTATAAATAATTCATTCTTTTGAAGACCTTTTTAAGTTGTCATTGCCAAAGCTATCACATGTGTTTTTATGTGCCCTCGTTCTAATAATTAATATAATTGTCTTTTTGCTAGAGAAAGGCCAGGTCTACAAACAGAAGAAGCCCACAATGTATCCTCCTTGGAGCACCACATTTGATGCTCATGTCCATCGCGGGCGCATCATGCACGTCATGGTGAAAGACCGGACAGCGGAGCTCAAGTCTGAGGCCACCGTAGCTCTGGACACTCTGGCCACGCGCTGCAAGAAGGAGAATGGCAAACTGGAGATGTGGGTTAGTGCAGTGTCTCTGGATCAGCCTGTGTGTGCTGCTAATGGATACTGATACCAGATGGCGTTTTTGGGTCAAAACACCAAGTATATAAGTTGCTAATCCTCTTTGGGTCATAAATCAGTACAACCATTAGTGTTACTTTTTATAGATGGTATTTCACTCCCAGTCTTGTTTCTTTGCCTGTGTTTCCCAGAATGTGACAGTATATTTTTAAATCCTCACGATTCACAGTGAATCTCTTACTGATTTATTTGTCTACTCTCAGCTGGAACTGAAGCCACAGGGACGGGTGCGAATGGAAGCCAGATACTTTCTGGAAAAAAGTGGTGAGTTGTTCAGTTTTGGTAACATTGTACACATCTGTTAAACTGTCCTCTGTACAAGGTGTGAAAGGTTAGTTAGGTTAGTTTGACAGTGTATAATTTGATATTGATTTATTTGGGCACCTGTATGCACCACTCACTCTGTTGATGTTTTTTTCTACATTTCTGTACAAAGACATCGTGCATGTGTAACTTGCTTTCAGTTATCTTGGAAGCCTCAGTGAAAAAGAAAATAACTGTGATCAATATAACTGTCTATAAGTGTTTGTGGAGTAAAAAATGAAGGTGTGAAAAATTGTAATAACACTTTAGGCCTGAATGGAAATGTTTTGTTCTGGTGATGGAAAGCAAACTTCACCTTTTTAGCCACAGTGTTTTGCATGGCCTTTTCTGATTGGTCCAATGATAACAGATGACCTCTGACCTGTTCCAGATGCGGTTGGAGCTGCTGAGGGGGACTCTGATGCTGAACGGGAGCGGGAGGGTCTCTTTGCCCTCCACCAGAGACGAGGGGCCATCAAACAAGCCAAAATCCACCTGGTCAAGTGCCATGAGTTCAGCGCCACCTTTTTCCCCCAGCCCACCTTCTGCTCCGTCTGCAAAGAGTTTGTCTGGTGAGAAATCTCGCTTTACAAACCACAAAATTAGTCACCAATGTAAATTTACACTTTTTTTTTCTTTGCAGGGGTCTCAACAAGCAGGGCTATCAGTGCAGGCGTAAGTATGAAATGTGGAAATGTATGTGGGCAGTTTAAATTATGCCTAAAATAACTTTACTTTATAACTGAGTTTATGTGTGTCTTTTAGAGTGCAATGCAGCGATCCACAAAAAGTGCATTGACAAAGTTATTGCCAAGTGCACTGGTTCAGCAATTAATAGTAAAGAAACTATGGTAAGTTTGACATTCACAAATAATTCAGAACATTTATGAAATCACATGAAATGAAATGACCGCTTCCTGTTCTTCATGCCTTGTAATCAGTTTGTCTAGAAACATATTGGTTTATACAATGACAACACTTTAGCTTCTGTAAAACTGCATATGCTGTAAATGAAATCTTTGAACTTTATTTTTTTATTTTTGTTTGTTTATTTCATTCATAAAGTATAAAAAGACATCATCAGTGTGATAGCAATACAAAATATTGAATGAAAGGGAGCAGAAAAAAGAGTAATCTTATGTTATCTGGCTCCTCTTCCCTTTTCCAGACATTAACACCGATAGTGACTATAAAACATTTCATCAAAACATTCCATTTCAATCACAATTATTAATCAGTTGTAAACAGAAACAGTTCATTTTTAAGCACAACAGTTTAGTCTTCTTTTTCATACCTACACATTACACTGGATTTTATGTATTTTTAAAAATGCCATTATTGTACTTGATTCTTTGATTTCTTTGTCAAGACTATTCCATAAATGAACTCCTTTCACAGCGATGCTTTGCTCCATAACATTGGCTCTGAATCTGGGTTTTTTAAACATGTAGGTTCATTTTAAATTGTAGTGGCTTGTTCTCATCTCAAACAGTCTTTGAATATTTACAGGTAACACTCTGAACTTTGCTTTATACATGACTTTGAGGATACTTAATTTAACAATATCACACATTTTCAACACTTTAAGTTAAACAAATAATGGGTTCGACAGCTCTCTATAATGACTGTTGGTGATAATTCTCAAAGCCCTTTTCTGTAAAATAAATAATGGCTTAATTGAATCATGCGGACGTCCATGGACATCCAACCAAATGTCAAAGATGAGTTATTAATAACCTCAACAGCTGGTAATGATAGTGATAAAGTACTAAAGTAATGTAATCCATGCCAAAATGTGTCAATCTAAAGAATTATGGGGTGATGTTATTGGATTTACACTGTACTAATGTATCAATGTCTTCACAGATTCATAAGGAGCGCTTTAAAATCGACATGCCACACAGGTTCAAAGTGTACAACTACAAGAGCCCCACCTTCTGTGAGCACTGTGGCACACTGCTGTGGGGGCTGGCCAGGCAGGGGCTCAAATGTGAGGGTGAGAGGGAGCTTTGCCATACACTATATTTTAAAAACATGATCAAACTTTAAAACAGTGAGGAACTTAAGACAGTGTCATTTTACTACACAGAGGCAACACTTCTGTAATATTTTTAGTCATGACATCGTAAAGACTTGTCATTATGTTAAAACACATTTTAATAAACAATACATTTTCAAAGCAAGCCAGACTCTAATACATGTGCTTACCAACCATTTGATTACAAAATGGCTATCAATATTTTGTATAGTACTGACTGTTAATTTTACTTGTATCTCAAAATACAGCTCTGGAAAAAATGGAAAAAAATAAGAGACCATCGCATTGTTTAGAGCATTTATTTGCAGAAAAGGACAAATGGTCAAAATAACAAAAAGATACACGTTTGTAGACCTCAAACAATGCAAAGAAACAAGATCAAATTCATTTTAAAACAATATCATACTAATGTTTACACTTAAGAAGAGTTCAGAAATCAATATTTGGTGCAATAACCCTTATTTTTAATCACAGCTTTCATGCGTCTTGACATGCTCTCCACAAGTCTTTCACATTGTTCTTGGGTGACTTTATTCCACTCCTGGTGCAAGAACTGAAGTAGCTCAGCTTTGTGTTTGTGTTGGAATTCAACAGACACTGGAAAGGAATGGCTGTAATATAATAATATAATAATAATTCATAGCATTTATATAGCGCCTTTCATGACACCCAAAGCGCTTTACAGTTCATTGTTCATTTACTCCACACTTGGTGGTGGTAAGCTACTTTTGTAGCCACAGCTGCCCTGGGGCAGACTGACGGAAGCAAGGCTGCCAATCTGCGCCATCGGCCCCTTCGACCACTTCCAACACTCACACACACTCCACTTTCATACTAGGCAATGTGGGTGAAGTGTCTTGCCTAAGGACACAACAACAGTTTTTTGTGACTGGCGCCCCACTGTGGCACCTGGAATTCCCAGCGGTCTCCCATCCAAGTACTAACCAGGCCCTGCCTTGCTTAGCTTCTGAGATCTGACGAGATCAGGCTTTGACAAGCAGGTATGGCCACAATACATGTAGAGATGCTGATTTCAGAAAAAAAATGCAGTGGTCTCTTATTTTTTTCCAGAGCTGTATAAGTTACAGTTGTTTTTTCTCACCCCTTAATGGGACATTTTGTGTAAATTGGTCTCTTTTGTAGAATGCAGTATGAATGTCCACCATAAATGCCAGAAGAAAGTTGCCAATCTTTGTGGGGTCAACCAGAAACTAATGGCTGAAGCACTGGCCATGATTGAAACTAAACAGCAGGTAACATTTGATTTTAACCTCATTTGACTATTTCCGCATCAGTATATGTTATGTTTGGTTTTGTAATGTTTTAGCAAGCCAAGACCTCCAAAGACCCTGACATCATCAGTCGAGAGGGTCCCGTGGGTATTGGTCAACCTGGAGTGGTCCGATCTCCATCAGGGATTATTACGGGTTTACCAGCAGTTGCTATACCTAACAAAGGTAAGAAAAATGTCACTGAAATAGTTTATACTTTTTTTTTTAGGAAATCTGTGAAAATTTCCCTGAATTTTACTTCCAGCAGAGCAGCAGGGTGTTTTTTGGGAGGGTCCCATCGGCGCTGGACCCACACAAGAGGAACACGAGGAGCCACTCTACGCTGTTCCCAGGAAAGATCATCAGACCAAATTCACCATTGATGACTTTGTCCTGCACAAGATGCTGGGGAAGGGGAGTTTTGGCAAGGTAATTTAGTTTACTTATTATATTTCTGCAGGTAAAATAATAGAGGTACAATTGGTCAGTGATAGTCTTATGAATTACTGAATGGTAATCTAATAAAAAGCAACAGGTTTTGTGGACACGCAGCAGTACACAATAAGTGTTGTGTTCTTGTTGTCTGCAGGTGTTTTTAGCAGAGCTGAAGAGGAATGGGCAGTTCTTCGCGGTGAAGGCTCTTAAAAAAGACGTGGTGCTAATGGATGATGATGTGGAGTGCACCATGGTGGAGAGGAGAGTCCTATCTTTAGCCTGGGAAAATCCATTCCTCACACACCTCTATTGTACCTTTCAGACCAAGGTAAGAGTACAAAAAATGATGCATCATGTAAATTATGTTATGTTATTTAAAAAAGACACATCAGTGGGTTGTGCCTATGTTCAATCTAGATTTTGGTAATGTCAGATGGTCCATATAGAACTATACATACAACTGATTTGAAAAGAAAATATCCAAATTTATAATTCACACATGTTGAACCTTATCATTATTTGCTTTGGATTGGCTCCACAAACTTGTTTCTTTCAAAGAGAAGTGAACTTTGTGCCAAAACGAAGTACAACAACCCTATATTTTTCACTTCATGTTTCATGTTTAATATGTCAATATGTGTTAACAGGAGAATTTATTCTTTGTCATGGAGTATCTAAATGGAGGAGATCTTATGTTCCACATCCAAAGCTGCCACAAATTTGACTTGTACAGATCTACGTATGTGTTTATTAGACTTAACTTTTTGAAATAGTCATTGTATCGAATTTAAGATTTATGGTACTGGGGTCTTTACTGCATTCTTTTCTTTGTATTTTTTGCAGATTTTACGGAGCGGAGATCATCTGTGGGCTCCAGTTTCTCCACTCTAAAGGCATTATTTACAGGTACAATCTCTGTGAAACTGTAACTGATACAGAGCAGATAGTCAATGGCTCTGTCTAATTTTAGCTCCTCTGTGTTCCTCCGTGTATAGGGATCTGAAGTTGGATAATGTGCTACTAGACTCTGAAGGACATATAAAGATAGCAGACTTTGGCATGTGTAAGGAAAACATGCTTGAGGATTCAAGGACAGCTACGTTTTGTGGCACTCCGGACTACATCGCTCCAGAGGTGACTGTAACTACTGCATAATACACAAGGCACCGTGCATTACATTGGCGGCCCTTATTTTGGGTTAATTGGGCTCCAAAGTTTTTATTCTTATTTAAAGGAGCATTATGGAACTTTTCTGTGGGTCAGCCACCTGCTTGTCTCATGAAAATGTTATTGCTGTACCTGGAATGTTCCCTTGCATTAAACTTATCTATCTCCATGGAGACAAGCATGCTGCCAAGCTAAGTTACATGTCAGATCTGAGAAGGTGGTGACACCACTCAAAGTAAGATACTCCTTTAGTTTAATGCCATACAATGGAACATTCCAGGCAAACAATAATCCCCCTTGAGACAAGCTAGTGGCAGAAATGTTATTATACATTTTGTTATGTTATGTTATTATAAAAATTGTTTGTAGTACAAACAGGTGTCTTAATTTTTCCAACTGTATGCCTTGTCAGATTTTGCTGGGTCAGAAGTACAACATCTCGGTGGACTGGTGGTCGTTTGGGGTGCTCCTGTATGAGATGCTGATTGGTCAGTCTCCGTTTCATGGTCGTGATGAAGAGGAGCTCTTTCAATCCATAAGAACAGATAACCCAGTTTATCCACGCTGGCTTACCAAGGACTCCAAGGACATCCTGGTCAAGGTCAGAGACTCCAATGTAAACAAAAAAACTAAACTGCAAAAACAATAACAAAGATTCAAGGCGCCAACATGTTAATCTTACTGATTAATTAACCAGATGCCTATGAAAATGGCACAGAATGCTTAATGCAAATGTGAGTTAAAAGAGTAAATCATTAGCCTATTAAAGGTGCTCCATGTAACTTTCTTGTTAAAGTATTCACTGCTTCTCTGTCAAGATGTTATTGGTTTGCCTGGAAGGATCAGCTGTATGGGATTAAGCAGAGCAGTGGAGTGGAGTTACCTGCTTGTCCCCAAGAAGATTTATAATACCATACTGCGGAATATTCTAGACAAACCTTCCACCAAAACAGTTACATAGTGCACTTTTAAAGCAAGTGGTATCATTTTTCAATAAGTGTTAAAACTATATTGAACAACTGAGTAATCATCTTTAACTTCATATTTGTATTACAATTAAACTGTTTACAGTATTCTTTTTTTTTTGTGACTGGTGAATATTTGTGGTGCAGCTGTTTGTGCGTGAGCCAGAGGAGCGCCTTGGGGTCAAGGATAATATTAGGCGGCACAGTTTCTTTAGCGCCATCAACTGGAAGGCAATGGAACAACGACAGGTCGCTCCTCCTTTCAAGCCAACCATAGTAAGTTTTATATTTTAACTTAGCATTGCGTATTCAAATAATAGCACTTGAAATCATAAAATATTATATGATTTAATTATTCTTTCCTCCTCTCCCACAGACATCACCTAGTGACTGTAGTAACTTTGACAAAGAGTTTATCAACGAGAAGCCGAGGTTGTCCTGCGCTGATCGGACACTCATCAACAGTGTGGACCAGACAATGTTCCAGAACTTCTCTTTTGTCAATCCAACTATGGCCCACATCACTGTCTGATGTTGAGTGAAACCTCTTCAATTGTGATCCTCCATTTTAAACAAATACTGGACTTTGGTACACGTTTTTAAAGTACTGTTTTATAGATGCAACACAGACAAATGTGAATCATTGATTCCCTATACTTGTTTAGGTGACTATGTGAATATGTTCTAACTCTGCTTCAAGGTAACTCCCCAAATAAAATATGTATCAATATCCTACCATATAGTACATGTACAATACACATTGTTTTGTTAATAAGATTGTCTGTTTTCGTTTTGTTTTTGTTTGTAACAAATGTGCCTCAAGATAACATCAAATATTTATCATGTGGCTGTATGGCATTCTATGTAATCCTTGTCCTTCATCCTTAGATTTTATCATAAATTTACATACCTCATTTTTTGGTGCAAACATGCATTAAAACATATTTTACTGTAAATAAAAAATATTTTAGACATAATATGGCAGATGCACAAATGCATTATACTTGAATGTTTTGTTGTTACTGAGAACAACTTAATGGTTAGTTTTTTTATTGGTGCTGTGAATTGTGCACAATAAATATTTTTTCTACTACTAACTTTTAAAACTTCAAATGTAACAGACAAGACACATTTTCTGTATTATCACAAATTCAGAGAGCACAGGTTTTCCAGTAATACTTATTTATTCTGGATTATGATTGATTCACTCTTAATGTAGCCTCAAATAAAAATGTAGAGAAGACTTTGATTTTGACAATAAGCCAAACGAAAAAAAGAAAATAAAACAAGTTATGAGACTAGTGCAGAAGCATATAGCACAATATATCTTGATCTTAATAAATAATCTTTATCCAATATGCAGAACTACATTCGGAAAAGGCAATGGTGTATTGAAGCTGTATGCAGTAAATCTTTTTTCACTTCCAACCTTGAACATTCATTTCACTGTACAAAGTAGTCAATGACGCAATAACTTCATTTTGAATACAGAACCAAGATATTTCACAAATAATGTATTCAAACAGACACGTCTGATAAAAGAGTGCAGGGCCCAGCTGAAATGTGATGTACTATGTTTTAGAAAGCATAGGGAACAGTAAAACTGTATTTATGGCTGGAGCACTAAGCTTTAAACAGCACCAAGTAAGAGGAAAGAAATACAGCTTTTGTACACATTGTTTCAATTTAAGTCAAGAAATATGTTGCCCGTATAAATAGAAAATACGTGTATACTGTATCTGCAGCAGGCAACATGGTGAAAAGGATTTCATGTTTACAGGGAAAGACAATACAGCATTTTAGCGCCTCCCAGTAGCTGCAGTAGAGCCACACCGACTGAAATTACGGCTCATTTGGGGGAAGTGTACAGTTGGTGTTTTGGCAGTAGGCCCATAGAGACCAAGGTTTCTGGCAGCTGCAGATTTCCTTGGCTGCTTTACACAGGGAAAAGGCGAGAAGGCTGGCTGCTTAGGAGTGGAAGCTGTAGCAAATGAGGGAGCAGAGGGAGAAGAGGACATGGATGAAGAAAACGCAGAAAGCAAAGCAGGTGTAGAGGGGCAGGGGGTCTGGTAGAAGCTGGTGGGTGTAGGGGTGGCCACAGAAGACAGACCATTGACTGAAGATGAGTATTTGAGAGAGGAGTGTGAAGGAGGGTCTATTGGAGTAGAAGGTGGGGATGGGCTACAGGGAGGAGAGACAGGAGATAAAGATAGATCGGTCCTGTCAGAATCCGTGTTCATTACTTGGCTTAAATTCTCCTCTTGTGTCTCAGGGTGTGGATCACTTTTATTTGCAGATTCAATTTTGAGGTCTAAAGTGTGTAGCTGCACCACAATGTCCTCTACTTCTGCTACTTCTACCTCATCCTCAGCTTGCACAGAATCCCCACACGCAGATCCTGTGACTGACAGGTTTGGAGAAAGACACTCTGACCTGTCACTTTCAGACTCGTTAACAACTCTCTCCTCCAACTCATTTTCCTTTGTAACTCCTTTACCATTTACTTTCTCTTCTTCCTCATCCTCCTTTTCCTCAGAGTCTTCAAAACCCAGCTGAGCCCGGGCCCTGGCTATATTCCTTCGGTGCATCCGAACATGGTCACGCCAGGGGGAGCTCCTGGTAGAGAATGAGTTGCAGCGCTGTCTGGATGGAGATCCCTGGGAATAGGGAGTACCGGCTCTGGGCCCGGGCAGTGTGGAGGAGGGCCTTAAGGCTTTTGGTTTGCGACCCAACAGAAGGTGGTTGATGACAGTCGAGCTGTTGAGCTGGGAGGTTACAACACGGGTAGCAGGACACTTGCCTGAAATATATGAACAAATCAGTATGAAAGGTTTGGTTAAATGTCTAATAGGCTGGAGTTTGGTTAAATAGGCTGGAGTCTCGAGTAAGAGAGAATTAAGAGAACAATGGACAATATAAGTAAATATATATATATTGTTAAACTTAACACTGCATTAACTTGTTAGATAAGTCAACAAGCAGAGTTAGTCAAAACACAAACAAGAGCGAACCCCCATCATGCAGAAGAAATCACACAAGATTTTTTTTTATTATTACATATTAATTGTTCAAATTTTGCCAGAATTTCATATGTGGATTTCCTGTGTGAATAAAATCAAAGCCCAGATTATCAATCAATTTACTAGAAAATGTGGGTCTGTGTAATTTCTCAATCTATGCTTCCTTTTATTCACCAAGAAAAGGCAACACCAGATTCACCCAATCATGATTTTAAACCCTGTACCATCAGTTTCATCGTTCTCTTTCTTGCGTTGATGATCCTGAAGAATCCTGGGACTTGTGGCCATTTCAGGTGCACGTCCTAACAGTCAAGCATTATTGTGAAATGTCATAACTTAATGAAGTGGATCTCAGCCATCACTTACAGCTAGTCATAAATGCAAGTATAGAATAATATTTGACGCACCTGTTCGGATGCAGAGTTGCATAGACTGTTGTTGCTGCCTCTTCTTAATTCGCCCGTATTGCTTTTTGAGGGCATAGATGTCAGTGCTCATCCTCTCCATCATCATGCTGTTGATAGATGCTTGATGCTCAGAGCGGCTGGGTCCGGTCCCCCCAACTGCTCCCGGACTCAATTCTGCAATATTGCCATGTTCAACTCTTTGGTCTGAAGAGAGAAGACATGATAAAATATATTTAATATCTTGAAACAACAAGCATCAACTTTAAAGCTCTCCCAAAGCAGCAATACAACAAGCATAGTCCATGTATCATGTTACTGTTGGTCTAGTACATATGACAAATTAACACCCAAAGTAAATTTTAAAAAGCAGTACTATGCTATACAGTCATGGTCTTTAAAAGATCAGTGATGACCTACAGAGGATGTTCGTTCAAATTTCTCTGGGCTTCAAAGATTAAAACATGGATTCAAGATTTAGAATAGTAATTTGCCCCACTTGGCTGCTTTTCCTGGCTGAAGCAAATCAAATCAAATGCATTTTGTTAACACACTGACCCTTGAGATGTTTCTGGTATCTCTGCAGCTCCGGAGCCAGCAGTCCACCCAGTGGCCCCAAACAACCGAGTGCTGTCACCATAGCATCTTCATCATCCATATCTGCATCATCATCACTCTCCCAGCTGCCTAGACCACCACTAACAAGCCACAGACGTATTAGACTTTAAATTTGAATAAAGATGAAAGAAATGGAGGCTCCTTTGTTAGCCTTTGGACTGACCTGCCATTTGATTTAACGGAGGTAGGGAATGGTGTAATATTGTAGGTGTATTTCTCCCTTAACTCAGCTAGTTGTGGAAAGGGAAACACTGCCATGGAGTAAACTTCCTGAAAATGTATTAAATCAGAAACACATTGAATATTTTTACTTAGGTTCATACATTGTCTTAAAAGTGTGTTCTCCTTACATGCATGAGATCTGCTGGGTCAATGAGGTTATGTTCTAACATGTCTTGAGTCAGACAACCCATTGTGCTGTAAAAGTCATCTGCAGTCTGACAATACTCTATCCTCCTGTACACATTATAACACAGTCAGTACATAATATTTAGGTAAAAATGTATTTACATTTTGTGGTTCACTCACTCTCCCAGTCGTTCCCAGATGGCAAGTGCAACTCGAAACAGCACTTCTGAGCCTTCAAAGAAAACTGAATCCCAAATCTTTAGCACAGTAGGTGCTGGCAAACAGGTTGCGAACATGGTCAAGAACCATTGCATAGTGAAGACATTGGTAAGTGGGGGTTCATAGCTGCCTAAAAACAATTAGATTATTGCTGACTAAAAATCTTTGTTGAATGTCTAAAATATGAAGAATGGGCACAAATCTATACCTCCAGCTTCTTTGTTGGCAGTTTTCTGTAGATGGTGGAGGTGCTGGGACAGTCTTGGCAACTTCAAGCGCAGTAAATCTCTGAACACTGCCATGTCCACTGAAGAAACAGGATTGATGAGGACATAGTAGGCCAACATAATATCATTTTGGTATACACATTTATTACCTGATAATGCCTGCAGATTGTTGGCAAAATAACTTTCTGGCAAAACTTTGTCAATTAGGTAGATCATCACCTTTAAAGATACAATACATATTTTATACATTTGAATTAAAACCAAAAGATTTGTTTATTTATTTAATATTATACTATTATAGAGGATTCACATGGTCACCACAAGTATACCTTAAGGGCATCGCTTTCGCTGCCCTCTGTTACTTCTAGGATGAGAGCTGCCAGTACATTAAAGCCCTGACAGTAGCCCACTTTTTTATTCCAGCGAGCGTATGCCAACAGGACCCTCTTCAGCACCACCCTGTCCTGCTCCCTTTCCTGTCCACAGTAAGAACTGCACCCAGTTCTGTGAAGATCCTGCCAGAGAGGAAACATGTTTGATTTACTTGAATAAAAAGGCTATAATAAGAAGGTTTGGTAGGAAATAAGATCTAGTACGAGAAAAAAACCTTCCAATACTAAAATCCAAAGAATATAAAGCATTTATTAGGCTTGGTGGTGGGTGTGTATGTGTGGGTTGCTTGATACATGCTCCTCAAAGTTACCTTGACGATCTGAATGCCAAGTGAGTCATCGTCTGGATTACTACGCTCATTGAAAGCAAAGCGAAGAGTCTTGTCCCAGTCAATAGATATGGAGTGGAGGTACTGGTCAGCCAATGTGAGCCAAACCTGCAAACATAGGAAAAGTAATTATGATTTGAATACTAATTTTAGTAACCTTCTGATGTGACCATTTCTTATTGTGGTTATAGAGAAATATCTTACCCTTTTCCTCCACTCTTTTGGTATTCCAGTGGGGAGCCTTGCCACTGATTTAAGGGCATCGTACCACTGAGTGACAAAAATATTTCAAAATAATATAAAATCTGATTGCATGATAAGCATATAGTTTTGTTTCATTAAGAGTGACATTTCCCATTCATTCACCTGCTGAAATCCATTCTTCCCAATGGATGGTTCAATGGTGAACCTTAGCCTTGTGTCAACACCTGAAATATACAGATTAATAGTCAAAATGTAGTCTTATCCAGTAGCCTTTTCACACTGGATAATTACAAGCAAAATGGTTATTATGTAAATAAGGTTATTTTTCTAGTGCCTTTTCAAAAATGTAGATTAAAAAAAACTATAAATACAAAAGACAAACAATAGACTAATGACATACAAACATTGTCTTGACAAAGTCAAATTGACTTTGTCAAGACAACATAAACTAAAGGTTGCAGACAAATGTAAATGATCTAAAAGTATACCCGTAATAAAACATCATGGCGCACACAACAACCTGGATTTTGTTAGAATTAGGTGCCAGTAACTGGATTTGGGAAAGAGTCTCTTAATCAGATCTGGCGGACTGGACCTTAGAGTCGCTGTCCTTTTTCGCGTGGTGCTGAATCCCATCATCACTGAAACTGGAAATCGCTTTGGCTTTGACACACAAAAAATGCCTTAAGTTTTGCGTGCATTTGAGCAAATGCTCAACACTGTAAACCCAAACGGAAATGAAAAGAAACAATAATCTGAAGTCATGAGAGTCGGCTTTAGCTGAAGGCTGGAACTAGCCTAGCAGTCCTTTGTGGGTCTCTCACGGAGTCCGCACTTTTAAAAGTAGGTTACAGTCCATCTCACGGCTGAATATGGCATAGCCTATAACCAAATAAACCAAATTGAAACAAATGCGTAACCTGTGTGCTCCCCTTCAGTCGTACTGCCGTGCGCCATTCTTCCGTGTTCGGCGCTTCTCACCTACACCAAAGGATTACCACGGAAAACCCTCCCACTGCCCCCACAGGTCAGTATGACCCTGGGTCCACTGGGCAAGTAAAACATGGTGTTACTACGTAAAGTCAGGAGCTTATGTCTTCACGAAAGTTTTGAACAAATAACAGGTGCTACGCTGCATAGACTCAATGGTATTAGGATCCAGTTCATCCAAACTAATCAATGAAAAAGAGCCACAGGCCTAGGTTCTGACACAGGATGTAGCCTAACGCAGCATCACCTGGCTCCAAGGTGCAGAGCAGCCGTGGTGCACTCCGGGATATCCCGTTGCGCTTCTTGAGAACGCTGCTAATGATATTCCCGACTCCTCCTGGGCTGTGCTGCCGGCTCTTGACGCCCACCCTCGGCCTCCTGCCGGCTGTAGACAGACGCTCCTGCCTCATCGGGGATCTAGAGGAGTCCAGCTCGTACAATCACCTCATTCTTCCGGCGTCCTCAGAGCAGCCGCGTTTGGCAATAGCCTGAAATCAGAAGACGGTCTCTGTGCGTTCATGGTTCCTTCTTGCTCCACACAAGACGATCGGGCGGGCCACGGTCTCGGATTCTTTTCGGTTATTGTATCATAGACACAAAAATGGCAGAGCTTCCTCTTCCTATACAACATCAGACAGGTTCACGTTCATGTCTTCATAGCTGACAGCAAATAATAGAATCAGCCAAAAAGAGATGCCAAAAGATCTTGTGAGATGTGAAGGATGGTGCTGATGCTGCACACCTCCCCCGGCCTGGCGTCACTGGAGGCGGAGCCAGCGCGAGGGATGCAGGGAACGGATGAAGAAAGATGAGGTAATGCTTCAGAGAGGATGGGTCTCTCTGACTTAACCCAGAATGTAAATGCTTTGAGTGGCCTGCCTTTACTAATGTGCAGCCCCGAATGTTGAAATGTTGAAATGATGTAGAACCAAACACCAGAATACAATAAAAATAACTTTTAAATTCTTACAAAATACAGGTCAACAAAAAACCAAACTAACAAAATACAACTTAGTCTGCATGTGTTCGTTCACTAAAAGAAAGATCATATGAATTTGCACTGTTGCCTATTGAAGTGATATTTCATATTTCATTTAAGTGATATTTCATTGACCTTTATTTAACCAGGAAAGTCCCACTGAGATGTGGGAGTCCTGGCCCCAGAGGGGGAGTCGATATTGTACATGTTGTACATGTGGTAGAGGAAACAAACCAGAGCACCCAGAGAAAACACAGACATAGGATATCATGCAATAAATCAAAAGACAGGCCAAAACCTGTTTTTTTTTCTCCAACAGATATTAGTAACAACCTATAAGTAATCCACAGATGTAAACAAATCAAAACAATACAAGTCAATAAATTATTATTAATGGTTCTTGAAAATAATGCAATAGAAGTTTTGTAATAGACCCCTTGCTGCAGGACCCCCCATTGAGAATTAAGAAACTGGATGCATGCTTTGCTTTTGCATTTTTGTTGGCCTATTATTCTAAAAAAAAAAAGGTTTTTAATTGAATCAGGTCTGGTGTTTCCTTCTCTTAAACAAACAAACAAATTTCTTGTGTTTGTGAACATTCCCACACCATGATGTTCCCCTTGCCAAACTTCACTTTTGGAATGAATAACAATAATTTTTTTTGTCTTATTTGACCAGACAGCAGTCTTCCTGAATTTGACACTGTCGTCAAACAAAAAATGCAGTTTATCAGCCAACTCTTATGAACTTTTTCAAAAGACAATTGAGTACTGTGAGGTCACCATACAGTACATAATGGCCATGGCTTTTGAGTGCATTCCTAATGGTTTTCTTTAAAGGAGACATATAAAATCAATTTATGAGCTTTTAAGTAGTCATAAAATGTCTGTTTTCATCTCTGCACACTTCTCTGTCTTTTGAGATTATTCAGAACTTTCAGATTCAATATTTGATTACTTTGCATGTGTGGAATACGTAGGATGTTACCAATATCTGGTAACGATTTTGACAATGGCATCTATAGAGCTGTATTTGATAGATTTTCAGACACTTCTATACCTTTTTGTGGCTTTATATTCCATTGTGCAAACACAAAACATCAAATAATTTTAAGATTCTTCACTTGAATCATGAACTCCTGAGTGTACATATTTTCTTACGTCGCTTCTGAGACACAGCCTGAAGACATGCTGTGATGATGTCATAGTTTTTCTGCACTTTGTGGCAGAGTCGGTCTCTCCTCTTCAACTGCCGGATGAGTTTGGCTGACTGCAGACTGCTGCGATACTTCACCTCCTGAATCATAGACTGCAATTCTTCCAGGTCTGCAAGTAAGAATCAACATTATCACATTTTGTTGGTAAGATTTGATTGAAATACATTTTCAAACAACACTATGGATGTCATAATAGAAGAAGCATGTGAACCCAAGGGAGCTAAAAGAATCTATCGCTCCCTTTAAATCACTTTATGTGTTTTAAAGGGATGTGTTTTCAATGTGAAGGCCCTAAAAAAATCCATGCACTAAATATAGTGTGTTAATATAATATTAGTCAATATTTATATTAGAAAAATAATTAAAACATTAAAAATATACAACGTTGATTACTTGTTACATTATATTTATAGATTCAATGTTTCAGGGGGCTTTTAGTATGGTAATCTCAATCTGCACAATTTGAACCCATCAAATATTTTCCAAGTTATGTTTGTTGTATGTTTAAACTGTTTGTAGTTGTATGGTAGAGGAAGTAATGTAAATAATAACATTTATTGCTTTTTGATGATTTGAGAAAACAAATTGTTAAATACATTTACTTGTTGTCTTCCTTGTTTGTCATTTTACAGACCAGGAACTTGTGAAACTATGCCACTGATCTGTCATTACTCTTTGTTTAACCTAACCAAGCCTCACATAAAGACAAACACCACAGTCTGTAATGTTTGCAGTGGGACTCAAAGGCACAGACACACCAAAAGTCACTGAACAATAAAGCATGCCACAGAAGGTTCCCAGGAAACTGAGTAGTCTACCACACATTTAATTTGACCTAAGTGTATTGAGACAGTCAGAAAATGATCAGATATACAATTATGCAATTATGTGTTCTAGTCATGATTCATGTCATCAGAGAATCACCAGAAGACCAAACCTTTTTGGGCCAAGTAGTTCCTCTGGTGTCTCCTGGTGTGTTTCTCCTGGAGCTCCTGCAGGAGGCTGGACGCGGGGTTGCTGCGGGACATGAATGCCTCAGAGCCGGATGCCTCCGTGGAGCTGTCCCAGCTGTCCTGTCTCCTACCGCCTCCACTGTACGTGTCATACAGCTCCACCAGCAGACAGTCCACTATGGACGCCCGCGAAGCGCCGCTTATCTCGGGTCCCTCTCCGTCACAGTCACCGCCGCTGGTCTCCGGACGGGAATTTCCAGACGCTGCTCCCGGTAGGACCTGCTCCTGTTCTTGGATCGCTGAGGTGTCACTTGAAAAGTTGGTGGGACCTGTCCACTGCTGAAAGTCTTCAAAGACATCCCGAGACGCTCCAGGAGAGTTTACAAACCCGCTTTCTTCAAAACACAAGCCGCTGTCGTCACATATGTCAACTTCCAAAAGTTCCGTCTCAACTAATTTTCCCTTTGACGCCATTCTTCCGAATATAAACTACATTGTTAAACTTTCACTGGTGCTCTAGATCGCAAACTTTTCATTAATATGACAAATGGCAGAAGTTTTAGTGTTTGGAATAGGATAGAGTTCCTGGAGCACTCCATTAGCCTCTTATAGGTGAGGACAGTCCCGACCGCGTCTGTTTCTTCCCTGGGAAGGTTTGGGAGTTCGCGTCCTGCCCCCTGTGGCGATGAATAATGGGACAGCCCAAAACTTCTCCCTCCTGTCCTGCCACAGGTGCACGAGCGCGTCGGTAAATAAACTCGTCGTATGATCGAGATAAAAAAAAACATAAAGCCTATACTCAATTCAGTTAATGAGAAAAGAAAAACACAGTAACATTAACACCCAAATAAAAATCACATTAAAAAGTGTGTGTGTGTGTGTGTGTGTGCGTGCGTGTGTGTGTGTGTGTGTGTGTGTGCGTGTGTGTGTGTGTGTTATAAATGTGTATAAATGTGTATAGTGGATATTACAAAATACATAATGCAGTAATGCATTACTACATTAGTAGAAGAAATGAGCTTCAGCGTTTGTTTGAATGTGATTTCGGCTTCCGTAGTCACATGACCAGTGAAAAGGAAGTGGGGGCAAACACAGGCGAGATTTCAGATTAGGCCAGAAAGAAGTGTATGCACCATGTTATAGACTTCTGGTGAGGGAGGAGGCGAGGCAGGACAGGACCGCCTCGACATTTCATGATTTATTTTGTGAAATGGCCCTTCTACGCGATGCATTGCGGAGCCTAATAAACTGTCTGCTGATCTGCGTCACTTTTATCAGCTTCGGCTGCAGCAGCAGGGAGTCTGCTAAATCCTACCACAAACCAAACATTGTTTTAATTCTTACAGATGACCTGGACATCTCCAACGGAGGACTGGTAAATATTATAGAAAAACTGGGGTTGGAGTTGATTTATGTGTGAAATGATTGCTATATTTGTGAAAGAACTGACTTCACATTCTAGGAACATAAACACATCTTTTGGGCATGACAAATGTTTTTGTGTATTCACTGTTTAGCCTTCTCTAATAACATGTGGTAACCTCCAATATATTAACAAACACCTTTTACATCATAAGTATATATTGTATTTAAAAAAATAATAGACGTATATTTATATGTATTTTTTATTTCAGACCCCATTAATTAAGACAAAAAAGCTCATTGGAGATGCTGGGATTTCATTCAATAATGCTGTAAGTATTATAAATCATGTTTTCCTTGCTAGAGGGAAAGTTCTGCTCCTTTATGTTTACATGTTCCATTTCTCTTACTTCTGCTCGTCAGTTTGTTGCCAGCCCGCTGTGTTGCCCAAGTCGAGCCAGTATTCTCACGGGTAAATATCCACATAACCACCATGTCATCAACAACACGCTGGAGGGCAACTGCAGCAGCATAGCATGGCAGAAGACTGAAGAGGGTCACACATTCCCTGCATTACTCAAGACTTTTGCTGGCTACCAGACCTTCTTTGCAGGGAAATATCTGAACCAGGTGAAGCTTATTTAATTTTCATTTAGTCGACTAAAACTAGAAAGAAATGCTTGTAAACAGTTAGTCAAGAAAATAAAGATTGAACTCAGAAATTGACATTGAATATTTTGGTTGACTAACCACTGTTCAATTAAGTGACTAAATGTCTTAAGGCCTAAGCTAGTTTTAATGTATTTGGGATTGTTTTTTTTACAATGTGGTTGCATTGTTTGTTTTACTTCAGTATGGACATTCCGAGGCAGGAGGGGTGGAACACGTGCCTCCTGGTTGGAACTATTGGGTTGGGCTGGTACGATCTCTAATTTTATCCGCTTCTATATTCTATAAATAATCAATGAGACTTTTTCACATTTGTGATGACACACTCTATTTCAGGAAAAGAACTCTAAATACTACAACTACACCCTGTCTGTGAATGGAAAAGCTCAAAAACATGGATCTGACTATAACAAAGACTACCTGACAGATGTATTGGTGAGTCATTTGTGAAGCATATTTTATATTTACCACATATAGTCTTTGTCACTTAATTTATTATTCTTTATTAGGCCAACCAGTCTCTAGACTTTTTACAGTATAAATCAAATTACCAGCCATTTTTCATGATGGTATCAGTGCCTGCTCCACATTCTCCTTGGACTGCTGCCCCCCAGTATCAAGACAAATTCAACACAACCAAAGCACCCAGAGGTCCAAATTTCAACATTCATGGAAAGGTACTGTGAATTGTATAATAGATTAATTTCCAAATAGCACTGATGCGTCATAGGTTGTTTCAACATAATTTCCCCCGATTTACTTATTCAGGACAAGCACTGGTTAATTAGACAAGCAAAAACTCCGATGAGCAACTCCTCAATCCAGTTTTTGGATGATGCTTTCAGGAGACGGTCGGTTTTAATTTCTTATGCATATTTAAATTTGCACTGTGTAACTTTTTGGGTGGAGGGTACGCCACCTGCTTGTTTCTATAGAGACATTATTGCTTTGCCTAGAATTAAACTTGTCTATCTCCGAGACTGGGCCAAGTTACTGGTCAGCTTTGCGCAGATATTTTAGCAATAAAAACACCTGCTATAAATAAATACAAGATAGTCGAATCCCACACTATTAACATTCTAGCCAAAGCAATGACATGTCCGTAAAGACGAGCAGGTGGCAGACCCTCCACTACAAAAGTGACAGTGCACAAGCTTTATCATTATTTTGGCTTTAGATGGACCACACTCCTGTCAGTGGATGACCTAGTAGAAAAAATAGTAAAACAACTGGAAGTCAGAGGTGAACTGGACAACACCTATGTCTTCTTTACATCTGACAATGGTTATCACACAGGTGGGAAATTACATAATGCACAAGTCTAATGAAGTAAAAAACTGAATAACATTACATTGAAATTTAACTTCTAGGTCAATTCTCTCTTCCTTTGGATAAGAGACAGCTTTATGACTTTGATATCAGAGTTCCTCTTATGGTCAGAGGTCCAAATATCAAGCCAAACCAGACCAGTCAGGTATGCCATATTATTGTATTAAGGTGTGTGTAATTTACTGATTCCTCTTTCATATTTCCGTTTATTCAAAAATTAGATGCTGGTGGCTAATGTCGACCTCGGTCCAACCATGCTGGACATTGCTGGTTATAATGTAAGCAAGACTCAGATGGATGGCATGTCCTTCCTGCCAGTAATGGTAAGATCCTATTGAAAGAATTACACATAGACTTTTGCTCTCTGTCCCTCTTAGCATTTGTCATCTTTGTGACTCTGTCCATCAGGAGGGTTTGATGAACAGCAGCAGCTGGAGAACAGACATCCTGGTAGAATATGAAGGAGAAGGAAGCAATGTGTCCGATCCTGCTTGCCCTCTGCTGGGTCCAGGAGTTTCGGTATGGAACAGCCAATGAACAAGAGTACAACAGATGATCAATTAGCTAAGAATGAAAGATTTCGTTTATACCTGTAGGAGTGTTTCCCAGATTGTGTATGTGAAGACTCTTACAATAACACCTACGCTTGTGTACGCACCGTTGCCCCATCTGCCAACCTGCAGTACTGCGAGTTTGATGATAATGAGGTATGTTCAGGCTGGCATTTTATTGTGTTTGAAAGTAGCAGTGAGTTGGCGGCACGGTAGCAGAGTGGTTAGCGCTCTTGCTTCACAGCAAGAAGGTTCCGGGTTCGATCCCCGGGTCGCCCAGACCTTTCTGTGTGTGTTCTGTGTGGAGTTTGCATGCATGGTCTGGGTTCGATCCCCGGGTCGCCCGAGCCTTTCTGTGTGGAGTTTGCATGTTCTCCCCGTGTCTGGGTGGGTTTCCTCCGGGCACTCCGGTTTCCCCCACCAACCCAAAAACATGCACCATAGGTACCTCCAGCTTAGGTCCTGACCAAGCCGAAGCAAGAAGATCATGGAGATGGTCCCCGGGCGCCCTAATGTGTGCTGCCCACTGCTCCTAATATATGTATATATATATAGGATGGGTTAAAATGCAGAGAAGAATTTCTCCAGTGTGAGATCAATAAAGTTCACTTCTTCTTCTTCTTCTAGTAATAATGGCTGAATGGACAAACTTTTGCTAACCCAGAACAATGCCCATTGTAAACTGATGTGTAATTGGGCAAAACACTTTACCAATCTTGCCAATCAATGAAAGCATGATTGCGTCTTAGGCACAGATTAAAGCTATATTGTTCTTACCACTTAACACTTATTTGAGCTTTCTTTTAGGTGTTTGTCGAAGTCTACAACATGACGGCAGATCCTTTCCAGTTGACAAACATTGCAAGGAGTATCGAACAAGAAGTTCTGGAAAAGATGAACCGCCGGCTGATGATACTGCAGTCCTGTTCGGGACAATCATGTCGGACACCTGGTGTTTATGATCCAAGGTTTGTTTTCTACATTTAACTGTATATTCAGTGAACATTACATGGTCACTATGTAATCTCTTTAAATACATGTGGATGTATGTTGATGTTCCTTTCTTCCCCTCCAGGTATAAATTTGATCCCAGACAGATGTTTATTAACCGTAGTTGGCAGCATACTAGGCTAAGACAAAAAATGAAGTAAGTGCGGTGAAAGAAAAGGAGGAGGGGATCACAGAGGAAGTTTTGACAGCTTTACTAATCTCTTCCTTGTTGTTACTGCCTTGTTTTGCCCCGAGACCATGTTCCAAAGTACTGGATGTATAAGGGCTTTGGTAAAAACCATATCTGAAGAATGAACAAAGAAGCTCAAAAGAAAATGCACAGTATTTTGAGTTGTGTATTTTACTAAACCATTAAATTTTAGTCCACACCTAAATATTTTATACCTTTTTTATTTTTAATAAGTCAAGTGCAAGGCCTTTTTGATAACTGCCATTTATTTGATCACAGGGTGCCTATAGTTGCAAATTTTCTTATAATTGTATTATTTATTATTACATGCAATGCAATACTGCAGTAAACAAGGATATAGTTACTTAACTAAAATGTTGGATTATTTTAAGCTGTGACTTTATTGAAAGAAAGTCAAATTCTGGCTGATAAAGTGGTTTAAAAACATTTCTTTAGCTTGTATTTTGGAGAAGATTTTATTGGACCCAGCTTTGTTGTTGTGGTAAAACCTCTGATCTTGGGGACAAAAAGAAGCATTGTCTTTTCTTTTCGACATTGTGTTTATTGTGTTATTTGTACACTTTATTTAAGTATATTTTAAGCACAATTTGTGCATACTAACAATTTAGCCACATTATTTTTGTCTTGGAGACTGCAATGTAACTGAAGATTGTTTAAATATAAATCTTCCTTTCTGATTACCTTCAAGGTAACCGCATCGCTTGTGAATCAAGTGTGGCTGTTATGGCTGATTCAGATTGGACAATGCATCTCTGTTGTGTTACAAATGAACTGACTGGACATTTTAAACACTGTTATTTCTTTGCTGTGGTTTTTTTAGTTTCTCAGATTCCAAAACACTAGTAGACTTTATCTTAAAATTAAGACTGGTCACTTTTCATTTTACTGAAGCACTTTCTGTCAGAACCACTTTGTTGTTTTGACATTCCATTTTTATTGTTTTGATGTAAAGTAATTTTGGCTTGTGTTTTCGTCCAAATAAAGTTAATGTGAATTGCAATGTGTCAGTGTACATACTATTCAAAGAGCATAAGAGCCTGTTGTTGCCAAGCTACACCCTTACCCCTGGAAACTTAAAGAACTAAATAAGCTTTCAAATGTAATACTTGCTTCTCAGTACTATTCTATAAGACTTAAACCTTTATCCATTTACAAATACCAAATAGGAAAAATGTCAGTTTATTTATACAAATAGTGCTTCCATTAGTTACCATGAAAGAATGTTTGCAGTAGAACTGGTGAAATTAAAGTCAATTTTACAGTACTCAACTGATTGCTCACATATGACTGGGATCTAGGATGGCTTTGTTATAGGGCATTTAGTGTCATCTAGAAATGTACAAACGGCAATCACAAGGCTTAAAAACAAGGCAATAAAAACAGTGTTTCAATTAAAAACCCCAAGGACAACTTTATAGACCCTCTTAGCCCCTTCTAGGAACAGTATAAACTTTGCCCCATCCACAAGGGGATGGGGCAAAGGGACATTCCAATAGGACATTCCAGAGACTGAAGAAAGGAAAAGTGAGTAACCTCAAGTGTACTTTAGTCCTTTTAGCTTGAGCCTATTATGCTTTAGTCTATGTAGGCTTTAGTCCTGTGATTGGCTTCTATCAGCTCCGCTCCCATGAGTCCAGCACAGGCAAAAAGGGGAGCTCAGTGTTGCCCAGGTACGTTCTACCCCTATGCTGAAAGACTTCACTGATGGCCCACGTCAATCTGCCCTCAGGATCATGATGACTTCCCAAAAGATTCCCGTCCATTCCCAGCTCCAGGACAAGAGCGTACCGGGGCAGCAGAATATTATACCAGGTCAAAGGTACTACCTACACACAAGCAAAGATGTCTTAGGTTGGATTAAATTGAAATTTTAATGTTCCGAGTAGTAAACCATCATTTTATTTAAAGTTGCACTATGTAACTTCTGGAGGATGCCACCTCCTTGTGTCCATGGACATGGTGTTGCTTGACTTATAGGTTGGCAAAAGGAGAAATTCAGTTTGTCAACTGGACAAAAGTTTATTTGGTCGAATACGTTTCGCAGCTCATCCAACATGCTTCTTCAGTTCTGGCTAGAGGGCTGGTGGACACTGACTTATATCTGTCTGCAGGGAGGAGCTAACTACAATGAAATTACTATGAAACTACCACACTTATTTGTTTTCAGTTTCTGTTAGTTAGGTAAGCCTATTAAATATGCAGTGGGAGTGGGGTTTTTGTTAGCGTAGCCATTCAGGGCCATAATGGGTGTTTTCACACCTCTGGACCTGACCTGGCTAGTCTTATTGTTTTCTTTGTTTGTTTTGATTAAGGTTTGAGGATAGACTTATAGAGGGGAAACAAATGATGTCTGAGACCTCCATTTCTGTTCAAGGAAGGATTCTCTTTCTTGACAAAAAAATAGCCTCTTTAACTCCCCTCACAAACTACTTCTTTTCTCTGGCTAAGATCTGTACCTCACTGTCCTCAATTTACTTATGTTCCACACGATGGCATTAAGGTAAGGTATGTACCTTACAACAACAGATAGATAAGTTTATTGCTTTTCTGTGGAACAAGTAGGTAAAGCAATAAAATCTCTTATGAGACAAACAGGTGGCAGACCCTCCACCAGAAAAGTTACATAGTGCACCTTTAAATTTACTGGCACAACTGAGAAGAAAGTGAATACGACTCACTTTAGCCAGGAAGCGCTTGATGGCTGGGTATGGAGCGATCATGTCCAGGAAGGGAGGCATGAACTTCCTGAAGCGAGGAGTTGTTATGCCAACCAAGAATGTCCCATGGTCGCTAAGGCGGATATTGTCGGGGTAACCAATCATGTTATCCATGACCACCTCCTTGGTACCAGCCATGTCTCCTTGCAGCCAGTACCTAAAGAGTAGAAAACAGCAGAAATGGTGGGTGTATGGCCAAAAGGGGTGTACATTCCAGAGGAGGTTTAACTTTTAATTGAAATATAATAATATATTTAGCAATGTATAAAAATCATCATAGACTGTCATGTTTTCCCCCATCCTTTTTTTTTTTTTTTTTTTTTTTTTGAAGTATGTTATTTTGTGTGTGCCTGTTTATACCTCATAATACGTCCAATGCTGGTCTCTGCAAACAGAAGGAAGTCCTCTTCAGGAGACAGGGCAATCCCATTGGGCATGAAGAGAGAGTCAAGCAGAACATGCACCTGTCCCGTTTGAAGATTGTAGGACAGGAGACGACCAAGGCTGTTCAGTTCAATCACCTGGCAACAAGACAAGTTAATGATCTCTCAAGTATTGATTTATAAAACCTATGATATCACGTGTGTCTTACTTCTAGTTTGACATGTCTGCGGCCCCAGCGACTCGACGAATCAGTGAAATAGATGATACCTGTTTTAGACGAAATCTCCAGGCCATTTAAAAAAGCAAAGGCAACTCCATTTGCACCTTTGAGTTAGAGCAAACAAACTATAAAACAATTAATCCTCACAATCACAAATAAATAGATTGACATACAGTAAAAATATTAACTATTTCCAACCTTGTGAGTTAGGCAGTAGCAGAGTCTTCTCTCCACTCTGAGGGTTCACACTAAACAGTCCTAAATATGAGTCTGCAACAATCAGCTGACCATCGCGATTCAAACGAATACCATGGGGACGGCCACACAGCGGTTCAAACTCTGGAGAGCTGCCTGCAAAAAACGTTATGTTCACAATCTAGAGTTCAATTATGTCGTAACCTCAGATAACCTCAGGGTCGACACTCATGCAAGAAGCTTTTTTAGTTGTAAAAGTTCCCTTACCAGTGCTCTGTCAGGAGTGAAGAAGCTATTTGGATGAGTGACGAAGCTTAATCACTTATTCAACTGTCTTTTGTTATGTTAACTTTAGTTTACTTATTCTGACATTGCTAAAAAGTAAGAGAAGACACTTTTTTTTGGCAATGTATGTGTCATGTGAATAGAATCCAGTAAACCAGTAATAATTAGAATTCTGATGTGCACTTCAGCAATACGCCTGTTCAATCAAGTCAGTATTCTTTTTTTTAATTAAAAAAATAAAATAAAAAAACATTTGGGAATAACACATACCACATTCCTTTAGATTTTGTCCCATATGAGTGATAAGGGTCAGGCTGTCATCAGGATTAATTCTCCACAGCTTCCCGTCTACAGTGCCAGTATACACATGACCTAAAATCCACACATGCAGAAGTATTCTTTATATGTGACTTTCTCAATCATTATCCTTTAAAAAAAATGGAATGCAAATGTCATGTTTCACGTATAACTCTTGTTTGCACCTTGTTCATCAGCTGCGAAAGATTCTGGTCCATGGAGTTTCCCTGTGAATAATATGTGCCCATTCTGTAGACGGGTGTTCACCGTCAAGGGGCCCTCGAGAGCAGGAGGAGGGCCCTTCAATCTGAACATAAAGCAGTTTTTCTCAGGTGTATATTACAGATACAGTTTCAAACTATATTACTGCATAATCATTCACTTTGTTTGTACATACATGTGTGGTTTGGGATCTATTGGAGATGGTAACAGATAAATGCCCAAAGCTACAGCAAGGACAGCCATTAATATGGTTCTCTTGCCAAACCTACAAAAATGTAACATTATCAGATTATTATGGCTTTTTAGTGGTAGGCCTTGAAGTTTAACAAAACAATGACAGACGTGGTGACGTAAACTGTGAGTTAAAGTGAACTTTGACATGCAGAAAATGTCAATGTGTGTGTAGGTTGAGCGCTCTCATACAGCTCTGGAAAAAAATAAGAGACCACTGCAAAATGATCATTTTTTTCTGATTTTACTACTTATAGGTATGTGTTTGGTCAAAAAGAACTGAGTCTATAAACTACTGACAACATTTCCCCCAAATTCCAAATAAAATATTAACGTTTAGAGCATTTATTTGCAGAAAATGACAAGTGGTCAAAATAACAAAAAAGATACATGTTTTCAGACCTCAAACAATGCAAAGAAACAAGATCAAATTCATTTTAAAACAACATAATATTAATGTTTACAGAAATCAATATTTGGTGCAATAACCCTTATTTTTAATCACAGCTTTCATGCGTCTTGGCATGCTCTCCACAAGTCTTTCACATTGTTCTTGGGTGACTTTATTCCACTCCTGGTGCAAGAACTGAAGTAGCCCAGCTTTGTGTTTGTGTTGGAAGTCAAGAGACGCTGGAATGGAATGGCTGTAATACATGTAGAGATGCTGATTTCAGAAGAAGAAAAAAAGCACTGGTCTCTTTTTTTTTTTTCCAGAGCTGTATTAAGCAGCCATAGGTCTACTTGTCATGTGAAAATGTGTATTGTTTTCCTCATTTAATATTGAAATGTATGATCCATCCTATAAATTGAAAACATATTCTGGGCCATTTTACATTAAAATAACTTTGGCTCCAGGCAGCGAAGGAATTGTGGTAAACAAAACTTACATTGTGTGTAGGTGCTTGCTTTAGTCCTCTTCGTCCAGCCGAAATCCTACAAGTGCGAGAAGATAAGTGAGATAAACTACAAGTGATCAAAGAGTCTGTGATAAACCATATGCTTCCGGTTATGACAGACAAAATAAAAGCCTTCTGAGGCGGCGCACTTTACTATTTCGTTTCTTTAGCGTTCACAAAAACTGTCACTGCCATCATTAATGCTAGCTGTTTATTCACTTTTGTATTGTTATTGTTTCCTGGCTGTAAAGGACAAACACCCACCCACATTTGTCTTGTATTGAAATGATATCCGGTCTGCTCAATGGGGCAACGGCAGCTTTGATGTAACAAAATTGTGAGTGAAGTGTGAGGAGGAGGCGCGCACTTCTATGGGTTGTAGGGGTTATCCAGAGGTCAGAGGGGTGGGCCTGTGTTTGCTAACAAAAGCTTAGTAGAGGGAGTTATGCAGAAGTACTAACTTTAAACACAGCTGCACAGACAGAGGAAAATGAGATAAAAATATGGGCTACAATGATATTCAGATTACATGACAAAATGAAAGAAGAAAGAAGATAAACTCAACTTAATGTCTGTTCAGTAATGTTCATGTTTAAAAGGTACTAGTGTACAATCGTTTTTCATAAGCCTAATACACCACTTGCTTGTCTTTATGGAGTGTTATTGCAATTGCCTGGAAGGTTTCACAGTGTGACTTTTAGCATTTTTATGTTGCATTAATTCTCCATTGTCTCCATGGAGATAGACACACTGTGGAACATCTCCATGGAGACTAGCTGGTGACCACCACTTCCACCAAAATGGCTACATACTCTTGAATGTTATTTATAAAACCCAACTTAACAATAATAATGTAACAATAATCACCTTTATTAGAAATATTTCATTCAATTTTTGCAAAGGCCCCATTGAATTTAATGATATGAACAATGAACATGTGATGATGTATTCAAGGCACTAACTTATTTTCTGTAAAATCAATATTTATGCTCTAAGAAAAAAAAAAAAGACTTGCATACAATATCTAACACATAACATCCACTAAAGCTCTCAAGTCTAAAGCCATAGTTCCTAGTGTAGACTTCAGTCACCCATGACAACAGAAGATGACAAACTGGGCAGATTGGAGATATCAGTCTAATATTTCAGTCACAATATAGAGGTTGTTTGGTTTTTCTTAGCTTGTTTTAACCACATTTATCTATTCATTTTGTACAGCAATGTTTGGGTTTGGGCTTAATACCATTTTAGTGCTTAATTTTGTACAGCATTTGGTATATTTTCTAGTTAATTTTGAACAAATGCAGACATTAAAACAAACTACTTGATGTTCAAATGACCTGAGCTACTATTGGACAGTTATTATATATTATTAGCTGAGTAATACAAGCCAAAAGCATAAAAGAGACACTAGTGGACACATGCAGAAGATTTCACAGTCTACAAAATCAATCCAAACAATAAACAAAATAAACATGGAAATGATAAGTAAAATTTTAAACATGTGAGAATTTGTTACAAAAACTGAGTGGAGCTCAATAAAACTTGTTAAATAAAGACACCATAGTGTGTTGCCCTGTAAGTCTAATAATGAAGACAACAGAAAAAAAGGTGAAAATCAAAAAGAAATCATCGGTCTTCCCTGAATTTAAAATTAAAGTGCCCAAAATATTCTTTGGATATAACTTTCTTCTATGATGCATTTATTATCAATTTAAATTGCTTTTTAAATATAATTTTAACAAGATGCTATATAAATGTCTCCATACAACTCCCATATTGCGCAAGATAAAAACCCAGTGTTAAGCATAAAATAACAGGGTTAAAAGAAACCCATTTAAATAAACTCTATACATCCCTATATTGGGACTCTAACATTCTTGCTCCAGGCAACATCACAAAATATCTTTGGTTACTGAATACAACATTTACAATTTCCAAAATAACAAATAATCCAATGTGGGTTTGACACAGTAATAAGAATAGTACCTGGCCTCTCCACTAGATGGTGATGTTATCCAGCAGTCTTCAGTGAAAAGGGCTACACAGAACTGTCAGTTTCACTTCATTCAGTACTGGCAACAATGCACAAACTAACATAGCTTTATTACTGTTGGTTGTTTGTCTTGATGATTGATACAAAACGCTGATTACCAACGCACCAAAAAAAAAAAAAACGATACAGTATTTCTGCACTATTACACCAACAAGCAAACCTAAAGTTATTGTATACACTGCTTGCACTTTTTCTACCTTTTCATCAGCGTCGTCCACAAATATTTTATCATGTCCCATATAATATATTTGCTTTGATCAACAAAGAACTAAAGAAAGTTTAACACTAGACAAAGGAAGTTGGTTTGAACAGAAGACAATTGGCCAATGCTCACAAACAAGCCCTCAAAAGCCATTATTCTGCATACACAATTATTAAAAGGAACATTTTAGAGACAATTTACCCCTAGTTAGTACATAGTGATAGAAAAAGACACATTTGACAAGTAGTTTGAGGAGAATCTGTGCATTGCCCTCAAAGCTCATACTGCCCTCATACTGCCTTCTGTTTTCATTTTTCACGCCATTTCAAAACAACTTCTTTTAAACATCCTCAGTCCATTCTACAACCTCTAAAGCGCTTCATCGACTTCCAGAAACCTCCAGAATCTCTCAATTCCTACTCTCTCCAGGGCGGGGCAAGGGTTAGGAATTCAAACTTTTGCCCATTGTGCTTTCAACTGCACCACAACACAAACCGAAAACAAAACTACCGGTACATTAGTTCCAGTCCACATTTTAACACCTTCCACAAAACTTGCTTAAACATTTCTATCATCTCTCGACATTTTTAGATAGACAGTCACTTTTAACATCACTACTACTTAAATATACAACAACTGTATAGATCTTGATATGGGGTATACAACCTACAAGTCTCTTTGCAAGCATTAAGGCACTTCCTAAAAGCAAAAGTAAATGCTGCCTGACACTTATTAACTTGAAAACCAAACGCATCACATGAGTAAAATTAGAAATTGGATAAACTATTCATTCTGTGTCACCTGCCACATTGCTGGTAAAGTAAGACTTTTCATAAAAAAGAAAACATAAAAACATAAAATTGTCACCCACATAAATTAAGAAAAAACAAAAAATATATATGTACAGACCAACTTTAAATAAAACAGACTCAACAAATGGCCTTGAGTATTTCACATGCTTCAGAGAAATAAAGAGGAACACAAACATGAGTATACAAGAATGACTGGACTAAATGCATATGGCACATAGATCCTGGATCTTTGGTCTGGTTGCATTGTGACGTCTTTGATGCTGCAGCTTTGAGACAGTAAAGTTCAACTCTTCACTTGTCCTTCACTTTCCATTAATTTCTTGAAAAAGAAAAAAAGCATCTTGTCAACGTGAGAAGTCTCATTTTCTTGAGTGTAACAGGAAGCTTCCTCTTACAGGGATAGTGCGTTTTTTTTTAAATGTTAATCTGTATGGGTTTCCTTCTAAAAGTTATGTGTGTTGACACCGGCTTACCTCTGACAGTCTCAGCTGATCCCGGTTCGGCTCGCTTTCTCAAGCTCACATAGGGAGGTCCGGTAGCTTCTCTGGAACATTAAATAAAGCTTGTTTTTCTTCTCAAAACAAAACATTTGTCCGAAAGGTGATATATTTGCGTCCCAAACAGTTGTCAACGAAACATCCAGCAGCGAATTTAGCGATCGCATATTGTATCTACCGACTCGTATTACTGCGCTAACGTTAGCGTATCAGCCTGTTCACTTGTAAACTTCCGCTTGCGGCGGACCGCATCTGCCGTACGCTTCCGCTAAAGGTGAACAGGCTGATACGCTAACGTTAGCGCAGTAATACGGGTCGGCAGACACAATATGCGATCGCTAAATTCGCTGCTGGATGTTTCGTTGACAACTGTTTGGGACGCAAATATATCACCTTTCGGACAAATGTTTTGTTTTGAGAAGAAAAACAAGCTTTATTTAATGTTCCAGAGAAGCTACCGGACCTACCTACGTGGGCTTGAGAAAGCGAGCCGAACCGGGATCAGCTGAGACTGTCAGAGGTAAGCCGGTGTCAACACACGTAACTTTTAGAAAAAACCCATACAGATTAACATAAAAAAAACACCCTATCCCTTTAATGTCCTCTTGTTCAGTCCTCTATGAAAGCGCTCGGACATGCTGCAGCGCCTCCTGTAGTCTCTTTTTGTAATGAGTGTAGCGCCGTATGACAGCCTCCTTCTGTTCCTGCTCCTCCTTATCCAGAATCCGAAGGAAGTTACTCAGTTCAGGAATAGAAAATGCATCCCACTGTAATAAAGAAAAAACAACTTTGTAATATGAACAAACTGATGCATAATTAATTAATACAAATATATATATACAGGGGGTCCTCGGGTTACGACGCTGATCCGTTCTTAAGACGCGTCGTAACCCGAATTTCGTCGTAAGTCGGATTTTGACTTTGATCTTCCAACCAAAGCACCAATAATCTTTCCATCTCAATAATTAGTGGTCTAATTATTGAGATGGAAAGATTATTTGTTACGCTGCTTGGTTATCACTGTCGCTTTCATAGGAGCAGATCAGAGCCCACATCAGGTACTTCCGCCCACATTGAGCACGCACACGAGGCCGTTTTCTTTGCCCTACAACCACAACAAAGCGTATTCTTCTGCTGTGCGCCGCGCGCCGTTCGTGTTTGTTTACGTCGCTTACCACGCTAAACCGCGTAAGACGGAATGACGCGTAATTTAAAAAAAAAATTTATGGGGGAGCATTAGTAACCACGAAACGTCGTAAGTCGAGACCGTCGTAACCCGAGGACCCCCTGTATATATATTATATTATATATATATATATATATATATACAATTAAAATGAATATGTATTATTTATTTATTTAGATAATTATATAGAGAAAGCAATGACTGATGAGCAATGATTAGTAAGCACCAAGCATGCACAATATTAATTCCAATATGATTAAATACAATTGTATTATAAATAATATAAAACACAAATGTTTGAAGTGTTACCATGACTTCTCCTGTTTGCTGCTCTCTAAGTACAAAGCTGAGGGTATCCAGGTCAGGCCCTGCCACCAAACGCAGAAACAGGGGCTTCTCCGTGTCCCCTAGTTTACACACGTAGACTGCAAAACACACATAACAAACTTTTACATCTGTGACTGCAAGGTCATTTTCTGTGCAGTGTTTATATGGACACAATGAAAACTGTGTGGAAGGCTAGATATCTCACAAATGTATTCAAGGTCACTGGATACTCCCTTGGTCTGTTTTCCTGTAGTGTAACTGATGCCCCATATTTGTAGATCATGTGTTTGGGAGATTTACTATTCTTGAAAGAAATAACCACAGTTAATCCCCCTGCCCACGTTCTGACATAATCAAATTCTCGAATATGAATGTAACCCAGATAAGCAGAATCAACTGCTCTCATTGTTTCAGCGCTAAGGCAGACCTCTGTCTCAGAGCAGTTTATTAAGACTCAGATCTAAGGTCAAAGACAGTTTATCCAGCCATATTACTCCAATAGGCATCTGCCTGAGCGAATAAAAGTAGTAACATCTGTTGTCTAGACTGCATTTTATTAGTGAGTTTTACTGTAGTCTTTGTAATGCAAAAACTCATCCAGGACATTATGAGACAGTAGTCACATATAAATCTATAAGTTTGTAAAACATCAAATAAGACATAAAAAAGTTGCACAAAAAAAGCAGATGTGAAGGATTTGTAAACAACTGTCTATAAACTCTTTCCCAAATTTGGAGGTGCTAAGTAGGGTTAAAAGATAACATTTGATACTCTACATGTCTGCAGCAGCTGTTGGTTTACAGAGAGCTAGTGCAAGTTTATTTATACTTGGTGTATGAGGGTGTGTGTGTTGCTTATGAATGGCTGGTGGTAGGGAGAGCCCTGAGACACCCAGTAATTAGCAACAGTAGAGTTCAAAAATACCCTGGAGTACACATGGGTCATCGCCAAGAGGTCAGCACCAAAGCATTTGACACGGGACCTGGTATGAGCAGCATGTGCCCACCTCTTTCTCTGTTTACAACTTGTAATAGAGCTACTGTGGGTGGGTGACTGGGGCAGTTACCTTGCTCCTCGCTGCGGTAACGCTTGTATAGTGCGTATTTGGCTGGGTTGTCAGCCACCGTGAACTTGTTTAGTAGAGCCACAATGACCTGCAGAGAGACAATAGATATAACTCAAAACACAGAAATAGAGTATTTGTGAGCTGTTTACTAAAAAACGTTCCAATGTCCCATTTTTCCCCCACGTCTTTATTGTGGCATTCCATGGAGAGTCCAGGAGTCAAACCTGGGACCTTTTTGCTGTCAGACACCATTATACAGAATGTTAAAATCATTTCTGATAATCCAGTTTTGCTCACTCTCAGTATATGGACAAGCAATGTCATATGTTATTATGAGTAATTATTAAAAGTATGGCCAATAAAGTGATTAGAGAGTGTTGATGTGTGAGAGCTCACCTCTTTGACAGTGTTAACAGAGCTGACATGTAGTGTGTTGATAACTCCTCGGGGCAGATAGAACGCTTCTCCCTCTGGCCCCCTATGGCCCCCCCGAACTGTCACAGGCCTCCGCAGATCCATCTGGACTTTAATAAAACCTGTGTACACATCAGTGTAGCCCTGGAGCAGACCGAACAGGACAAACATTAGGTCATGTTAATAATGCATACTAGCTGCACACAATATGCATTTAGTTAAGGTATATAAAATATATTTTGCATTATAAAGATAATCAGATATTTTTGCAATTCATTGTACGAGTGTCTAATGTGCCTTTAAATACCTTGACTGAGGTTCTCACCTATCTCACAAATGTGAAAGGACTAAACTTAAGCCCCGACCATATCCAAAGAAGGTGCAACTGTGTAACTTTGCTAGTGGAGGGCACACTACCTGCTGTCTCCATGGAGAGGTTAAAGCTTTGCCTGTTACACTGCAAGGCATTAAACTAATCTATCTCCATGGAGACAAGCAGGCCCAGTCACCACATAGTTACAGGTCAGCTCTGTGGCGAGGGGACACAGTAAATGCAAGATAGACGAGTTTACTGCCATACGATGTAACTTTCCAACGCAATTACATCTCCATGGAGAAAAACATGGAGATGCTTGTCAACATAGAAATGTGTTATTTCTGCACATTTAAGGGTAGAGAGTCTTTTTTGCCGTATTTTGCCAGACCTATTATAGACAATATAGTAGTCAATATTGTTTGCAAATTGACTTGTGTGTAGACAGCAGTTTGCGCACCTCAACAGTGTAAATGAAAAAGCTGTCGGCAATCCTCCAGCTCCCTCACGAGATTAATTCTGTAAGTTTGTGATCTTGTGTTTGCCATATGATCTGTGAGCCCAGTTTACCCAATAAGCTCAGTGCAGAACAGATGGGCCAGACAAGAGGAGCATCCTAATCTTAATACTCCATATGGGGCTATGAGAGAGGGTCATAAACCAGAACAGATCAGACCAGTGACTCGTGCAGTGTTGCAGTGGATCTGGTTCAAGGCCTGAGGAAAATTTCAAAACTCAGGAAAATGGTGTCACAAAATGATTTGGAGCTGATCATTCATGGCTTTGTGTCGTCACGTTTGGACTATTGCAATAGTTTGTTTTCTTGTCTGAACAAGAAGGAGCTGTCTCGACTGCAATTAGTCCAAAACTCTGCAGCGAGAATTCTGACTCGTGTAAATAGGAGGACTCACATTTCTCCTATTTTAAAGGAGCTTCATTGGCTGCCAGTGTCCTATAGGATAAATTTTAAAATTTTGGTTTTAACTTTTAGAGCTTTGCATGGCCAGGCTCCCTCATACATCAGGGATATGATCCAGCCTTACTCCCCTGTGAGGGCTCTGAGGTCTGTGGATCAGAATCTACTGATGGTTCCACGCACGCGTTTTCGGAGAGGAGATCGATCCTTCCAGGCTGTTGCTCCTCGGCTCTGGAACGATCTTCCACTCTCTCTGCGTTCAGTTGAGTCTGTTGACGCTTTTAAAAGCCAACTTAAGACCTTCTTTTTTGTGCAAGCTTTTGGTTAGTGTTTCTGGGCTGCTGTGATTTTATGTTGTCTTGATCTTAATCACTGTCTCCACCTTTTTATATTTTTATATTTGCATTTTGTATATTTTGTATTTTAAGTGTTGTTGTGAAGCACCTTGTGGCTCTTGTCTGTGAAAGGTGCTATATAAATAAAATTTTACATACTTACTTACTTACTCAGCATAAGTATAATGTAGATCTAAAATAAACGCACAACAGGTCTTTTCTGGGGGAGAGTCTGCCACCTCCTTGTCTCCATGAAGATGTTCACGCCTTGTTTGGGATGTTCTACAGTATGGCATTAAATTTATCTAGAACTTATTCAATTACTTTTTATTACTCAAAAATACCTTATATCTGACCTGTAACTTGCCCTGCTTGTCTCCACAGAAATAGATAAGCAGGGCAAGTTACAACCCTCCACCTGAAAAGTTACACAGTGCACCTTTATGTTTACTTTAGTTACACATACTTGGATCTTACATTGAACCTCAGTTAGTCGTAGCTCTCCAGTGCCGTTTCAGATTTGCTTTAGGTTGGACTTTTTATTACTTTGAAAGCTCCACCCTGCAGTTTGATCTTATACTTTATCTGTACGTTGTAAAAAGACTTCTGCTAAAACTGCAGGTCTCATTTAACCCTGTCAGATGTTAATACAATCGCACTCGGCTCTCACACTGCCAGAGTAAACACATGGGCAGAGAACAATGGCAGGAATAACACCATATCACTCTGATGCGAGTGCTGTGGAATGCAAATGGAGGGAACAGGGGTGTTGAAACATTAGCACATCAATGCAAAGCTACATGACAAGTCAAGACATCTCAGTGGTAATTTCCTTCAACAACTACTGCTCGTATTATTTTTAAAAAAGAAGATAAGGTTGCCAAAGCAAAAGTATATTTGAAAGTGTATACTCACAAGTGTCATTTTCAGATGGTCTTTGGTCATAGAGTTGTACAGCTCAATCCTCTGTCGAATTTCCTCTCGACTAAACTCTGTCCGTAGCTCTCTGTCCTTTTCCACATCCTGACAAAGAAAACAAAAGATAGATACAGATTAAGACACAAGGAGAAACAGCACAAGCTCTGATTAGGCCATGTGCATCAAGTGTTCTCTGAGCCGTGCTAAAAATAGAAAAGATTCACAAGATCACAGTATGACAATATGTGAGTCTACAATATTATATGTGAGAATTCGGACAGAAGTGGTTTTAGCTGTGTCTCACGGCATTTCCGCTGTTTTGTCTGTGCTTTCGACTTTTTTGGAATCATGCAATTAACCCCATATCATAATGACAAATAGGGGGTAGGGCTGAACAATCTATCGTTTTAGATGGAAAATCGCAATCTCAGACAACACGATTTTGGGATTGTTAAAGTTGCTTAAAATCGCTAAGGATCGTTAAAGTTTTTTGCAGTGCTCCTAACTGACCCAGGTTTTGTTTCGTCAACTATTTCACACATGTATTCCGCCTGGCCCGCCTCCCTACCATGCTGCTAAACCCACCAATCAGAAGTGGCGTGCTGCGTGTGCACAGGTTGGTGAGGCCGGTGTTAGCCGCTCCGCTCCGCGCGATCCCTCAACCCAAATACGCTGTGTAGCCCTGTGCGGTCTGGGGAGACGCGAGCTGGTGAAGCCGGTGTTAGCCCCCGTTTAATCAATGTCCGTAATCCGTCACTCGAGTGCATGGCGAGACAGTCCGGAGAAAGGTCTAGTAAAAGTGATACTCGGGCCAAACAGACTTCTTTTGCCAGTGTAACTCCGTATGACAGAAGCAACCAACGACACCAGGAGATAACGACTGCCGTAATACACGACATCGCCAAGGAAATGGTGCCTGTAAACACGGTGACCAAAGAGTGGTTTAAAAGTCTCCTCCGCACGATGGATAGGAGGTATATGCTTCTCCTCTGTTGTTAGCTGACAAACTGTTAGCATAAGGCTAGTTTACATCTCAAACGCAATTCAATTTTTTCTTAAAATCGTTCAGCCCTAATAGGGGGATAAGCAGCATTTATTGTTTTCTGAAAAACAACTGACTGGACACTTGGCCTTCATGTGGACATTGGAAGGACATTCACAACTGGAAACCAACTTAAGAGTAAGCTGTAACTGTAAATGTAAAAATGCTCACGGGACAGCACATGAAAAGAGCACAGACTTGGTCTCACGGTGGAAAACAAACAGCTAATTACATAACACTGCAAACAATATCACCATAAAGACAGTGAAGTCAGCACTCACATTACAAGCATTACGTGTAAGCCCTGCATGTGTATGGGATTCAAGAGGCTTCAGGAGAAAAACAAGTTAAAGCTTTGTAATACAGCAAGTTCTAAGGAGTGCAAATCAATGAATCATAAGCAGTACAATAAGGGCCTGAGAGGACTGACAGTATCTTGAAAAATATGGTCAAAGATTGGACAGATGTCACATGACAAAGCCAAAGTTACATAATCAGTTGTCAAGAGTTTACTGACCACAGAACCAAATGGAATGATTTCAGTAAGCCACACTCTAAAAAGAGCTATATTAAGAATCAGAAGGCTATATTTTTTTGTTTTCATGTGCAATACAAAATCTAGGTATATTTAGATACATGTGATTTGACCATTTGCAGTGGTATTGTACAAAAAGGGTTTATGTAATGCATGTGGATGGAACAAAGTGTAGGTGCAAAAAGACCTGGACAACTCTAATGTCCCTCCTGTCTGTAATGTGTGCTTACATGGGCAGAGTCCAGCTGCGCATCTATCAAACCCCTCACACACGCAGTGCACAATCCAGGAACACTTTGAAGGCACACGCGGCCTTATATGGACACCAAATTCTGCTACAGTCAAGACAAGGTGCCAGTTCAGCCTCTGCTAATAAATACAGACTTCTTTAAGATCACACAGCTAAGGCAACGACAAACAGAATAGACACAGATAAGTGAATTAGCTAAAGATAAACAAACCACTGGAGCAGATCCACCTGACAAGACAATACTTTCGGATCCTGTCCCAGACACTGACTCTCCCAGATTAAAGTAAACACCTCAAATCTTTTAACCTATCTATAAACACAACAAGATTTTGATGTAGTTTTTGATTATAAATAAAAACTTCCACTTTCTTCTACCAGATGTCAACTTAAAGCACCTGGAATGTTAGTCAAATTGAATTACTGGGAAGTTGCAGGTAATAGGATTATGTGTAAATATAGAAGCAAATGGAATGAAAAGGTCAAAACAAAAAGTATTTTAAAAAAAAGACCTTAAATAAAAAATAAATGGGAGATTTTTCCTTTAGTGAGTGGGATTGGGTTACTTTTTGTCCTTGTGATGGAGTAAGGTCACACAATACTTGGAAGGAAGTCAGCAAGATTAAGAGACTGTACGCATTTAAATGCATTAGCTTTCTATTACATCACAGTACATTGACCTGTCTGACAGTTTCTTTACAACTCTTGACAGATATGTGCACAATTTAGTTTCGGATTTAAAAGACTTAAGGGTGTGATGCTGGCTATATCCAAACAAGCAGCTTAGAGGACTACAACACAATGAGGTCATGTTCCTGTTTGAGACCTCATGTGTCATCCCACTGACACTGAAGATCAACACTGAGGAGCTGAAGAGGAGAAGAAATCAGCTGAGACAAACTTGTTAAAAAGATCCTGGTATTTCCTCATCATCTTGAAGTGAAATTTAATTTATAAATGTCAATGAAACAAGCTGAAGATGTTGTAATATGTTTCCGGGTGTCATGAGTCACAATTACTGAGCAGGGCTTTTATTATGAGACAGTGTGCAGGAGTCTTAAAGGAAAAGTAACGTTTTTTTTACAATCTGAGCCTTCTTTCGGCAATAAAACAAGTAGTTTTACTCACCCATAGCAGTTTGGTGTCATTTTGAGCAGTTTCGTAGAAGTTATGTTGTAGCGTATCCGTTAACTTGAGTTCTCGGGGCATTACTTTGCGGTCTCCAAATAACACAAACTTTAGCACTTTTCAAATCATAGAAGCCCGATATCTTAATCTACGATTTCGTTTGAAGCAAAAGTGGCCTGTAATCCGAGATATAGCCATAGTTTCGAGTAGATGAGGAGGCCAGTGCGCATGTGCGGACTGTGCTCTCAGCTCCCGGGACCCAAACATGAAACGCAAAGCTGTAAACTATGGATAAATCTCGGATTACAGGCCACTTTTGCTTCAAACGCAATCATAGACTAAGATATCGGGCTTCTATGACATGAAAAGTGCTAAAGTTTGTGCCATTTGGAGCCCGCACGGGGCATATTACATGCTTGGGGAATATATTATATGCCCCGAGCTATGGCTAGAAGTTGCGCTAGGCTAACCGCAAATCTAAAACATCTCTGGAAGTATTCCATATGACACCAAAGTGCTATGGGTGAGTAAAACAACTTGTTTTATTACCGAAAGAAGATTGTAAAAAAATGTTACTTTTCCTTTAAGTTTTTAAGTTTTTAAGTTTTCAGCCCAATGTTAAAATATCTTAAGTTAAAATGTCTAAAATACAATAATAATTTAAAAAATTAAATAGTCTGAACTGGCACTCAAAAACAAACACTAAAGTTTAAACTAATGGAAATTATTGTCAGAAGACAGCTGAAATGAGAAGTTTTAGATTGGGACGTCAGGAGTCGACCCTATCATGTTTAATCTTGTGCTCGTACCAGTGCATCCAGCTCAGTGAGAGTTTGTATCTCTGTGACGTTTTTCAGCCTTTTATTATCAAACACACAGGTGGCATTCTTGTCTTTATTTGGAATTATCTCATGCGTGCAGGGCCATTGTCTGAGCACAAATGACAACAGTGAAGACAAAACATGCTGAGGGAGGATTTAAACTGCTGTGTTTACTGATGCCTCGGGGTGCAGGGTGCAGGGAACAGACTAAACATAGGAGTTGAAACTGCTCCTTAAATGTGTGCTACATAATTTTCTTTTGGCTTCTATGGTTAGAACTACATTTTGAATTGTAGGCTTTGTGTGTATAATTGTTTGTAATCAAGAACACATCAAATAGTTACGTTTAGTCACCTTTTTAAATAGACACGTTTTGCAGTGAGAAAGAGATCAAATTATTAACACAAAATAAAATTTTAAGAAACGTAATGTGTTTTAATGTTCTGCGTTATGCAGTTCCTTTGACAACACTCGTCTCAACCCAATTTTAGGTTTTATGAGACTTATGAAATTAAATTTATGTGTTAAATTTGGCCCCAAATATTTAGTATTAAAAATATTGCTCATTAGTGTTGTCTGTCATGACTGGACTACCTTTCTCTTCTTCCTACCTCTTATTGCACACTTTTGCTAATATCCCCCTCCCCTCTCTCACTTTGGTACTTCCCGTTTGGTCCGTGGGGGAAGAGGAGATGGGACACACCTTTCCTTCCAGCATTCCTACACTAATGGGTGCACTATGGAGGTCCAACGGGTGACATGTGCATACCATGTACTTGCAACTACACTCTGAAAATAGTGAAATCAATAAGTTAAAACAACGCTTTATAGACAGATGTTTACCATAAAGACTACGTGATAAGATATAATTTACACAAGGTAAAAGAATGCTACAGTCTTTGCAAACCAGACTAAACATTACAGAGAGAAAACTACTAGCTGCTCAACTGAATCATCTGTTGGCTAAAATGACTAGAGGCAAATAGATAAATAGAATATCTATATATTGGTAAAGATATGACAGCAAGATTAATTGTTGTTTAGATAGATCAACCAAATACTTCAGACCCCTACTACTACACTGAGGAAAGAGTAGCAACAAAGAAGGTAACAAAATCAGTGGAAGTGGATGTAAAATAAAGGACACATCTGAACCACAAAACAAAAAACATGAAGAGTGAAAGAGGAAGAGAAAAGTAACACATGTAGATATAGCCATGGTAAAAAATAAAATAAAATAGTGGTCACATTTTTATATAGCGCTTTTTGCACCTTCAAGGCACTCAAAGCACTTTACAACAAGGAACCACTCACCCATTCACACACCAGTGTACACAGACACTAGGGGCAAGGTGGGTTAAGTGCCATACCCAAGGACACAATGACGGCATTCATCTGTGGGAGCTAGAATCACCCCACCAACCTGTGGGTCTGTGAATCTGACCACTCCATAACCCCATAATAAAGGTGGGATCATTATCAATGACGATACATGTTGTGATGAATTGTGTGCGTGTGTGTGTGTTGAGTCACTGTGCCAGTTATTAAAGACACCTCTATGACTACGAGACTGGAAAAATCCAACAAGCAACAAGGTGTGGTCCATCCACAATAACAGATCACGGAGCTTTAAACATTCAGGAATGGTTCAGGTATTTAAGTCTTACAAGGTTGTATGTAATGTAAGACAGCGCGGTACAGATAATCTGCCGTAGTAGTATGTATTGTAATCCTAAGTATTAAGTAATAAAAATAAATGATGATGCAACAGAACTATCATCCCTTGTCAAAAGAACGTATGTGTCTTCCAACTTTTATCTAACTCAGTCCAAATCCAGAACAAGTAGCCTACATTATAGCCTAAATAACAAGACATTAATTATGGTACTTAAACTAGACTTGCGTGGCAAGACAAATAAAATGGTGACTCGCATACAAGCAGCTGCTAATTATATTGATTGTCTTTTATAGTTTTGTTAAAGATGGCTGTTTTGGCCCAGGAGTGGGAGGGTGAAGAGGCTTTCCAGTGTAGGTCTGGTGTGAGTGACAGTACAGTCAGAGCCCCTCTCACAGGGATTGTCTCTCCACTATCAGGCTCCACAGACACACCTGCCTTTGAAAACACTCTTTGTGTATATTGCACCAAAGCAAAGCTGGCCACATATCACATCATGTTATTTAAAACTCACGACTGTTCCCCCGAGCAACAGTGTGATCATTACAGTGCTATGATACGTTTTACAATTGGTACTTGAATTACAGCTCTGTAGAGGTAAGCACTGGGCTCACTTCCTGGAATGACTTAACAATTGTTATAGGTAGCATTTTTAAGCATAATGAGATGTTTTGATTTGTAGATTTGGTATATAGCGCTTATATAGCTATATACGCTTTATATAGCGCTTTTCCACCTTCAAGGCACCCAAAGCGCTTTGTAACAAGGAACCACTCACCCATTCACACACCAGTGTACGCAGACACTGGGGGCAAGGTGGGTTTAGTGTCTTGCCCAAGGACACAATGGCAGCATTCATCTGTGGGAGCTGGGATTGTACCGCCAACCTGCGGGTCAGTGGATCTGACCACTCAACCAATGATTTGGGTATCAGACAAATTTAATTACAACTATATCAGAAATATGTCAGAAATTGTAAATAATACAAAGTAGAAATAAAATTGAATAAATAGCTGTATCCAAAGTAAATCTTTCTCATACACAATTAAAGCCTCACCAAGTTTTTTTATTTTATTACAGATGTTTTTATTGCACTAAAAAGCCTTTAAAACATTACAGACAGTGGGTTTGCCTCTCCACAAACCTGACCTGTAGTCTAAGGTAGCCTTTTAAAGGGCATGCCATCTGTTTGTCTCAATGGAGAGGTTTTTACTTTGCCTGCAGTGTTCCACAGAATAAAATCTTACCCATCTCTATGTAAAATGTTATAAAAATTTGGCTTTAACTTAATATCTCTAAGACAAAAAACTTAAAAGATTAAAATTTTCCAGTATTCATATAGGAGGGTGTACATATTTAAATTTCTATTATCATTTGTTTCTTGAATAATCGTAATCAGAAACTACTCAAATTAATGAATGTTGCTGTCTCACCAAAGCCTTGCCCTCAAAATAGCTCCAGTGACCTAATAATCCAACATGAAGTGAACAGCTCATCCCCTCACAGCGTGTGGGACCGCTCTTGTCATTCATCATCACTCTCTGCTCACTCTCCCTGGAACACTGACTCAAACAAGCAGCAAACCACCTCAAAGTGCCCTGCTGTGGTCTACTGATAATGGCCTCTGAAGATCCACAGCCATAATAGTTCCAACATGAACCCTGATGCAGCCCAGGCATCACAGAGTTAGAGGTGGTTTGGGGGCTATGGCAGAGACCACAGACACATGCTTCATTACTGTTCCTATAAACGCAAGACCTGCATTCACTTTTCTATTGCAACGGGGCAATTTCCTCCTGAGAGAAGAATATTAAACTAATAAACATGAGAAGTACAAGAAATCACCCAAGTATCTGGGTGCAAATGGGCCAACGTTAAAGCATTTCCAGATGTCTATTTTTTCTTGTGGATGATAAACCAAAAGTAATCAAGTGTTTAATAGCATATATTTTGAATGCAAATAGATTAATTGTACCAGATTTTTATGTAAAACAGAACTTGATTATTTTCACTTGTGTGCAGAGGTCCAAAACCTATTCCTCACCTTCTTGATGTGTTCTAACTTATTCACCACAAACCACTTTTCACAACTTTTTGGGGCCTAGAGTGGAGTTTTGCTGGCATGCTACTGCTAACAATAAGTAGCATGCCAACAGTGCACCAGCTTTACTTTCTGGTTTGTAGATAATAAAAAGGTTCACATTAGATGCAGACAGCACACATTGGTCTGGTTTTGACCGCACAAGAGGTGCTTTTACAATATGTGCATACATCTAGGGCAAGACAAATTTTACTTTATTACATGAAAAAACTTATGTACCAAAACCTTTATGTAATCCCAAGTACACAACTTTTAGTTTCAACTTTTAAGAGTACAAGCTGCTTTTGTTAATACCAAAAATAATATGAATTTATAGAAGTGGCGAGGTTTATTTTAGTCATTTATACCACAGACAATTACTAGTTTCACTTCCTTGACAAACATGAGAGCCTCTATTGAAATGCTGCTACTCGAGCCATTAACCAGGTGCAAGTGCACGTAGCATCTGGTGACCTCTGACCTCTGCCACAGGTGGTCAGTACAGACAAAAATGACATAGACACGAGGATGAGATGGATGGCCACCTGTTCCGAAGACTGCCACTGTAGAGGGCCTGTTTAGAGCAAAGAAAACTGTCACTGTCAACAGTTTGATAATAAACTCATGCAACATCGTAATATAGTGAAACCACTGTGAACGAAGACCATTTTTTTAGCTCCATTAGTTTAAGTTTGGCATTAGTTATGGGATATTGTTAAGATCAAAACTGAATACATATTGCACGTAATTTTAGCAGCATATTTATCTGTTGCAATGAAAACTGAAAAGATTCTAATTGGGTGTACTACAATAATCTTCAGTTACAACATTTACCACCAGCTCTGAAACTAACCATGATTACAATTAAAGAAATTATAAATAAATTATAATTATTCCATGACTCTGAATCAATCAACAAAATTTGGCAAGGAGAACATGCCTGTCAATATTATGTAAATATTATATTATGCCCAAAACAAGTCCACTTAGCCTTTTTTTCACTCCACTCACCACCACCTCACTCTCCATGACGCAGGTAGAGCTGCTGTTCAAAGACACATTTATCTTATTATAAAACACAGCCCACAGCCCTGGACTAAACCGCTCTGTTCTGTTTGAAGAAACTGGCTGCACACGAAACAACACATCTGCCTGTGTGTCCCTCAATGAACAAGTGAAGCCAACATATCATAAAAGCTAAATGTGAACTGGAGGAAGGATACAACACACTTTGAAGAAAAATTGAATTGCAGGCATACAAGGAGCACAATCTAAAATGAAATTATATGAAAGTATATGGTAGGGTTGTCAAAAGTATACAAAATCAGATACTAATCGATACTGAAATCAGTATTGAAAATAAAGACAGAAAACAATCAGTTTAACAAGTATCAATACTGAAAAATTGCCATAAACATTTGACCTGTCTTGAACTTGATCAACACCACTTAGTAACTTTAAGAAAGCAAACAGCTTACTTTATTGCTGTGGGACCAAAGTGCTAAGAGTTTTTATTCACATAACAGTGTGGTAGAAAAAGTACTGAACCATGTAATTACAGATACAGATGACGCATAGACACGTCAAAGATACAGGGCTCGATGAACAGATTAAGGACTCATTAAACAAAACATTGAGTGTAATGATTTATCAAAAAATTGAATCAAAGTTTCACCAAAATATTGGGGAGACCTTCAACATAATGCTTGTTTAACTTTTAAATGTTCATAATACTGAATTTAGCCAAGGTGGCCTGAACAGAATGGAGGAGTACAAAAAGACAGGACGTGACATCCAGGTGGAAAAGAGAAAGACAAAAAGGGTGAGGAACAACAGAGGAAGGATATCTACAGACGAGGAATGTGAGGGGACAGTGCAGACTCACATGTGCGACAGGAAATGCAAGTAAAGTCAAAACACAAAACTTGTTCGAACACTCTTAACCTGGAAATCTAATAAGCTCCTCACTCAGATGTCTCACCTGAAATATTAAACTTCAGTTTAGTTGGTGTTTCATTGACATTGTACACAGGACCTTCAGTGAGCACAGGTCAAAGGTAAATTTCACAGGTGTTATTATATAAATTATAACTTCAATTGCAAGTGAAAATCTGCCAAGAAGTCTGTTGCTAACCACAAAGCAATAGTTTACAGAGAGACTGAAGAATACAGTTAAAAATTAAAGCCGCAAGCGGCGTTGTCGGGCCCTTGCACCTGCGGCCTATGGGGGTGGGGGGGCATGCTCCATGCCAGCAGTACAAAGTATTTTCAGCCGCACAAGATGTCATGTCAATCTAAAGCACAGTAGCAGCTTCAGTGCATTTTTTTTACCTTGTCTACCACATGGTGGCGCTATGACATACGGGCAGTTCATTTGCATAAAAATTTTTCTCTTCATCATATACAAGGCTATGCCAAATTTCATGTGGTTGCATTTAAGGGGCTAAGATACTGTATTTTCTTGCAGTTCACTTGCCTACCATATGGTGGCGCTATGCCAAACTACCATTTAATTTGCTTGAAAATGTTCATAGTCACAATATACATAAGCCTATGGGTTTCCAGGCTTTTAAACCCCTGCTAAATGAAGTGGTGACACACCTCCCATTGAATTTGGCACTTTCATATGGTAGCAAAATTCATCAGGCCGCCATTTTGTCATCTTACAAGATTGTTATCTTGTAAGATTTAACATCTCCAATGTCTTGAGCTCATGTACACTAAAATTTACACCCATCTGATGAACGGTGTAGGAGGAGTGTTTTAAAATCCATTGTATGTCAATCACACAAAATCGCAATACAAGTCTTCTTATCTCACTTCCTGTTGGGCGTGGCCATGACATTGTAATTACAATTTTGTTCATCTTAGTGAGATACACACCCATACCAACTCTCGTGTGTCTGGCTAAAACTAGGGCTGGGTATCGATCCTGATTTCCTGGATCGATTCAATTTCGATTCACAAGGCCACGATGCAATTCGATCCACGATCCGATCCAATCCGATTCGATATCGATCTACTTACATACTGTCCTCGTAACATTTGAATCCAAAGTAATGCCACACATCAGCCTTCAAACCAGGAGGTGATTTTAGCTGTGCAGCTCCAGCCATCTCGCAAGGCGGCTAAGTTTCAGTTTCGTTCACCGGCACCCGCCTTTTATAGCTCTCCTTCCGTGGTTGACAAAATAGTGGCTATAACCATTTGGAAAAGATCGATCTGCAAATTTTTGAATCGATATCGTATTTTTTGATAGTGAATCGATATCGTATCATGGATCGATCTTTTGAACCCAGCCCTAGCTAAAACGGTATCCCACCTATGATCCTCTTTGTGTTAAAGCCCTCAATTGCTGTACATTTTCTGACAGTTCACTTGCCTACCACATGGGGGCGCTATGTCAGACTGCTAGTTATTTTACATAAAAATGTTGGTAGTCCTCATATACATTACCCTTTGAAACTTTAGTCCAGGATAAGATGTAGATCACTGGCAGTCTGTCTATCCTTTGCCCTTCAGAGAGAAAATAAAAGCGTACTCGAACACCAGATAAGCAACTATCAACAATGACCTCATCTAACACGTAGTAGAATCTAAAAGGTAGCAAGGTTTCTTGGGAATTGGAAGAGCATCTAATGAACTTTAAATCTGTCAGTGAACGGGGAGGTACAGCAAACGACCACTTAACCAAGAAAAAAAACACAAAAGGTGTTATGGGCACAAATGTAAGCAGCAAGAGTGACTTGCAGAAATAAATGAAATTATAGAAACCATTAGGATTTGTCAATGTTGTGAAAAGTTTATGGAGGCAGAAAATGTTGTATTATTATTATTATTCATTTTGGTAACACAAGAAATAGCCATGACACAACATTGTAAGAGTGGCTCTGAGGGTGGCTGACTTTTTTCCAAACCAGCAGATGCATCCAGCTTGTCGTTAGGCCAACTGCCACCAATGCAGATTCTCAAATGTACAAGCAAGCTGCCATGTGGCAGAAAACCACAGCTGTACTTGACTCTGAGGCTGCCTGTTATACCAGCGCTTAAACTGTTACATGTTTCAGTTGAACATTCAACCAAACAACCTTAAGCCAATGTCTTAATGAAAAAGCTATAAAATTGTCTTTGATGACTGTCGCGCATGTGAAGAGCATTTCCATTGGAGACCAGCTGTCCTGTGAGTGTCTTGTGTGCTCTTACTGCTGAGTGGGTTAAACCTCCGGACATTAATGGACAGTGTGACATTTGCTGACAGAAACCCCATTCAACCCACATTATGTCCACATTGGTTGACAGTACAGCCTATGTGTTGAGTTAAATCCCTGTTTTCAATTGGCTTGCAGAGCATTCTTGTGTTTGCAGTCAGCTTTATGCGGAGTATCTTAATTATTGGTCAACATCAAGGAATTAAGAATTATGCATGGACTACAGTTAAACTATTCAGTGGCAAACACTGTACCATGGCTTAATTTTAGTTTTTCATGTAAACATACTATTCAAAATCGTAATCAACTTAATGATGTACACACAGGTTTTTAGTTTTTTAGTCACCTCCCACTATCTTGAAATGATGCTCTCTGTGCCATTAATATCTAGACATTCTTCTACTTTACACCAGTCCTTTAACTGCTTAAATATACTTTTGGCTGTAGCAAGAACACACAAACTGTCCCTTTAACCTTTTTCCCATCATCAAACCAGTAATTTCATTTAGCCCTTCACATATTCCAAAAGTAAAGACTTCTCTCTTAGTTGTAATTACTGCTGGCATGTGGGAAACCACCAAACTGCAGCCCAGGCTCCCACTGCGGGTCAGGAGCCGTGGATTTGGACAGCAAGGGTCACAACCTCCTCTACACTGCTGTATAGGCACATTGTGCACCCTCTTCTTATCGTACATACTAACAGACAAAACATCAAGGGTCTGTTGTGGAAATGTGAAGTGTCATGCAAGTGTGTAGAATGTGCAGTCTGGTCATGTCTCAGCACCAGCACACAAATGCAGAGGCAGTGGGCATAGAAACAAGTGGGCATAAAAGAATGAACTAGAGTCTGCAAAAACACTGTGTTGCATGTTTGGAGTTCAGTTTGTGAATCACCAGGATAGTATTTAGTTAACAACCTGAAAAGTGACCCAATTCTTTGAGTTAGGGAGCAAAATTAAATCCTGGAAAACGAATTTTGTAGCCTGTGTAAAAGGAGAACTTCAAAGATATACATTTAAATCCAGGCAGGTAGGCACTATGCACAAAGTTAATTAGTGACTAAAGAGGTCATGCTATCTCCTACTGCAGTCCTAAAGGGAACATGAACACTGTTATATAAATTGAATGAATATGGGGTGGTAAACAAACATGTTATTGTGCAATAAAGAAATATAGGCCAATACTGTCAACACTCCATACTGGATTAGACTTTGTTATAGGTGTATAAATGTAAATAATTAACCAATAGTGGAATATTGGCATGACATAATAAGCAACGAGTTATCTCATGTCTGTGAGAAAAACACATGACTAGAATGTGCAGTGCAATAAAACCTTTTTTCATGCTGGAAAATTCACTCAACCACGCACTTCAATGGAGCACTGACTAAAAATAAATAATAAGTAAAAAATAAAAGTTGTTTATGTATATTCCCGAACCTTGCTCTCTGTGACTTTGCCCGTAGGTTTCTTGAAGAACGATGTCCTGGCCGTGAAAAAGTATTCTTCGGAGTCCTCCTCTAAGCTGCTGTAGCCACTGCTCATCGTGCTATTCCACGTCATTTGCGGAGGAAACTTCTCGTCTCAAACTCGACAGCATCAAAAATCCCAAGACTGGATAGTTGTCAAAAGAGAAAATCTTCAGTAAAAGCCGACTGCTCACGCCTCCATGATCTCCCTCCCGCAAACCGGACACGGTGTTTCACAAGGGATGATTTCCTCATTCAAATCCGCTCCGAGAAGAAGTTGCGCTGACCTCCTCCGTCCTCCCTCCGCTTTGACTTAGAAATAAATACGAAATAAAATCAATTAAATGAAACTTCCCAATCGGATAACACGTCGAATCACGCTGAACAAAATCAAATATAGAAAAGAAAACAAGTACAAAGCTTGATTGTAGCGTTGCGCGTGCCCCGGCGGTGTGTGAAGAGTGAAAATGAACGCGTGACAGTGGCTACAGTGTGACCCCGCCCACAACACACAGCGGACCAATCAGAAACCAGACATTTACTGAACGCTTCTTTGATGTGACCCCGCCCACAACAATCCGGACCAATCGGAAACCAGAGAGCACTTGTTTGATTCTCAAAAACCACAGCCAATCAAAACTTTTAGGTGCCACTATTGGTCTGTCATAGCCATACTTCATTCTATATATTGTTTTCAAAAACCTCTTCTTGCCGTCATTCTGTGTAGCTTGTCCAGTGTGTTCTGCATAATTTATTTGTAACTTTAGCTTCATCCCTCAAGTATCAGTATCACCCTCAAACCACAGCAAACCCCACAAAAGCACGAAAGCGCAGAATCAGGTTACCCCATGGCTTTGAAAGGGTCAAGAGTTAGGTTCAGCCTAGGAACAGGAGCAACGAGTCAGAGTAAATTCCATGTTAGTAGCCTACATTTTATAGTAAAAAAAAAATCACTAGGATAACCCTTTAAATGCCTTTAGTGTAATAATTCCAACCATTAATTTTCCTCACACACAGCTCTGGAAAAAAATAAGAGACCAGTGCATTTTTTTTTTCTGAAATCAGCATCTCTACATGTATTACAGCCATTCCATTCCAGCGTCTGTTGAATTCCAACACAAACACAAAGCAGAGCTACTTCAGTTCTTGCACCAGGAGTGGAATAAAGTCACCCAAGAACAATGTGAAAGACTTGTGGAGAGCATGTCAAGACGCATGAAAGCTAATTATTAATTAAAAATAAGGGCTATTGCACCAAATATTGATTTCTGAACTCTTCTTAAGTGTAAACATTAGTATTATGTTGTTTTAAAATGAATTTGCTCTTGTTTCTTTACATTGTTTGTTATTTTGACCTTTTGCATTTTCTGCAAATAAATGCTGTAAGCGATAAATATTTCATTTGGAATTTGGGGGAAATGTTGTCAGTAGTTTATAGACTCAAACAAAAATGTTCCTTTTGCCCAAACACATACCTATAAGTAGTAAAATCAGAAAAACTAATAATTTTGCAGTGGTCTCTTTTTCCAGAGTTGTATATCTTTTTTTCCCATAAAATACAATTATAATATATATAACAGCTTGCAGTTATGCCCTAGGATACTGTGCATGTTTAAAGCAAATTAATCTGGATCCCACATGTGCTACCAGAAACGTCCTTAACTGACCCTTTATAGCCCGTGTTGTGGGTGCATCATGGCTGTTCAAGAATTTCTTCCAGATCTTATTGAAGGAATCTTTATTGGCCAAGTTAAGGAGCACATGTTTAAATTGAAGACCAGCCACATTTCAGAGAGATCTAAAAATAAATTTGCCACATTAGGGAGAGCCAAACCACGCTCTCATGAACCACTGACATTGCAGCACACAGCTGATAAGCAGTCAGGCATCCCAAGCTGACATAGTACTGTAAGAGTAAATAGCATTTTGTTATTTAGGCATATTTATTCTTTCTTTGTTGTTGTTGTTGTTGTTGTTGTTGTTGTTGTTGTTGTTGTTGTTGTTCAAAGATCAAAGTCAGCTTTATTGTCAATTCTGCCATATGTGTTCAACATACAGTGAATCGAAATTTCGTTTCTCTCTGGCCAGGTAGTGCAAAAAGACAGTGTACAAGATACAATATGAAGACAAAACACAACAAAAACTATCTAAGACAGAGATCTAAGGTTAAACTAAAGTCTAAGATCTAAAATCTTAAAGCAGTGCAACATAATAAATAAATAAATACCTGTATACTGTTGTTGTTTTTGTTGTCAAATGTTTTATACTAACAAAAACTATAGGAGGTCTTATGACAGTCCCACCTAAAGTAAACAGGCTTGGATCACGGTCAGTGGTCTTAACCTGTTGGTCACTTTGGCCCAAAGCCATTTTTGTTACACATTACTTACATTCCAGTGAGGGCAACACTAAGCTAATATGCAACAAGCCTCTGAAGTCATAGGTCTATGTGTAAAACATTGCACATCTTGAAAACAGCATATAGTACATACATTTAAAAAGGCATTATGGAAATATGCCTGGGTTACACTTTTAAGTACTTTAAACAAACAACTCATCATTAGTTATGACTGATGTTACAGAGCATGAGGTACTTTCCAAAACATCTAAACGCTTAGCTCAAAGCTATGATTTTAGGGCTGAGCTATGACAGGTATTCAGCCATTAAATATCCCATCTAGAATACAGAGAATGTAGTCATAGTAATAAGAAACATGGAGAAAGGATAGGGTAAACTCTAAAAAGCTAACTTAGGGGTCAAATGAAATGAAAAGATAGACACTGATTCTTCCCCCTTTGGGCCCCTATGACCTCACTCAGTAAAGATGCAGTAATACAGAGTAGGTGACAGTGATAGAGAGGAGTGAAAGGAGGGGCCAAAATAAAAGATATGAGTGTGTTAAAAGTAATGCATGGGCAGGTGTGTGTTTGAAAGTGAGGTGGGGGGCTGCTCACGAAACCAGTTTAATCTCATTTAGAAAGACAAGTCCGACATGTTAATGATGTAAACCAAAAGAGATGGTGTCAGACATGTGAGAAATCCATTATTGTACATATTGCAAACGCTGAAAATGTTTTGCACTTTTTTGTGATCCTCTTTTCAGGATTCCAACTGTAGTTATTCAGTTTGATTTGGCATTTGTTTGTATGCCACATCCTTCTTTAACATTATTACTATTATGCATGGTTTTCAGCTTCCAGTTTATATGCGTTATTTTGAGTACTTTTAACCTCTCAGCACTGTTAATTGCCATGGCAAAACTATGCAAAATTTAAAATCATTGCTCAATGTAGGTCTCTTTTACAATGAAGGATGTAAATAACTAGATGAATTTCTTGAGTTTTTACAAATATGTCACCAAATCTTGACTTTTTAGTTCAGTAATTTGCTCATTTGAAAATCTAAATATTTGAAGATTACACAGCTCAGTTCTGTTACCAGTTTTACCACAAAATTACAATGACTGTAATGAAGCAGGCTTTTGGGGTACGACTTACAGGTGTTGAATGTCCACACCAAATGCCTTAGGCCAATGTAACTGATACCCAAAATGTAAAAATGTGTTAAGGTATCTCCCTGCAGGCCATCGTCAGAACACGGTAATACAGACTATATTGTTAGATTAAACAAGTTTATTGTTGTGTGTGTGTGTGTGTGTATCTTTGTTCCCCCTCCAGGCTCAGTAGTTCATCTTGACAGACAAAACACTTGAAGATCACGTGATCAAAGCAGAAGGCAGAGTCCACACACTTCGTTCTAGTGTATCACATAATCACAGAGAGGCAGAGGCTTTGATGTGAACGTGAGGCCTGAACCACAGCTGGGCCACAGGAACCACTGTGTGACTGACAAAGACTGAGCAGCATTGTGAAGTTAATTCAGTAATATATGGTGATATAAGATGGGGAGATACAATATTAATGCTAACATACAAGAATACTGACTTATCAAAATGGGCACAGTTGCATGCTCCAAATAAATATATTTTGTGAGTGTTAATTTGTGAACTCTATTTCAACTTTACGTCAAGTGTGCTCAGTGTAGTAGATAAAAAAATATTGGTTACACACACAATATTTGGGCTATTGCTTTACTGTAAACTGAAATACAACCCATAATTCTAGTTTGGCCTACTTTTGTCTAGTACTAAAGAAATCAAGGGGTTGCATTAACAATGTTATTGTGTATCATAACTTTTACTTTCAGATGTGTAATCTTGTAAATTACACCTAAAGGTGCATATTTTTAATGAATTAACCATTGGATTTATAAAGCAGCTTTCAAGATACCCAAAGCTCATTACAGTACATATGCTATTAAGTAGCCAACCTACTGCTTGACAAAAAACTGATTCATGCATACACATTTGTAAGACTTACTGGCCCACAGGGATAACTTTACATTGCCAGCATAACCTCTTTGCTCAACCTCATCTTTACAGAGTGCCTGAACTCTAACAAATTTTGAGCAGCTTAAGTGAGTTGGAGTTTTATTAAAAGGCAGTATTTTGGTTCAACACAAGTTACAATTTGAGGTCTGTCAGCAGCTCATATTATGTTTTCTATGACATGCCAAGACAGTTTTGTGAAACATTATGAATAGTGTAGATTGTACAGTGAGCTCATATCCAGGACAGCCCCTATCTGAAGCTGATGGGGTGGGATAATGACAGGATCCAAGATAAGCGCAACACAAATAACCTACACAGCCTCCCTCCATGATAAGCATCTGTGTTTTGATTTGAACCTGCCCATATCTATACACAGAAACAACCATAGCTATAAAACACTGTTTTTACCTCAGATTAACGTTCTCCACAGAAATGTATTACACAGGACTTTTTATAAAATGTGGGACAGGGGTAGGGATGTCAAGATCCCTTTTTATAATAAAACAAATAAAAAATAAAAAATGGTGTATATTTTAGAAGCAAGAATTAATTTCATTCAGAAATTATTTCAATTCAAAAAGGAAATCTAAATGAAAATCTGTTTATTTGGCCGTTCATGTCATACTAACATGAATTTATCATTCTGAAAGTTAGATTTTCTAAAGCTGAGCTGACAATGATACAATGGTGACCTATTAGACACAGTGAAAATTAATTATGTATTTCAGTGTTGTTTGGTCATGATGCTGATAACCATGAATAATAATCAATTTTATTCTGTTTTTTCTTCTTAAAATGATCATAACATACATTTAATGTTACGAAAGATAGACGTTTAAATTGTCACTGCAGGCACAAATAATACAAGCATACATTGTGAATAAACCAACCCTGTTCACTCTGGTCGAGTTGGGACATGCCACAGACTACACTGGAGATGATGACAACACGGTAGTGGGTCGAAGCTGTTGGCTCATGTCCAGAATATAACGCACATACACACACACACGACTGATGCGGGAGAAGCGTTTGTCTTTGGTCTGACCAGTTAATCCCAGACAATCCACAAAGATTACACTGTAACTCACTGCTGCAGCTCATCCAGCTCTGGGTTTGACTGTAACAATAAATATAGTACAAGCTCCAACATAAAGAGATGTAGTTATTTGCACTTATTCAGGCTTTATGATTAGGATTACAAGTGAGTCTGTTTTGTAAATCAGTAAATACATTTTGTTCTTTATTGTTTTTGTAGTACGGGTATCTGACTTGCAGTGTTTCTTGCATGGCCTCTGTTATTACCTCTGCTGTGTGTCATTGTTGTATGTTTAAACATATCAGTGGGTTTTAGCGTCCTTCTTATAGGCTGTAAAATGAGTAGACAATGCAGTTGGATTAAGAGGCATATAGGATTTAGGATATGGGAGTAGTGGTGTGTTCACCAAAATATAAATTTTTATATTTTTGCATGAAAAATAACATTAAACAGTTCCAATGCAAATAATTTAGTGGTAGTTGCCTTTTATGCTGAATCTCACTTTGAGTAATATTTAGGCCAAAGACATTTCCTGCTCAGAAAGGTTAATACTACGTAGACTTCTTATTTCAACTGAAAGTTAAACACCAAGACTAGAAAATCTTGTTGAGGCTGGATTAAGGTGACAAATTAGAAAAACTTTCTGCAAGAAGCAAATACACATGCATTTATATTGTCAACAGACTGAGAGAAATACCCTTTACTCTGGGAAAGAGAATCAGAATCAGAATCAGAATCATTTATTAATGGCCACACAACAAGTTGGTGGAAGAGGCAGCTAATTGTAACATGCAACTGTATACAACCGCGTAAAGCTCTTTATGGTGGGTTTCTCGTGTTTGTATTTGTGGGGAAAAGTGCACCTCTGCAGTCCCCCGCCCCATCAGTAACTGGGCCAGTGTCTTTTATTAGGTAACGTAAAACCTGGAGGGAAAATACATTAACATTCTTCTAACTTTTAAAATGCAATATCTTGAGCTTTTAATGTCAGTTCCTGGCCAATGTCAACTAGCTATTCCAGCCAGATGGGTTTCATAATTCTAATAATATACTATATGGCGATACAAATGCACTGTTTGATCAGTAAACTTGTAAAATGTATGAGAATGATATTAAGTTAAATATCACTTCACTCCAATGCATTTGCAGTAATAGTAATAGCTGTGATAAACTAAGCTAGCTCTTGTCCAATTAGTTTCAAGAACTGTCTGTCAATGATTTACAGAGATGAGGCACTTACTGCGGCCCTTACTTCCTGTTCACTGGGAAAGACAAACACAGGTTTTAGCACAATGCGCAGGGAGGGAAAATCAACATGGTCCGGATTGAGAAGAATGTTCATGAGTTCTCTTTGGCTTTTTAATGACCTAATTAACACCAGCGGGTCACACAGGGTTTCATTTATCAGGGCTTGTGTCAGTGCTGTTAACATGAACAAAACTATAACTGCTGTGATAGCAGGAAGTAAACAATACAAAAGATACAGGTTTGCATTTTGTAGGGATACAGGTAGAAATACAGGTACAGGTAGATACAGGTAGAAAGAAAATAACGGTCATTTGAACTAGTTCTACCGTACATGCTTCTTCATGAGTCACGGACTTGTTTACAATATAGGGAATATATGGATATGATAATAAAATCCAAAACTATAATCTAAATATTATACCAAGTTAGTCTTTGTGAAATTTGTCCACAGTGAATAAAGATGTGGTTGTCTATCTGGATATGTAACAGCATGTCATCTTAGAGAATAACCATAACTGGTAATAAAGTCATGGGTGTATCACATCTTAGGTCCAGTTGCTCCAAAAAGATGAAGAAAATTATCCAATATTGTGCTGCTATTTTGACTACTCTACAGAGTATCCACGTTATAGCAAATTAACTACATTGTACATTGTAGTATTACTGAAACTGTATATGAAAATGTTCAAAGTTCAAAGTTCAAAGTCAGCTTTATTGTCAATTCTGCCATATGTGTTCGACATACAGTGAATCGAAATTTTGTTTCTCTCTGGCCAGGTAGTGCAAAAAGACAGTGTACAAAATACAATATGAAGACAAAACACAACAAAAAACTATCTAAGACAGAGATCTAAAGTTAAAACTAAAGTCTACGATCTAAAATCTTAAAACAGTGCAACATAATAAATAAACTATACTATATACAGATTTCCAAAGTGTGCAGTGTGCATCAAAAATGTGCAGTGGAAGATACAGCAGTGACTTGGTCATGTGCAGTAGAATGTGCATAGGAGTTAAGATAAAATAAAAATAAATGTGCAACAGTAGTAATTCTAGTGCAATAACAGGAGTAAACAACAGTACTAAAATTCCAGTAGTAAATGTGCAATAACAGTAGTAAACAACAGTGCAACGGGGGTAAAATTCAATAACAGGAGTAAACAACAGTACTAAAAATTCCAGTAGTAAATGTAAGTGTGCAATAACAGTAGTAAACAACAGTGCAACAGGAGTAAAATCCAGTAGTAAATGTAAATGTGCAACAGTGCAACAGTAGTCCTTAGCAGCAGTTTTTTAAAAGTGTCTAGAGTGATAGGTCTTTTTATGGAATACAGGTTATGCCAATATGGGGGGTGGGGGGTGGGAGATGGGTAAGGTGGGAGTTCGGGTGTGAGTTCAGCCTCCTGACAGCCTGGTGGATGAAGCTGTTTGAAAGCCTGGTGGCTGTTATAGGCATAGGCTATATCAATCTCAGTTGTTAAGTAGATGCTGACGTCTCTAAGCCAAGAATGTAAAGACTAAGTATATTTCAGAGACAGATACCTGAGCTGTCTGTCTACCTGTCTGCCTGTCCCCTCTCATTTCAACAGCAGGGTAACTGAAACTGATGCCCTGGCTGTGTGCCTGTGCTCCTAGATGCTGCACGGTCACAGGTGTGTGTAAATCACACGGTGTTGACAGCTCTATGCACATTACTCACTTTCACCCACGGTCACACCACATTGCTGAGAGACGGTTCGCATCAATCTAACACTATGTATATATAGTAATATAATAAAGATAAGCAATACTGACAATCGAAAGTAACATATTCAGTCTAGAAAATTATCATTGCTTTTATGAAGTCAAATGCAGTGTGTTTCTCAAATTGTTTCACATAAGCAACCAAAAAGAGAATATCCATTTTACTATTATTCAACATAGTGATGTTTTAGTTTTCCATTTCCATCCAATTGTATCTAATTTTTCTTTTCAACAACAACACAGCATTATAAATTCCTATAGATTTTATATGTGTATTTGCCTGTACTTTCGTGACCTGCAGATGACACTAGAATCAGCAAAGCATGTTGTCTATAAATTATATTCCAGATTCTGATCATGGATATTCAGCAAAACCCAGGAAAGTCAACACTACACTGCACAGTCTAAAAAGTGCTGATCGAATTCTGTACATATTAAACAGGGAAACCACATCAGTGAGTGGAAACAGGTTTCATTCAGCAGACCATAAAATATTATAACCAATAACAAAAAATCTTTAAACAAACTGTGAGTTCAGACTGCCTGTTTCATTGCACTCAAAAGCAGGTGTCTTAATGCATATTTCACTTACAATAGTCGAACATACAAATTTTAAAGACTTTGTAACAGGGTGTGTGATGTGATCATACACACAACTACTTTGACTTCAAGATAACATACAAGACAACAACAATGGAGCTGTAGGTTACTAAACCATGTTTTCACACATTTACCAAGTTACTTTTCATTATATTGGTCCCATTTCAAAGAGTCTGAAAGTATGCATGAAAGGAAAATTCCTCCACTGGGATCTCTTCAAGCAAGTCTAGAAAATCAGCATAAATATGTAACTTTACTGCCCCCTATTGGTCAAATAACAAAACGAATCGTATTTCCCCCTTTCTCAGCAATAGAGTATGGAGTATTACAATACTTATGGATATTTTATAGATGGTAGCCCCCATGATAGAAGTGCATCAAGGCCGGCTGTAACGTGCGCCGTCCTCCTGTGGACCCACCACCCGTGGGAGGATTCATGAGGGCTGGGGCATTGTGTTCTGGGCAGCAGATCTGCTTGGACTGCTGCTCCCGTGACCCAGAAATGGAGAAGCGGAAGAAGATGGATGGATAGATGGATGAATTTTATAGATGCTGTTTCCTTACTTGACGAGATAAATAAGATAATTATACTGTGTGTATGTATTTATGTTTTCTTGCTGTACTCACATGCAGTGGTGTGTTGTTGTTGTTGACATGGTCTGGGCTGAAAGCCACAGGATTACAGTCCAAAGACACTCGATCTCGACAAGTGGTGTGACATGCATATTTACAACCTGCAGGGAAAAAACATGGGACAAGACCATTACAAAAAACATGGGACAAGATCATTACAAAGAGCAGGACAAATGGACTGGTTGTGGTGGTTGTAACGTATATGCAAATGAACACTTGATATCACAGTCTCACAATCTCACTATGTGGTATAAAAGCACAACAGAAAGAAAAATAACAATAAAAAATAAATAATTCTGTCAAATTACTTAAATCAATATTGTCTTTTCAGTGTTAGATGCAACAAAATATAAAACCAACATCATCACAAATAAGGAGAGTAACCTTTTGACTGGTAACAATCTAAAAATTGTATAAATTGTATAAACAGTTGACAAACTACATATAGAGAAAATGTATTTGCTAGAAAATGTCAAGATGGTCATTTTTTGTTACATTTTTTTAAATAATGTCTGTAAAATAAATACAACCATTTATTTAGATGTGTGTAGAATCCCTCAGTCGTCCAGGTAGAATCCATGGCATTATTTATTTTATTTATGAGACATGAACAGTGCACAATCAACATTAAATATAACAGGAGAAATGCACTGTGCCAGATTGTAGCACCAGAGCTAATTTCCACTAATATTCACCTCCCTGGTGAATATTGGTGTCCGGAGGAAGCATGCAAACTTCACACAGAAAGGCCCGGGTGACCCAGGGATCAAACCCGGAACCTTCTTGCTGTGAAGCACGAGCGCTAGCCACTCACCTATTGTCCCACCATGAAATGCACACTGGACAATTTTCAGAGGCATTTACTTTTTCTGTATTTACATGATCACAACCCTATAATAATAAACAATAATAAACAATAGTACAGACCCTCTGCTCTTACCTGCTGGCTTCTTTCTCATCACCTGCTGCTTGAGTTTGTCTGACAGTTTGCACATAGCGACACCCATCTATACAGCACCAGCTCTGCCTCACTGGTCCATTGTCATTGTTTTGGCCTTGTTTCTTTGACCTGTTATTGTCGTTGGATGCAGCTCTCTGTCTGCTTGTATCTCTTACGCTTGTGTTATTGTGCTGAGTGTGAGTGATTTGACAGTCAAATGGAGGCCATTGAGATGGTTGCACAGTGGAGGGAGATTGCTGACTCACACACTCTCTCTCTCACTTTAATGTGTGTTACTCTCCTCCTGCAATTTGTAGGGATTTAATTGTGTATTTAACTGCATATCTGTCTGCTCTGGCAGCCACAAGAATAAAAAAAACCTGCATTATAAAAACAGAGCAAAAATAACAAATAGATATGTATTTTTACATATTAAATATAGACCAAATGTAGTCATATATTGTGGCAAATCAGCATTCAGCTTTGCCATTTACAGTATTTAAATAAATGTCACTGGTCAGCACTGCGTACAATAGGGTCCATCTTGGGGCGGCAGTAGCTCAGTTGGCAGTAGCTCAGTAGAGCGTTTGTCCACTGATCCAAAGGTTGGCGGTTCAAATCCCGCTCTTGACATAAGAAACGTACGATTCCAGCTCCCACAGATGAATGCTGCCGTTGTGTCCTTGGGCAAGACACTTAACCCACCTCGCCCCCGGTGTCTGCGTACACTGGTGTGTGAATTTGTGTGGTTCCTTGTTGTAAAGCACTTTGGGTGGAAAAGCGCTATATAAAGATGTGATCATGTAAAATTCAGATTCCATGGAAATTAAAGGTTAAATCCATATTTCAGAACATTCTCCATGGATATGTATAAGTTTTATGCCACACTATGGAAGATTATAGCCAAAGAAACATTTCCATAAAGTCAAGTACCCAGGCTAAAGAGTTTGTGGATGCAATCTTTTCAGTGCAATAAAAACAACCAATCAACTCTATCTTATCACCAACAAATTGTGCTGATATAAGAAATTCCTTACAACACAATAATATACATATTTATATTGTATTTATTTGTATTTATTCATTTTATTTATTATTTAATTTTGGATAGTTTTCAAAGAAAATGACCCTGTTAAGAATCTTCAAAACTCACACTCATCCAGATTTAGAACTGTCTCTCTCTCTCTTTTTTTATTTATTTTTTTATTTTTTGTAAATACTGAAATATGGTAGTTCAGAGAGACTAATACAAAAAACTAACCCTCTGTTCAGATACAGAAAGGCCACAGGTCATAGACAAGAACCTTCTCATGATAGTCTGGAGTATTTTGTCTCAACTGTTACAGAGTTTTAGCACCCAGGATCTAATCAAGAGAGCATTCTCAGACAGAGACAATGAGGCTGCAGCTCCTTTAGCGTTCACCTGCTAAAACACACTCCCTTTGGCCTGAGCCCTGAACAGCTGAACTGTCCCACTCAGCGCTACAGATGTCTAAAATGCAGTCTGTACTCTTCAGTTTTCATGTTTTGTTCTCACAGGACAAAGGTAAACAAAACACTGTTAAGGGGGCGCCATTGTCCACAAACAATAAAGTACAATTGTGGCAGTTGTTCAATAACTATGCCCACATATGTGGGATGTTTACATGTCGTCTTATTTTTATTTCTATCAGTTAATCTGCATCCAAATTATTTCCATTAAATTTTGCATATTTGGAATATAAATTTATCAGCAGTGTTTATCAAGTAAAAGGGTTGGTACACATGCAGGGTGCTTTTTCATTTATCTGGTTATGGGGCTGCATGGCACAAAGACTATGAACTCATGATACAATATCTAAAGGTTGTTTAAACCACATTTCAGAAGGTGTATCTGAGGTATACAGGGTTTACATAGAAAGTGTCATCTTTGTCACTCACCAGAATTCCTCCACAGCAGATTGATCTGCATTCTCCTGGAGCTGCGCATCAGTTTTGGAAATCGATAGAAAAAGCCAGACATCCTTCTCAATGTTCGCCCAAAACCTTTAGTAAAGCCCATTATTCTGACACTCTCTTGACATTTATCAACCCCTGTGTCAATATTTAAACCTGTACCCTAAAACCACTTAATATAAATCCAAGATTTGCACAATTGTCTTCGTGGCTGTAGATGTCCATAATGTCCCCAGCTTCAGTCTAAAGAGCTGCCCTTGTGAGCTTTGACCCTCATTGTGAGTGTGATGGGCTGTACAGGGTATTCTGTGTCTTTTGGAGCCAAACAGTCAGAGCCTCTGAACAAACAGAGGGCAGCTGACACACTGCACTGGGCACAGGACTCACACAGAGGCTGCCCTCTGTCATAAATCAGTCTCATTATCTAAGCCGTGATTTTAATCAAATAAGCAAATACGATTTGTCAGAAGTTGTGTGCAGTATATGTTTACATCTTTGTAGTTCAGTAGAAGTGAATTTTATTTCTTTAAATTTGCATTTTGCCATACAAGATGCAGCTGCCGTGGGGTAAACTGACAAAAGCAAGACTCCGATCACCACCAATCACTCACATACCACATTCACGCAGGCAAGCTCTATGCCTTGTCCCAGCAATAACAGCATTTTATTATTACTTAAATAATTTGCAAAGAGACTCAAGGATGATATCAACTGAAAAAGAATAAAAATCTTCAGAAGACTTGTGATTATTGTGTAAGGTAGAGAATGGTAGGTTAAGATTTGTTGTCTTTCAGTGCTTTATTACTTTATTATTACTTACATTTATTACATTTATTATTATTTACAGTAACAGAAAGGCCTATGTGTTGGGATACACACCAACACCATACACCACAAGCCAGTGACCGGACAACCCACTGAGGTGCCCTGTCTCAGAAACCAGGTAATGAGTAAAGTCTATGTTGTGCCTCGCTGCTCATAAGTAACTGTTTGTGGTGTTTAATCATTGAACCAGGGGTAAAAACATGTCCCAAGGATAAAAGCAAAGTCACCTCTGAAAGTTTGTTTTGTGAGTCCTTCTGAGGAGTGCTCCCTGCATGTTGATATCAACAGGAACTTAAAGGCTTCCTGAGCAGCTATTAAACCTCAGAAACTGGCTATTACATAAGAGGAATTAGGCCCAAGAGGACTGTAGCCATGCCTTGTAATGGGTGGTGGTTAAGAGTGCAATTTGCAAGTCTATTGTTGTGAAAACTATATGAAAATGTATAGGGGATTCATGTGTAAAAGCACAATTCAATAAAAATGTAACCATTTTTGTTTAAGTTTCATTGTAGTAGGTGTTAATTGCCATGGAATAAACAAAACAATAGGCTATAACACAGATAGTTTTGCTTGAGAATAAACTGAACTAGGCTACATTTAGTCATAAAACAGTTGGCTCTGTGTGTGATGGTACAGTATCTTTGTAGGCGGTTCAGTGTTAGATGCCAAACACCATGATGCCTGCTTGCCTGGTCTGTGAATGCTCCTGTCATTGTTCACCTCTAAGGAGGAGTGATCAGGAGGAGGGCCATTGATACAATGCACTGGTTTCCTTGTCCTGGACCTGCTTGTCTACATACCAACAGCATTCCTTCTGCCTTTCAGAGCCATGCCTTTTAAAATAATCACCTTTTTACTGTAGGCTACAGTAAGCTGGGGTTGTTCCACAGACAGCAAACTATTCATGTTTTTCATGTTTTTCTGTTTGTATCAATTTCCTCATCACATGTGTGAGTCCTATTTGTAAGACAACTTTGACAAAAATACCACCTTTAAACTTACTAGATTATATCATTGCAGAAGTGTAGTTAATGACACTTGTAAAAATGAGAACATAAAAAGGGAAATAGGCTTAATGTTATTAATTGTTCAGTACAGCCTACTTCAGCGTAGGTCCCTTCTGCCTGAGACTCATGGGTTATGGTTAACACTCACCTGTGCAGGTGAGTCCTTGTTGGATAATGTAGTAGCAGCAAACATCACACCAGGTGCCCTCCTCACTGGGCCTGAAAACATGCCCCTCTCCGGACTCCTCTTTGACACGGGGGTCTCTCTCCTCGGTGAAGATGGTCCTCACGTCTGGGGGTCTGAAGCCCTTTTTCCGGTTTCTCGGTGGTCCTCCCGCCGGACCCCCGTCGTGTCCGTCTGCGACTTCTCTCTGTGCCCCTGCCCTGTGTTTGCGCTCCGTTGGACTAAATAAAGTGTCTTGATCTGTCCCCTCCGAGTGACCCCTCTGATGCCACTCCAAGATGTCCAGACTTTTGGACTGAGGGGACAGGTGTCTCCGTACGACCCTCGCGATGCCCGCTTTACCGTCCTTGGACACGCGCATTCTGGTATCCGGTGGTGGGCACGTTCCCTCTGGTGCCTGTCTGACACTCGCGCGGCTGGTTATGTTTACCGCCTGCACACCTAACGGGGCGTCTACGGACAGCGAAGCACGGGGCACGCATTTCCGACCTTGGTGCACTACGTTAAACATTACGCACGCTACTCCTCTAACTCTTCTACGTCAACTGTGAGTCAGTAAAACTGAGCTTGAGAATATGACACGCCATTTGTTGTGGTAGGGAGCTGGAGAGAGTCTTCAGTAGCTGAAGAAACCTGCAGAAAACGGGTTAGGTCTCTTATTATCACTTTATCACCTGCGCCAGTCCGACGTACACAGGAATGTAAATATCCGGCTTCACCTTACCACTGAAGATGCACAAGAAAAAGGACTCTTCATTTGACTTTGGACACAGTAGCTCACACGACAATATATTATAACAAAGCAAAAATAGAAATGGTAATAAATTTAAAAAAGAAAAAAATAGCAAGTGACTGGTGTCAAATAAGGCATAAGTATATAAATCTATATGCACAAGTAAAAATAAAATATATAAATATAGTAATACAAAATACATCTATAAAAGCTATATACAAGAGGTCTTAATGAGAAACAGTGCAGATGAAATAATGATTGACAGAGTGATCTATTAGCATATTATCATAAGGGTGAGTTGTTGTACAGTTGTAGGGAGTATTATCTGTACAGTTGTATGGAGTATGGTATGAATGTAGTCCTGTATCTCAGTGTTTGAGCGGAGCTGTAGGAGCCTGTTGGAGAATGAGCTCCTCTGACCCTCTATGGTCTGGTGCAGTGGGTGAGCAGGAGTGTCCATGATGGAGAGCAGTTTGTCCAATGCCCTCCTGTCCTTCACTGTGATAAATGTAATATTAAGTACCCCTGTCATCAACACGTCATTCTTGCTTACTCGATCGATGTCAGCATTGTACCCTGACAGTCTGTTGGCATTTTATTGACATAAACATTTTTTGGGGCCTTCTGCAAATCGATAACATTCACCATAGGCTACTTTTAATGATTTTTATTATTATTATTACATGGTAATATTTTAATCTTCATAAGCCTAGTCTTTTGAATCAGAAGAGAAACATAAAAAGTGCTGACAAGTGAAGACACATTTAAACCACAGAAAGTTTTTCATTTGCATAGTCTTAGTTCCTTAAACATTCAACTGAAGTTCAATTGAACGCTCTTGATTCAAGTAAGCTAATACAGGTAATGGCACATTTATGAATTGTAAACATACAAAAAAAAAAGTAGTGTGTCTCAGTTGCTGTGTGCCCACTGACTGAGACAGAAGTTCACATCAACATCTCAAGATGTTAAGATAGCGGTGGTTCCATGAGACAGATGAAGACAGGTTCAAATATGGACACAAGGGGTCATCAGTGGACTTCATCATCTTCTTGAGTGTAAAAAGCTTTCTCCTGAAAACAATGAATAAATACTATTACTAAACTAAATATTGTAATAGACCAAATAATTTTAAAGCTTGGGGTGTATGTTACATACATAACCACCCTGCAGCTCTGCCCAGTCTGAAAAATGAGTCTTCAAGAATCTGGCTCCATGGCCCAGCAGCCGGTTCATCGGCAATGTGTCAAAAACAGACAAACGAGTGGTGGCCTGTTGGCGACAACACACATATAAAATACCACAACTGACAAGTTATTACAACACATTTTGCATTTTTCCTACCTCACAGGTGACAGCTATTTGTGTTTTGGGCGACACTTGTGGACCAAGGCTTTCAGGGTTAGTGCTGAGGCCCATTCGTTTAAGGAGGGAAAATATTACTTTTTCAAAAAAGCTATAGTTTCCCAGGAGGTCAATAATGTTTTTGTCTTTCAGTTCCTGTTCATAATAAACAAAATAAATGAGTCACCTTCACATAGTAAATGAAAATTTAAGACGATGGTAAGTGCATCGTACCGTCTCATTCAATCTGTCTCCAGCATCCCGCAAAATCAAGCCAATCACTTTCTCCAGTTCGCCTTCATCTAGCAAAAATAATTTACAAACAAAACAATTTTAGCTTGAAACATTTTTTTCCTAAAAAAAAACAAAAAAACAAAGAACAAGAGAAAAAAAAAACATGACAGTATTTTGTTTTGTAAGATTGGCCAGTAATTACAAAGAAATGATCATAAACCAGGTCAAAACTGCAATTAGACAGCAAATTCTACCATACAATTCTAACCTGCCCATCTTAATTAAAAACTATGACCAGTTTAAAATGTAATGTCACATGACCATTGTCCTTGTGGGGAGAAAAACACTGATACCAACACGCCAAGTCACATATTAAATCACATGAACTTCCACAGCTTAAATTCATATTTAAGCTCGTGAACTTGCTCACCCTCTGCATTGTCACTTTCTAGGTCTGGAGGAACAAATGGGATTTCATCAGAGATTTCTGCCAGTCGAATTGCAATCTTGTTATCTTCAAAATCCTCTTCCTGTAGCCGTCCTGGAAAATCAAGGCGTGCATATTGTGTCAATATTTAGCTAAAATTTTGAAATAATACTGCACTGTTTTGCATGACTGGCCTAAGTACCTGTAGGCCTACTTACCAGATGTAAATGTAGGAATGCTTCTGTCATTTTCACCATCACATGGACTGGGGATCTCGTCTTTAGTCTGTGGTTTTAAACAGGTCAGGACTTTGGGGAGGCTTTTAAATATCTTCTTTCTCTTCTTTTTCTTCTTCTCAGCCTTGGTCCCTTCAGTCTGTGTTGACGGATTATTGCCATTAGGTGTACTTGGATTTTCCTGACTTGTCTCCTTTGGTCTCCGTCTCTGTGCATAGGCCATAAGGATCCGAAACTCCACCATGTTTTCAGAGCTCTCTAAGCTGGATGTAGATTTCTCGAACTCTGTGCTGCTGGTGATCCCATTTTGGCCAATGAAGACGTCATGGATTTCCACATGCCCATGAGCCATCTTTCACTGTTGGTAGCCAAGAGGAGAAGGGGTCATCAGGTGTATCATGGGCATGGACATTCTGAGAGACATTTATGAAGTTTTTATGACACCTACTGGTGTATAAAAAAAAGTGCAAACTCTGGGATGAGTTGCGACATGTCCTAACTAGACCACCTGTTCAGCTGTTCATTCCGCCCTCTCCCAGCACACAAGAATTAAAAAACAAAAACAAAACTCTATTACGTGAACAGAAATCTTTATAACTGGTTAAACAAGCCAAACTGTCTTTGTTTAGAAACTTTTATAGCAGCACAGCAAAATGGGCGATCAACTTAACTTGGGCTACACTGACAAACCAAACAGTCCTCTCTAGTCTTGTTTTGAATGCCTGGTAAAGTGATCAATTAAATTATGAAATAAAAGTTACCTTTCGTTCAAATAATCGTGGGCAGGCTGCCGGTGAGTCGCTGGTATTTCCCTTTTCTTTCTTTCGTTTTCCGAATGTAGTCTAACTCCAGATCAGCTGTGCGCCCTTGTGCCCCAGTGCGCACCGCCCATGTGCCCCAGTGCGCACCGCCCATAGACCTTATCCGCACACAGGCACGCCCCCTGCGTCACGCAACAGTGACGTCACCAGCGCAATTTGAATCACACTTCTAAACTTGCCCTACTTCCTTCATCATCATTTGTTTGCTGCTGGCATTTTCCCATGTTGTGTAACATATGGGCGTAGCTACTTAACAGGGTAAAAACTGATAAAGGTTTTGAAACTGAAACAGCTTACTCAAGAATTACTCATTTATTTTTTAGGGCAAAGTTTTTCCCAGATCTGTTCAGTTAAAAAGGGAGGAAAATACGTGCAACTTTCTTGTTGATTTTGTAGATGTATATAAAAACTTGAGAGCACAATGTAGCTTACTGAGACAAAGATCATGATAAATGACAGCACATACTGGCTCAGGAAGAGTGTGGGGTTTTGGTAATAATAATAATAATAATAATAATAATAATAATAATAATAATAATAATAATAATAATAATAATAATAATAATAACAACAACAACAATAATAATAATAACATTGCTCCCGTATTTCATAAAATGTGTCTTATTTGTGAAGAACAATAAAAAGATTCAAACATTTGGAGTGAAGGCTTTTTCTGTCTGAAGCCCATCCATATTGAGCATATAGTCCACAAAAAGTTTTCAGTGCAACAAACCAACTTGAATAATTGTGTATTGAGCTGAAGTAAAAAAAAAAAAAAAAGGAAATTCCCCAATGGGACTGTTTGTAGTTTCAGTTATACAGTATTTAACTTTACAGCTGGCTGTCAGATCTCTCAAGTCTGTGTTACCTTCATGATACATCCTACAAGAATTCAAACTATACACAAAGAAACTTTACAGAAAAATGTCCATCGTATAAAGATTTAGAATGGATCTTCATTTTTACCAATATTTGAAACTGAAATATTGGTCTCCCAAGTACATAGTGATATCTTTTTCTTTTTTTTACCCTTTTCTTACAGCTAAAATCAAATGGCAGACAACACTGATTAACTAAGTACTATGTTTGTTACCTATTTTATGTTAAGATGTAATTCTGCATTTGAAGGAAGCCATTTTTTATTATATCCCACTTCATCCCAACCATAAGATTAAGATATAAAAAATAAACCAGAGCCACAACTACAGCATCACATGTTCATTTACAAGTTAAGAAAATATAACAACATAGTTCAAGTAATTTTGTCATTATCAACGTAAATATAAGACAAGAATGGCCAAAATAAAACACTTTTCAAAACTAAGACAACTATCAATTATAAACCATTTAACTCAGATTTTGATAAATAGTTAAAACAACATTAATGTCATACTTCAGAGGGACCTCTGAAGGAGGTAATAAAATGCCATGCAAAACCAATTCTATTGACGACACAAATCAATACAGTAAGTTATGTTTGAAAGAGTGATGAGCATATAGTCCACAAAAGCTTACATACAGATGTTTTGTTTTTCATTGAGTGTCAATTCACACATTTGGTGCATTTCAAACACAAAGGAAGATACTGACTGAAATAGAAAACACAAACCATAAAATTAAAAGGCCTATAGTTTTTAGTGGGGCAAACCCATTTGAATAATTGTGTCTTAACTTGAAAAATTGCAACATCTGTCTGTTCAAATCTCTCAGTGCACATAGATTATTATCCAACAATGTTGCCAACATAAAATTTAACCAAAATAAATCTTGTTTGCGAGGTTAATAAAACATAACATGCATACAAAACAAATCAATCATACATCAGTATGTAAGTAAAATTGCACATTCAATACACATTAGTGCTAAATGGTCAACATTTAACATAAGTAAAACATTAATGTAATGTAAACAAAGAAAAAAGGCCTAGTCCATTCATATTGCATTGAGTATGGCTCAGATTCTTTTCTCACTTTGAAATAAATGCTTCCCACATACACACATACAGTATGTACAAATGAAAATACACTTAATTATATTTAAATACACATAATAAATGTGTTGCACAGAGTGAAGAAGACTTTTCTATTGTAGATATGGTTGGCCATTTGATAACACACAGGAAAATGTAAAGCCAGCAGTCTCAAATAATGGATATGCTTAAATGCACACAGAATTACCATTAACTGTAAAGTTAACTAGAGTGATGACCCTGCTCTCTTCTGGAGTCAGTGCATCTGATTACAAAACAAATGTAGCTCTATGGGAATGTGAAATTGAATAAAAGCTAGGTGAAAATTAAATGCTTTAATGCTACTTCTACTCATATACTTACCCTGCTTACCTAATTGCCATTATGTAATTTATGCTCTTTACATTATACTACGGCTAACAACTTGTGTCATAGCTAAAATGTGTGCAAAATATAGGGGACTGAATGCCTTGTGGTAGATACAAGCAAGCAAGAAAGAAGAATTGGAAACTAGATCGTCTTTCATATTCTGCAAGTAAAGCCTTTTGTAAAATACACTGAATTCTAATGTTGAATGATAGTATTTCACTTAATAACTGCACAGACTAGGAAAAATAAATAAAAAGGACAGTGATATGGTATGACACTACATCAGTGCAATGTCTTTGGCACTTATATGGGGTAGCAAATATACTTTTTATTTTTTAACTCAACAGGTCATATTACCCTGCCTAAAATATTTTTGTTGTAAAAACAACCTGTTCTGTTGGATTCCAAGGTCTGATCCCTTTCAAAATTAGAATGTTATAATATAAATTCATCTCTAATAAGATAAGGGAATTCTGGGACAGCAGGGTCAAAGTGCACTTGCATCCCGAACTGTGAACAGTCCTACAATCAACCACTCGTTATAACAATAAATAGAACATGAATAAATAAGTACAAATAAATAGTCAATAAACTCCATTGCAGTGTTGCCATAGCGATCTGCCGCTTGAAGTGAGGACAGTGCTCGCTCTCAGCTTTGACACAGTGGTTGTGCCCAGAGTCCATAGACACAAATAGAGTTCTCAGACAGCAGTCTCCAGGTCTTCACTGGGAGCGGGTGATGTGAGTTTCTGACTGCTCAGATAGGTGGCAAGCTCCGAGTCGCCTTCTGCTTGGTCCGCTGGTGTTTTCCCCTGTAACACAACATGTCCGTACATATCAGTTACTTGCAAACAGCTGTAATGTCATGTCCCAAGTGGTCTATATTCACAGACCCAATATTAGTATCAGTATGTCTGTGTAAGTATGGTCTGGTATGCATAAGGATATGTTAATCCATATTGTTTATTGTTTATTCTTTTACATATTTGTAAAAGAATAAGCAATAAAATAATAAATGTATTCTGCCTACTTACTCCCTCTCTTGTCTTACTGGTAAAAAAAAGTCCCATTCAGTTGCACTTTGATATAATTGCACAAGCCTTAGTGCCCAAAAAGAAAAATAAATCATTTGATGACCAAATGTTTCTTTGGTTTACATTTTGTGTCTACAGTTTGCAATAAACCCAGAATGGCTCTCAGTGATGTGATGTGTCCTCAACATATGAGAGCTAATGGCAGCCCAGGTTCACTGGTGATTGTACTGTATTGTATTGTATAAAATGACAGTTCACTTGGTGCTGCTGACACAGAAAACCACCTGGGAATATAATAAAATGCTCTGTGTTGTTGAACAGGAAGTTTACCTGGAAGTTGGTTTTCTCCAGTGAAGCACCGGCCTCTACCAGTAATCGACACACTGCATGTTGCTTTCCTAAGGCTGCTTTGTGCAAGGCAGTGTCCCCTCTGCTTTCAAAGAAACACAACTCAAGATGATGAGATTCAAAAAACATGTCACAAATGTGACTAAACTGTGAGTGTGAGCCATTGCATAGTTGGGTTTCACTAGTGTTACCTCTCTCTGTCTGTTAAATCCAGAAGCACTTTAGATCCTATGAACAAAATATTAAATAATATAAAGAGAATATTGGCAATTTGGAAATTTTATTGCCAGATATTACACAAATATGCTCACCTTGTTGTAGAATGAAGGTAACTAGTTCTGTGTGTCCATTCTGGGCTGCAATGTGCAAAGCTGAACAGCCTCCAGAGTTTCTCACCAACAAGCTCACACCGTTACGCACACACTCCATTAGCTGTAAGTAGATACAACTGCATTTAATACATTATTTTATATATTATACCTTACTAGTATATTACCACATATACAACAGCCGTCTACAGTAGACAGCATAAATAATTATATAATATAAAAATATATTAATAATATCACTATGTACTACATTGTGTAACATGTCAATTATAAAAGTTGTTACAATTACCATAGAACGATCCCCAGAACTAGCAGCTGTGAATAATGCTGAAATGAGTAAAAAAAGAAACAGAAACAGAAACAGACCTGGGATTATTCAAACTAGTCAAAACATGCCAAAACATCAATACATCATCAATCATTAATACATCGTACAATCAAACCAGGGACGGGGGTTGAAAATTAGCACTTGCTAAACTCTGTATGCATCACATCAGCTGCAAGCACTGTTCTGTAACTATGTCCGATTGCATTGTCCCTGTCAAATAAATAAATAAATAAATAAATACAACCACATTACTCATAACCATGTGAAATGTCTAGTCATAGATTTAGTCATCACCACACAGCGGGAGAAGAGAAAATTACACCTGAACAGATTGTGGCAGCAAATGTGTTGATGTAAAAATCAACATGTGTCCACTTTATTAAGCCTATGGATGTTTAATTTAAAGAATAAAATATTAATCATGAACCTTTATATCATAGGTAAAGATTATTGTGGGGAAAAAAGGTTAAACAACACTGTGATCAAAATGAAATTGGAACTTGAGGCATTTCGGGTTCACTCCGATTTATGACAGCCAATGAAGATGATGGTGAAATTAAATCATAATTTCAGTAATTTCTGTGTCAAGTACTTTTATGGCCTGGTTGCGCAATTCTGTTTGTGTTGTGTTACCTTGTTCCTCTGAAGACAAAGGAGATCTGAAAAGACAATTAGACGTAAAACAGCAGACTATATTAGATTATATTAAGAATTGCACTGCAGTGATATCTTTTTTGGACCCACCCAACTATAGGCTCCACCACAAGATCAGGCATTCCCGAGGACGACCCCTGATTCAAGATGGGCCCCTCAAGGTCTAAGATAAAAACCTCATCCTGACAAATTTCCGTTACAAAGTGAAGATGCTCCTGCAAACCAGGTAGCAAAATGGCACATATTAAAGTTAGTTATTAATAAAAAATAAATGTTATGTGCATTTTATTAGAAGCATTACCTGAGCTTTGTCAATGCGGTAGAAGCGATCTGCTGATGTAGCTGCAGTTATGAAGTAAACAGTATTAAAGGATTGTTTAGCTTGTGATTATGCACTGATGGGGAAAATGTGGTGGTTATTGTGTAAAACCTCAATAATCTTATATAACAAAATCTTATAACATTATATATTCATCTCAAGATACAAGATATTTAATGAAATGGTAAGGTAAGTACACATAAATCAGATAGCAACACTCACAATCCAAGAAGCTCCAGTTAGGAGAAAGTCTACTGGCTGAACTGGTTCTGGGAAGTCCTCGACTCTCATCCTGCAAACCACAATGATGCAAAGATATTGTTCTTTTTTGTTTTTGTTTTATTAATGAGCAGCAGTGACAAGGAGGAAGTTATGGGATAATGAGGAAACAAAGCAGAGTTTTAGACATTTGGTGGCAACAAGAAGTGTCAAGACAATGTCAGGAGTCAGAAGTATTAGATTGCTTATTATTACATAAAATATAATTTTACCTGGACAGGTACATATGTGATCTTTGCCAGAGAAACAGTTTCGCAGTGTATGTACTTCATCCGTGTACAAGAAATACATTTTGTAAATGCTATCTCTACAACAGTTCAACAACTGCAGTAATTATACCTGATAGTGCACTCTGTTGCCAGTAGGTGGCGCCTGGTGCAAGTCCTAAAGCACAGCAAACAGGTTTCAAGGTTAACAGACAGACGGAGCATTTATATCACAAACTTGCACAGATGTTAAGCTGGTTAGTGGACATTTTCCAAATGAGACACAGGGCTATAAAAAGCGCTCTAGTGGTGCATTGCTTAATCCACTCATGAACAGCCAAGAGTTATAAAAAGGACACTGGCTTAAAAATGGTAGAGAAAGTGTGGAAAAGGAGAAAGATGCAGTTGACATGAAAACACAAACTTGCCTCTTGCAATCTGTCGATGTAAAGCCTGCATGTCTCCAGGTCACAGTCCCCTCTCACCACCACAATGCCAACTGGGATAGCTGAAGGAAATTACACACATTAATTTATAATCAGTTAGTACAGAACTACAAGATGCTGTATTAATTGGTATAAAGAGCCTTACAGATGTCCCGTAGCCGCTCTTTGTCATACTGAAGTCGGTCATACTCCAGGAGGCTGATTCGATTCACTCTCAGGCGCAGGCGATCAGGGACAGCATGCTGACTAAGGACATGTACATAGACATACAATTAAGCACCATTCAGACACAATATTGTCAACATGCATAGTGACACATACAAAACAAGTCACTGATACAATTGCTACTCTTGTTGGGATAAATGACAACAAAAAAAAAGGACTTTTGTCATCAAGATAAAACTTTAGTAATTACACTATTATGTTGATGTATACATTCATAGGCTAGAGTGAACAATGGGTATTTTTCAACATATTCTGTTTACATCTGGCGAGTTGCACATCCAACTAAAATACATTTGATAGTCATGCCAGAAATATTTAAACTCACTGTGTAACCTTTCATGTAGGCATTCCTCCACCCAATTATAACACCCGAATTAGAGATATTATTGATTTGCCTGGAATGATCCACAGTATGGCTTTAAATGTTTCTATTTCTTAAAGACACCACCAGACCAAGCTACAGGTCAGAGCCGTTGGGAGTATGAGCGTATATATTTTTCAGGTATTTCTAAGCTATTAAAACCTGTAACCTGTAATGTTATAAATGCCAACTAGATAATACTATGCTATGCTTACACGCCAAGCAAAGTAAAAACATCTCCATGGAGACCAACCAGCAGAGGGTGGACCGCCCCATCAGAAAGGTTACATAGGGCACCTTGCTGTCAACTCGTCTTCGGTTTTAAACTCTGACTTTCTGCACTAAAGTAGTCTGTCCTTAACATGGATAATGAAGATATGAACCCTGTTAGACATGTCAAATACAGACACACAGACAGGAACGGACAGACAGGGGGCTCAGGTACTTACACAGAGAAGGAGTCGGGGGGAGCAGAGAGGCGGCGCAGATCAGCTGCACACACCTTCTGAATACTACAGCCGTACACACATTTACACACACAAGAGAAAGAGAGGGACACAGCAGAAACAGGAGAGGAGGAAAGAAGGATGAATATAAAGAGGAGATATGACAAAGAAAATAAACAAATAAAACATGAGGACAACAGAAAACGGAAAGGAAATAAAAAGCAAAGATATCAGGGTAAAGGATTTAAAAAACAATAAATAATCCAGAGAGAGAGAGAGAGAGAGAGAGAGAAGAGAGGGGACAGAAGGAGAAAAGCCCAGAGGTAAGTTGACACACACACTGATAGCACAGTAGCATAGCTTTACAAGCAAAGGCACTACTGAAGCTACAGCAAGTATTAATTCTCTTTTTAGTTTTTCTCACATGCAGACAAAGGTTTTGTGGCTGCTGGACAATACACAAAAGATACACACAAAGAATTAATGCTACAGCACAGATAAAGGGCAGATGCCTGTTAGTAACCACACATATGAGAAGGGGTCTAGGGGGTCATCTACATCTCCTCACTCAAGTTGCTTTAAACCACAAACCTCAAGATACATATTACATTTCACGTTGCAGCTGGAGATACTCTTTTGTTTTCATTCATTTGATTAGACCCATATCCTGCATTGATTGTGGTTGGAAGGCAGATGTAGGATATGGAGAGGGCTGAATGTCATCTGCCGCTAAACAGATTGTATGAGTCATGAGTGTGGCCTGGGCTGGGCTTTACCAGCTCCTGTCTAATTTCTCAGTCCCTGTGAGAGCATGTAATCGCCCGTGACTCACTCGTTCAGTAGTGGCACAGAGGTGCGCCTCTTGCTCTTCTGAACCATGTTGGCCTGATTACGAAGAGAAATACGCAAAGTCGATGGTGCCAGTCGGCATGGCTCACCATCCACCTTGATGCACAGGCAGATAAATTAATATTTGTAAGAATGGTGTCTTTTCACATATTGTATCACAGTACTGTACTACTATTAACAAAACATACCTGAACAGGAACAGTTTTGTAAGTAGTTAAGACAACCTCTCTGCACTGGTGGAGTCTCTCTCCATGTCCACCGACCTGTAGCGCTGCCTGGTGGACACAAAAGTTTGTTGTTGTTTTTTGCTTTTTAACTCATTGGTACATATAAATCTTTTTCTTTTTTTTTTTTACCAGAGAGGCCATGGTGAAACCAATGACTTCGATACAGCCATCATCATGTCGCTGAGGTTCAAAGTCCCGATGATCACCCGTGTTACCCCAGGGCATAGTCCCAGCACAGTACCTAATATCGAGTAGATGACAACAATAAAAATCAAGATTCAAAACAACTAACAATATCCAACATTTTATTTACATTAACAGCAAACCAGACATGTGGACCTGACCTTGGAATGTTTAGAAACACAATGCACTGGAATTTCAGCTCTTGAATCTTTGGAGTCAAATCAGTGCCGTCACACTGAAAAGAACAGGAAATATGATGAATAAGGTCAAAGCTTGTCTACAGAAAGATATAGTTTTGCGGAATTACAGTTTTTAAGACAATAAAAGTGTGTGCTAGATTATTTTGCTATCCTTAATTAAAACAAACAATGCTTCTGGTGTTGAAGTCACATGTAGCATCTTGAATACTGGGCCAGCTCACTACTCAGGTCTGTCAACATGAAAAACGATACTGACAGATAAACAGTGTGTTAACACTTACCACCACTCTGACGTGCTTGGACAGGTCCCTGGAGCTTCTCTGCAGAAAATCTGAAAACGCAGCCTGCATAACGAACATAAATTATTATTTTTTACAAAAATAAACATTAAAAACATCCAAATCCAACAAAACCATCATTCAAAATCTCAGAATTATACACACTTCAGCTGTACATATATACAGTCTATATGTCTGTACGCTTCAGGTGTCAAAAATCTCTTATGGTGCGCAAGCAAATTTATGTCAAGAATAATAAAACCTTATATATACATGCCTTCAAACCTCCTGCTTTCCACTTCTCTAACACTATTTGCAGTAGCAAAATGTAGTAACATGTATGTTGTTCATTTCAATATTGTTAAAAACTTAAACATTGTAAGAAATGAAAGAAAAACTTTTGGGAAAATACTTACTCCTGCATAGAACATTTTGTTGCGGAAGCGACTGTTAAACTTTTCTGGATTTGCCTCTGAAACATCACAAACAAGACAAACCAAATGCATTTAAATGTCTTTCTAATATCTGATGTTTCTGCATTGTAATACTGAATTAATTTGCTTAAAATATTCACCTCTGGATTCATGAAATTCAAGCGTGACATGGGCATCAAACCCCAAACTGAAGTAGTTGTTAAAAACATTGAGTGGCAGCTATCCAAAAAAGATACAAAAATAGGTAGATTCCAACCATAACAAAGAAAACATTTTCACCGTCAACATAGCACCATGTAGTATAGCATATTGATATTACTGGGGCTGTCTAATATTAACTCACCTTCTGACATCCCTCTTCTTGTTGTGCAGAGCTTTTCTCCACGAGAAGGTTCCATCTGTCCAGCTGCACCACTGAACCATCCTCCACGTGACCAAGGACTTTGGAAACAGGCTCGTCTGTGTATCCCTGAACAAGAAAATGCACAATTAATCTATCCATCCATCCATTTTCTTCCGCTTATCCAGGGTCGGGTCGCGGGGGCAACAATCTAAGGAGGGACTCTCAGGCTTCCCTCCCCCCAGACACTTCCTCCAGCTCCTCTGGGGGGACCCCAAGGCGTTCCAAGGCCAGCCAGGAGACACAGTCCCTCCAGCGTGTCCTGGGTGTCCCCCAGGGCCTCCTCCCGGTGGGACATGCCCGGAACACCTCCCAAGGGAGGGATCCAGGAGGCATCCAGAACAGATATCCGAGCCACCTCAGCTGACTCCTCTTGATGTGGAGGAGCAGCGGCTCTACTCTTAGCCCCTCCCTTGTCACTGAGTTCCTCACCATATCTCTAAAAGTGCGTCCAGCCACTCTGCGGAGGAAACTCATTTTGGCCGCTTGTATCCGTAATCTTGTCCTTTCGGTCATTACCTAGAGCTCATGACCATAGGTGAGGGTAGGAACGTAGATTAATCGATAAATTGAGAGCTTTGCCTTTTGGCTCAGCTCCCTCTTCACCACAACGGTCTGGTAGAGCGACCGCATTACTGCTGACGCTGCACTGATCCGCCTGTCAATCTCACGCTCCATCTTCCCCTCACTCGTGAACAAGACCCTGAGATACTTGAACTCCTCCACTTGAGGCAAAGACTCTCCACCACGCACAATTAATTATAAATATGTTTAGATTACGATTACAAATCAAATCCCATAAATTGTCACAAACCAGTTTTCGGACCACTTTTAAGTGTTACTATTGAAACATTCTCCTGTGTCCTTGTGGTGGGTTCTAGTGTTTGCCATTAATAGTGGAGCCTGAACGTAATTTTTGCCCCATAGTCTAAAAAAACTAAATAAAATAAATTTGTATTTAAAATGCTACTTTATGCTTGTTGTATTATCAAAAAATATATATACTGAAGTAACTCTATTTAATCTTTAATCAGTATCTTTTGGTTATTAGAAGCAAGTGATATATTTACTCCAAAAATTTGTTTTCAATAAAATTATTTTAATAAGGATTACCTGTGCAAACTTAGTCTTGCCATAAGCCTGTGGGAAACACTGAGACTCTTTATCATTTTAACATGTGACATTTCTCTGACTTTATATATTTGTATTTCTTTCTTTCACCTACTGACAGGTTGGGTAATCAAGACACTGCAGACTACACTTGTGACTGATGACAATCTGATGATAGTAGCACTCATCAGCAGGGCCTCTTCTGAGACTCACAGAGACATTCACACTCACAAACGCTCACAGCCCGAGAGGTGGGGAAATGCAGCACTAAGTAACACTGTGTTCGAGAAATGAAACAAAAGAATAGGAAAAAAATACAACTGCAAATCTAAAGACAAAAAGACCAGAAAGGATATGATAATTATGCTGATTGCATAAGGCACACACAGCAGATTCTAGAAGATCATATTTTTTCATTCTCTGTCACATTGTTCTTGCCATTTGATTATCTACATGGAGACAGGTGGCACCCCTGATTTTATATAAATTGTGTGTGTGTGTGTGTGTGTGTGTATATATATATATATATATATATATATATATATATATATATATATATATATATATATATATATATATATATATATATATATATATATATATATATGTATCCGCCGACTGGGAGATGCAGAGCAGAAAAGATGCAATACAATCAATACAATTATACACAACATGTAATGACAGAAAACAATTGGATAGATAACATACGGTGTCTTTTTCTTTGGTGACAAGAGGGAAGGGTGTGGGGCAAGGGAAAAGATCAGAAATCAATTAAATTGATTGAAAACTGAAAAAGAAGCAGACATCCTAAAAATAGACAGGGCAGCATTACTTAATACATGTGAGTGTGAGTCCAATAGTGTGTGGCAATGTTTTTGTAGAGTCTGAGATAAGCGGCAGCTGGTGGCCTTGGACGTGTTTGTGCAGAAGAAGCAGTCAAAACAAAGAGTCCGGTTGAATCACATTTTTCCAGAAGAATTGATTACAAAAAGGGGAATTTAACATAATCGATACATTTTAGAACCCAGGCGAACAGACAATTTGCCAGAACTCTGGTTTCTGTCAGGTCCCTACTTCATGCAGGTCTGTGCGACTCGCAATCCTCCCCCTGGCACGTATGATAGTGAATATGGACTGAGCCGCTGTTCCCCACAGTTCCAAATCCATTTATCCGTGATGTTATCTAGTGCCCGGTGGATCCCACAGATGGATGATACGTTCACCTGTGTTTTTCCTTCTGATGTTGCCCCCCCGAGTTCGCAGATCCCCGTGACCGGCAGATCGGGGCTCTTTTATCCGCTCGGCTCCAATTAGTGATGGGTCAGAAAACATCCCCCAGGCCAATCCAGATGTCCTGCCATCTCACGCTTTGAGAGTGTGACACACGCATTTCAACGAGTTCACACGCTCACACGCCACACATGGTATTTCTCACTCTGAAATTTTGTTAAGCAATTCAATGAAACTCTAGCCACTGGTCACAGCACTTCTGTGCCCAGGCCCCAGAACATCGGTCTGTGTGGCTCAGAAGAGTTATCCAGGCACCACGCCCTTTTCAGCCAATCAGAAACTAGATTGTTCTGTTGTCGGGCAGACCGTAGAGTCTAGTTTCAGCTAAGCGCGCACTGCACTGTCAGTGATAATTGAAGGACGGCAACTGAACACGAGTGAGACGAACGAATGATGACAAAACGGTGAATGATAAAACAAACGAACATCCAACTCAGGACTGAGAACCATCAGGTAATAACTTCATTTATATAACTCTCATTAGTTGCTTTGTAGTTTTGGTCTTTAGACCAACATTTGCACTTGTCCATTTTAAGCTAGCATTATTTTAGGTAACCAACTAGCAATCTGCCTACTGTGGTATGTATATATATATATATATATATATATATATATATATATATATATATATATATATATATATATATATATATACACACACACACACACAATTTAAATTTAAACGTATATTGCCACTGATATGGCAAACTGTGTTGTTGAACTTTGACATCCATTTGTGTCTGAAAGTCAGTGCCCCTGAATAATAACTCAAACCTTACATAAATGAGGTAAAGAAAAGACTAATGAAAGAATGATGGAGGAGGATAAAAAGACTTTTATGCAGTGGTTATGCAATAAGCATGTGTGTAAATGGATATGTGTGTGTTTTTTTTGGCAAACCAGTATTTCATTTTACACACAACAAAACACTGAGTCTTAATCAAGAAGGGATTTTATTCTATATAGACCTCAAAGTTGCACAACCATTTTGCCTCAACATGCCCCATTTTTACCTGCTTAATTCTATAATTTATGTTTAAAACATGTGATGTTAAATGTGTATGTACTATCAACATAACGTAAAGGGAGGATGTCTGTGAAGACTTCGAAATGTCAAAATATAAACTATGAGATACACAGGAAGACAGTCACTGTAGACTTCCTGGAATGTGGATGTGGAGTTCCTCATTGACACCCAGAGACACTGTAGCACACCCAATAACAATTATTCATAGTAGATAATACTAGATAATACTAAATTGGTTCAGTACTTTTTTGTTTACAATGTGATATTTTAGCTTTTAGTTATTTACAGAAAGTATTTTTTTGTGTGTAAATGTTGCATCCTTTTGCAAATCGTGTCAAAAAGGGAACCACAAAACTTACTCCACCCCAGTTGAGTGTCCTGGCGAGGTCATTTCCTGTTCCCAGAGGAAGAACTGCGACAGGAGGTTGTGGGTTCATCTGTAACTCATCTAGAGCAGACAGGATCCACCCCACCTATGGATATGTTTATATTTCAGTCTTGATGAATACTACTACAACTACAAACAACTAGAAATGCATGTTCACTTACAGTTCCATCACCTCCACAGGCAAGAATCCTAAGATTTGGCACTTTTCTATACAACTCTAACCTAGAAAACAAAACATATGATGAATTAGTATCTGTAACAAAGACTGATTCAATATACTCCTTAAAGAAAGAGTACTCACGCCTCTCGTAGCCCTCCTTGTGACAAGTCAAAAACTTGTCGAGGATTTAAAATCCACATAAACATCTGCAAAACCTTGGCACCCTATAAAAGTGATTTTTAATTATTTTTGATTAAAATAACCAACACATTTTTAGTATCGAAAACAAATAGTCACCAACCTGGTTACCACCACTTTTGGGATTGACAAAAACTAAAATAGGTTTCATAAGAGGAGAAGGAAGAGGCTTCAATATAAATGGCCGCCATTTTGATTCCTATAAAATGAAATTATAATTATTTCAGTAATTACATAATATGATCAACTAGGCTTACCACATAACGTATGTTTCACTTTTATTACAAGTCAGGTTTAGCAATTGTAAAGTTTTAATCATGTACATGTGTTTTAAATAGTGTTACTTACATCCAGTCCCTTCTTGCTTGTCCTTCGTTTGAAAGATGTGCGCTTTTTCCTTCTGGCAGAGCTCTTAAGTGAGCTCTAGGAGACACACACCACCACACAAACACATAGTTTTGAGTTGAGTGTCGCCATGTCCCTTGTGACGCTAATTAAAAGTGCTATGAAGCATATGATGTGACTCTGGGTGCCTCTATGTCTCGTGTAGAGAAATGCCCATAACAAAACTATTTGTCAAATTGTATTATACATACATTTAAGTGTGTCTAGGCTACTCTTCATATAATTTTAGATGTTGTACAGACATTCCTGTCACTTAATGTCAAGATCCTCATGTGGTGGGGCATCCCTTTAAAGGACCTCGTTTTTTTTTTAAGCGAGTGTTTCCTCATCAACAAACATGCCTAGAGTTGGGACTTATTTCACAAATGTCTGAATAATTATTTAATTAGGTGGTAATCCAGGAAGTACTCCTCCGTGTTTTTAAAGTTCATGCTCCATTACTACAAACCAGGAGCTACTGTGTTGCTGTTGCCTCAACTGACCTTCAGCACTCACATTGTATATGCTCAGAAATTACAGCTATGTGTTAAAATTATTAAAACTACACAAGGGTTAAGGTTAGTATAGAAGTGTGTGTGTACCTGTGGTTTTCTGACTTTGATAATCCACGACGGCGGTACTATGACTCCAGCATGGGCCCCTAGTGAACATGGCTCCTCTATCTGATGCAGCATGAAACACGTTACTTTGTTGTGGAACTGCAAAAACACACATTTTTATTGTCATTATTTCTATTTGTATTATATACAAGTTTACTGTACTTTTGCTACTGGTATGTGATGTTTTAGTCATGGTGTTTATTGTCTTGTACTTTTGCAATGGGTACACGTGATGTTTTAGACATGGTGTTTATTGTCTTGTTTATCAGATGTTTTATGTGCACTGTGGGCCTAGGGGGCGCTGCAATTTCAAATCCTGTGTGTAACCTGTACATATGGTTTTTGACACTAAAGCTGACGTTGAACTTTTGAACTTTAAAACAAAATAAAACACTTACAGCTTGTTTACACCATGAGCAGCTGATGGCAATGATTTCTTTACTGTGAAAGAATTTCTGCTGGAAGCTCTGTAAACCAAGACAACACAGTGAGTGCACTGTTAGATCTCGGAATAAGATGAGTTCAGAAGTAGTGTTACCTTTCCACACTGTTTACACTTGCCCTCTTGTCTCCGTCTATGAACCCAGTGATGTCTGAGCACGTTCTGCTGTCACAAAGAATTACTGGTACACATTATCCACACACCACAAAATAAAGAATTATGTATAAACAACTATGTGATACTGTTGTATGCATGCAGAACAGTGTAACTTACGTCTCTGATGCACCGTGAACTTCCCTCTCTGAATGTTGGCTTACAGCGAAAATTGATCTATGAGAAGAAAGATTTCAGAAAGTGATTCGTGATTTCAAAGGCAGGTGAGTACATCGAGGGTCTCACTATAAAACAATAGATAAGAAATGTTAAAGAGGGACTCAGTAGCATTGAGAGAGTAAAAAATGATTTACAATTCTTAAAAAAACATGAATGTAGACTAGTGAAAAATGGAGTCAATTATGAATGTCTAAGGCACTCTGTTACCTTGTCAGATAAGTCCCTTGAAATGCCTTCAATGGTCCATGTTGAAATAAATGACTGCATTTTGCACTTGTCTAAATGTGTTTTTTATTTTTAATATGATTAATTAATATTTAATATGATTGCAAGCTCTTTTTTTGCTCTGTCAAAAACAGGATTGTATTTGAAACATTTTACAGAATTTTTATAATAAGCTTTGACTGCATTGCATGTGGTGGTAAAAAAAAAATGAAATGAAAAACTCAATTTAGTAAGTCACTCATTGGCCCTTGTACAATAACCTCCTATGGTTCAGTCAGGCATTTATTTTAGGAAAACATTTCAGGGGGCAACTATTATCTCATCAACCTTTGTTCTTGGGCCTAATTTTGTTACAAGAGAATTGAATCACAAACTTTGTCAGGAAATCTATTTTCCGCAAATAACTCGAAACAAACAACTGCAGGCATACACATTAAAGTCCGCTAAAGAACAACAATGTGGCAGTTTCACAATGGGAGGAATTATGGATTAACTATGTGCAAGTTTCATACCTTTTCGAGCTGCTCTATACAGCCAGTGTGGACAACAATCTTACAAGCAGCACATTTCCTTCTGGGGGCCGACTTCTTAAAGGAAAAACAGACAAGCAGCGCAGAGGGAGGTGAGGTACAGTCGACAACACAATAAACAAGAGCACAAATACAGGGCTAGCTCATACTTCCTCCAGACAAAACAGTCTTTTATGGAGACCCTGACATTTATGTTTTTTTTTCCCATTAGTCATGACTCATAATTATGAAATAAATGTTATTTGTCATCTACTACATACAACATCACAGCCGCTTTTGTCCAGATGAACTGAACTTTGACCCCTGTAAATGGCAATATGACAAATCGCTGATATGGATCTTAATGCTACCACCATCAGTAATTATAGAGGTTTCTTTGGTGTGTGTGAGAGCAGTAGACAGATTTAAGCACATGCAAAATGTAAAGTCTAAGTATATTTTTTATAAAGGCTAATTAATTTCACAGAGATGAATAACCTCTAGTGTGAAAACTGTACATGTACTACCAATTGCACTGTGTTTCCTGATGGTAAAGATAAGATAAATACACATGAATGAGCAGACCTATAATCAAATTAACTTGAATAATTTTATCTGATTTTTATCTGATTTTTACAGTCCTAAAATGTGAAAAACAACTACTTCATTTTAAGGATTTGAAGTGGTCCAAAGTTATTCCCCAGTAACCTTTTACATAAGTTTATAAGTGCTTTTTTATAACAGTTTGAGCATGACAGTACAGCAAACAACCACTTGCATGCACACTTCCTGATTAATGGACAATATCACTTTCTAATTAAAGCCGCAAGCGGCGTTGTCGGGCCCTCGCACCTGCGGCCTATGGGGGTGGGGGGGCATGCTCCATGCCAGCAATACAAAGTATTTTCAGTCGCACAAGATGTCATGTCAATCTAAAGCACAGTAGCAGCTTCAGTGCATTTTTTTTTACAGTTCCCTTGTCTACCACATGATGGCGCTATGACATACGGGCAGTTCATTTGCATAAAAATGTTTCTCTTCATCATATACAAGGCTAAGCCAAATTTCGTGTGGTTGCGTTTAGGGAGCTAAGCTACTGTATTTTCTTGCAGTTCACCTGTCTACCATATGGTGGCGCTATGCCACACTACCATTTAATTTGCTTGAAAATGTTCATAGTCACAATATACATAAGCCTATGGGGTTCCAGGCTTTTAAACCCCTGCTAAATGAAGTGGTGACACACCTCCTATTGAATTTGGCACTTTCAAATGGCAGCAAAATTCATCAGGCCGCCATTTTGTCATCTTACTAGATATCAAAAATACCTTCGCAATTTAACATCTCCAATGTCTTGAGCTCATGTACACCAAAAATTTACTTACTTACTGACTTACGGTTCAGGAGGAGTATTTCAAATTCCATTGTATGTCAAATCACACAAGAGCCCAATTATCTCACTTCCTGTTGGGCGTGGCCCACCTTTCTATGGACTTTTTTGTTCGTCTTACTGAGATACACATCCATACCAAATTTCGTGCGGCTATCTTAAACTGTATGCCAGCCCCGGCTTAAATTGCGTTAGGGGGCGCTAGCGAGCTCCTGGGATCTTTTTGTGCTCGTACTGGCCGCACTTTGTGATGCCCGTGCAAAGTTACATTTGTTTTGAAGCATGGGAACATGCTCAAAATTGCCCCACCGTGTGTGAAGAAGAACGAGAATAATAATAATAATAATCATAATCATAATCATAATCATAATCATAATCATAATCATAATCATAATCATAATCATAATCATAATAATCATAATCATAATAATCATCATAATCATCATAATAATAATAATACGGAAACGAAGCAACAACAATAGGGTCCTACGCACCTTCAGTGCTCGGGCCCTAATTAGCTATAGACAGTATGCACCTCAAGAGGTGCGCATACAATATATTTATACTGGGGCAAGAATATATGGGACAAAATCAGGTACAAGTCTACAGGGCTTTTATATTGGTCATAATATAATAGGAGTAAGAAAATCCAAATTCTCTAGAACCTCATGACCCTTACTTAACAGGCTGTAATCTACAAACCAGAAGCTAGCAGCAAACTTCACTGACATCACTGCCGAAGTCAGGCTGTTCTTTCAAGGCCAAAGTACTCCAAGTTAACAATATGAAGAAAACAATCTGCTTATGAGTTACAACATTGAGCTCTTCATATGTAAACAGAATAGTAATCAGTACAAGGATTTGGAATATTTAATAGTAGAAGTAAAGTATAAAACTGTAAGTACAGTGCCTTGCATTGCAATATCAATGTCATATCTGTCAAAAATAAATGAACGGTGTAAAACAGCAGTTCCCCACTTAAGTCATCAATCATTCAATTATACAGCACACATTTGAGTGAGGTGGTGAAAACCTAAAAGAATAATGCATATGTTAAAGCAGATCTATTATGCAAAATCAACATTTCAGAGCTTTTAACCATGTTAAAGATATTTCCCCTCACCATTTACTCACCCAAAGTTGTATTTGGAGTGAGTAGTGCATATTTGAACTATCTTTAATTTATTTTCTAAACAGCATTTTGCCCATCAATTCCTGGTTTTACAGCCACCAGTATACTGCCACTGGTTTGTACTTATTTCATTCTCTAATTTTATTTTCTTAATCTGTGATCTGTGATGTGATAGTATTAGCCAGCATTGCATAGTCATTTTGGTACAAATGATGACAACTTCACGTCTCTTTACTGTGATGGCGTTTACTGCAGTGTCAGCTCACATTTGATACCACAGTTTTCTAACACGGAAGTCAACAGACTCGTTTCTTGTTTCGATTTGAAATGTTCAAATTCTAGCATAATGATCCACAGGCATCATAGACTACAACTATATAGGAGACACAAGCTCAGTGTATCTTTAAAATATTTTTTCAACAATGGAGTTCTACTAGGACTTTGTATGGGTAGTTTATCTTTGCATTCACCAGATGCTCTCAACAATTAAGAAATCTTTTAATTCTGTTCTTGTAGTTGCCAATTTTTGTCCATTCGATAAACATTTTCTTAATCTTGTATTCAGAGTTGTACAGGAATACCCTTGCTCCTTGCCTGTTATATGCTGTGTGTGCAATACTCACCGCAGTCTTGAGTAGACAAGTGTCCTCCCCAAGATAACACATCTCTCCAGAACAACTGGTCTCCATCCAGAGGTGATCCCCATTCACAGCGTTCTCCTGCACAATCAGACAATATTATAACACCTTAACAATCCCTTTGTGTTGCATTATTTTCAATTACATTAAGTGAATCATATGCACACACACACTCACGACAAAAGCGGTCAAGAGCATGTGTCAAGCACATAATTATCAATATGGAGTAGGAGGTAATTTCACAGTATATGTTAATCTAAGGCGCTAATCAAGGCACTGCAGGAGCTGTATCCCTTCAAACAAATATACACACGCCCACAAATGCATGTTTAATGTGTTATATGTAAATTTTACATATCAGACATTCATGGAATAAATGAAGACTATAGAGGCCTAGGCAAGATGCAAATAGTCAAGATATTCTGTCTATGTTTGTCTTCTTACAACAAGTCAGTTACTGGTCAGTTTAGAGACTGGCTCTAGTGAGCTGAAATTGCTGTTGTTGTTGTCTTATTCTTGGCATGGGTCATGGCCTACAGTAGCCCTTATGTTTAGAAAATAAACAACCCGAAGAAATCTGGCATTTTTTTCCTTACACCAAAACACTACAATACTATAATATATGATGCAATATCCAAGCCTAATTAACATGCATCACTGCATTCTATAAAACAGACGATGATTAACAGTGACATGGACAGAAGGGACATCATAAAATCGTCAAGAAACTGACTTTTAAGTGCGTAAATATTGATGGGACTCAGGGCAAACCATATCTATAATGCATATTCATTAGGGATTAGGTGGGATGATTTTATGAACATATTAGTGTGTCATGCTGAGAGCTGAAGGCCAGCAATGACGTGGTGGAAGAGCTCCTGCAGACACATCTGAGGGGCTCCATCTGATTATAATTATGTACTATTCATCTATGCATCTGTACCGCAGAATCTACCAATTTTGGAATATGTATTATATAAAGCCACATAAAGGCTAAGGTCCATCTATAGTCTTGCAATCTACATGAACATACAGTTTAACCAAGAGTTTTAAAATTAAAAAAGCTGTTACACTGACTTAGTAAGCCCTACTCAAAACTCAGCTCAAAATTAGATTTGCTCTTTGTTTGGTGTTTTGGATCAGATACTCCCTCTTTCCAGCACCAAGCAATTCTTGTTTCTACTAAATAAAAATAGAAGCATGGTTTCATCATTTCATCATTGAGTCTATTGTTAATAAAATAATGTTGGCAGCTCATAGTTATTCTTGGTTTTAGAAACAGTGACTAATTGAATAAATAGTGCTGACTGACTGTGAAAACAACAAAAGTATATTCTCTAAGCTCCAAGCAGAGTCAGTGTTCTTCATCACCAATAATTAAAACAAAATAATACAGTCTGCTGACAAATCTGTTTCAGTCATCGTTCAGTGACTCAGCCATAACCTAAGACAGCCACTACAAATCTCAAGTACCTTCAACTCATTTATATGTATATGTGGATTCATTACATTGTGTGAGTGTAAGTGTTGCTCATATTAGTGTGTAATAACAAACCGTCCAGTCCACACTTGTGCGTAGCTCTTTGCTGGGGCCATTGGAGGCAGGAGGCAGTGAGGGGTGGGGTGGTCCCAGGTGCTGGAGTCCTGAGCGAGAGATGGCTTTCCTAAAAACAACAAAAAAACAGACATACATAAGAGCATGCACACCCAAACAAGTATACAATATACAAACACATTTAGTTACATCATTTAGTTACATCATCATCCATCAATACCATGCACAGTTCAAATGTTCTACACTCAGTCAATAAAGTAATATTTAATTTTCTGAGAGCACCTCGCAGAGGCTCTAGAAGTTGGTGAACAGGAATTGGGAACGGCTTGGAGAGGCTGGTGCCAGCAGCACTTTGGGGTGATCAGTGACACAGACGAGATGAGTCAGCGGCGGACTCTCTCACTGGGTTTCACTGACTCTCACTCGCCCTCACGCACTCTTCACATTACCCTCAGATGCACTTACACACAAGCTAAAGATGAAATGACTCTACACTTGGTTTAATAGTAAATTTACTCTTTTTCAGTATTTGAGAAATTAGAAAATTATATATTGTGTGTGCTAAAAATAAATAAGATGAGATTCCACAATTATATATAAGTGGAAAAGGTCATGTGGAGTATCTGAATACCTGTTGAAAGTTTCAGTGGCCTTGTGTCTAAAATGATCAGGCAGGACAAAGAGGAGTCCACTTACACACCCAACGTAATCTGATGACACGCGCGGTGACATGCATGCGCACATATCCACGACTCACAGGATAAAAATAGAGCCTTGTGGGTGACAACAGCATAAATGCAAGGACATATGGTGACTGGACATAACCTCAACTGGGACAGCACACATCCGTATAATACATAATCAATATAGTTTATGAAGATTTTAATCATTTTCCACCAAGTAGCATGAGGACATGGTTGCGTAGCGAGTAGGGCTGGGTATCGATCCTGATTTCCTGGATCGATTCAATTTCGATTCACAAGGCCACGATGCGATTCGATTCGCGATCCGATCCGATATCGATCTACTTACATATTGCTGAATTGTCTCTTTAAAGTAAAAACTGTCACCATTGACAGGAACAGCCCCATATGTGTTTGTGCATTTATCTGTGTATGTGTAAGAGGAATATACACAGAGAGACACATCAGCCTTCAAACCAGGAGGTGATTTTAGCTGTGCAGCTCCAGCCATCTCGCAAGGCGCGCTAAGTTTCAGTTTCGTTCACCGGCACCCGCCTTTTATAGCTCTCCTTCCGCGGTCGAGAAAATAGTGCCTATAACCATTTGGAAAAGATCGATCCGCAAATTTTTGAATCGATATCGTATTTTTTGATAATGAATTGATATCGTATCATGGATCGATCTTTTGAACCCAGCCCTAGTAGCGAGTCCATTAATGCACGTACAGAGAGGTCCGGCAATCCAGTCTGGCTGTGAACAACTGTCATCTTTAAATTAAAACATTTCAAAGGCTAAATAAAAGTAAATTCTAGCACTGCACGGTATAAGAAAAAGAGTGTAATATTTTAAAATACTATTGAGACTAGCCCTGTCACAATAATTACAATATCTTCTTATCATTCAATATATGAACTTTGGAACAATATATTTTGGGGCTAAATATTTATCGTAGGCACTTTTTCTTTGCAACAGTGTGGAGATTTTAGCCATTTTTATGTAGTAACGCAAGATTACCGTAATCATCTGTTCAGACTGACATTTTTTGGTGGCACTGGGATTATCTTATTTTGTATCAATGGCAAAGTATTTTCAATACTGTATTATCATTTATGGCAATTTGTCTGTAGTAATATATAATGCTTCAGAATGTGTTATTGTGACAGGCCTGGGACCACTATTTTTGCAAAAAAGGTAAAAACTTTTAATCTAATATTAAACAATTTCATTTTGACAAGTTTATAGTATAAAGTATAGTATAGTAAAATATAAATAATAGAGTTTAACTTATTGTATAATTGATGAGTAATTAAATTTACATGTTTGCAATATACTCTATGTTGTAATTTACAGTCCCCAAAAGGCTGAGATACTAGTATGAGTATTATATTATTACAGATTGAATAAAAAGAGATCTGCAGAAGCCATTGTATTACACTCAGACAGAGGAGTCACAGAGCATCATTACTGCATGAGTCCTAATCTACTAAAAGCACACAGGATCATAGGCTTTAAAGGTCCCATGACATGGTACTTCTTGATGCTTTTATATGGCTCCTTAATGGTTCCCTAATACTGTAAATGAATCCTTCTTCAAAATCAAGACTCAGTGCATGAGAAACAGAGGTAAGATGAGAAAGAGTCATAAATGTCACTCTGGAACAGTCCATTATGGGCGTTGTTGCTTGAATGCAAATGAGGAGGACAGAGATGGCCTATAGTAGGGGGTGGGGGCGTGGCTAAACTCTCCACTCTTTCCTTTTCAGCTGTGCGCTGTGCACTTCCATGTTTTTGCACGGAGGGAGAGATGAGAAGCGTTCCATTGAAAAATAAACACATTTCCACAGAAAATAAAATTAAACCACTGCTGTTTCAGATATCCACAGGCTCAGATAAAGGACTTCCGAGCCTAGAAACACTTGCAAGTTCCTCCAGGCAAATAAAAAAACGCATTTCGCATTGCGTAGCTCCTCCGCAGTCCAAACTCTCTGGGCGTGATTTACACAGACGCTGAGTACAGACAGACGGGGGTGGAACTGCATTTGCGTTTCTTTTTTCGATCTGACGTAACAAAGTTGCCTTGTTCAGAATCGCCCGTTTCAGCTCTGATTTTTTCTAACGCAGAAAAGGACCGCAAATGCTCAGTTTAGACATTTCGCAACTTTTAGCCATGGGGGAAGGGGCCCTAAACAGGGTAGGGGAGCTCACGTTAACGTTCAAAAACCTCAGAAAGTGAAAACTTCATGCCATGGGACCTTTAATGCTTGTCCCTAAAATTTGGCCAAAACCAAAATGTTCATGATGTAGCACTGTTCCACACACTTAACCTTTTAAAATACATACATGTATATTATTTATGTGGGCCAAAATCTCTGAGCACAGTGTATCATAGTTATATTAGAAGTTCTAAGCAAATCTCTTTTTGGCTATTGAATGAGGAAAAAAGTAAATGCATGTTTTAGCTTTTGACACTCAAGTTGCGTTAATGTGAATTTACTGTTTAACTGTCATGAAGGTGATTTGCTGATCTGGTTTATAGTTAATATCTCTGAAATTACTGGGCCTATCCACATGAAACAAAAACTGACACAAAGCTCAATGCCTCCTCTGTCATCATAAATGTGTGTTTTTTTATCTATGACAGAGGAGAGAAATTATGTTTTTTATAATAGCTTCAAAAGTGGTGACAAGTTTGTGAACTCAATCCCTAACAAAAGATTAAACATCTGTGAATCCAAATTTCTGAATTTCTCAGTAAATCTCCCAGAGTTACCTAGGCCCTTGCCCTCAATCTGAAACGATGACATCATCAAACACATTCTGTTGCTGGTTGTTCAAAACTGTACAAAAGCAGAGCTGCATTGTAATCTGAAATGCTATAGTACATAAATGAAATATGTAGTGTCCCACTGCACACAGTTCACCAGAATTACTACTGTGATGATATGGGAAAAATCGTTCTCAACGTTATCATGATATCATAGAGCCAGGCACAGTCAATAAGCACATCAACAGGTCAGGAAAGGGACACGAACACAAGGTTGAAATTACAACAACAGACCACCCCAGTGACCGTTGTGATTACAGTACAGTATATTATATCAAGAGAATGGCTCGTGTGATTAAAGCTCACCTAGCAGAGCTCTTTGCTCTGCTCTCGTCCCTAAAATGTATCTCAGTTCAGAGCTGACGAAGCCTCTCGGATGAGCGGCGAAACGTTTTCAACCAAACATACTTTGTCCAGTTGACAAATTGAACTTCTCCTTTTATCACGTATCTCAGTTAGAGTACAATTAATCACATTGAAATTGTGTACTGACTGAATCAATCACAGATCATTAGTAGTTTGGGGCTTTTAAATCGACAAATTTATCAGTCAATCCTGTGGCAGTAAGAGCCTGATTTAGACATGGGAGGAATAAATTCTATATATTTTCTGTGGTAAATGTACTAGAGTGGAAAGCATACATTTGTTTTTTTTTATTCTGGGGTTGAGTTAAAAATGTCTGATTTATTTACATTTACGGATATTTTTTTTAAATAAAAACTCAAATGTGGGGTTCATTTTTGAGGTTGAACTATAGGCCTTTTACGACACATCCATCAATTTACTATTTCTATCATTCTGCATTCAGGTCTTCAGTTGGTTATAATTTTAAAATACTGCTAATCCTAGCAGTGAACTGAAATCATAACATTTGGGAGAATAATATTTTTAAATAATTCTGGTACAGTGGTATCAAAATATTTCAGACTGACTGGAGGTGAAGAGGCTGCTTGTGAGTTTAGCCTAAACGTTGTGCTCCCTACTGTGCACCACCTACTCTGTTTCTTGTCCGGCTGTAAATGGACCCTTTACTTTTTCCTGTTGTTCTTCCTCAGTTACACTCCTCTTCCTCTCGTACATTTGGCATAGCCAGGCCATGGTTACTCCCACTCTTTTGTGCCTGTTCTGTCACTGTATCCCCCCTGCCCTCTGAGCCTCCAGTAGCACCTCCTCTCTTTCTTCTCTTTCTTCTTTCTCTCTCCATCCTCTCCTCTTCCTCATGCTCTCGTCCTCCTCTCTCAGCAGAGGTGGGCTGTCAGTGTTGCCATGACAATGCACAGTGGGAGTTCATCCAGTAAAATCATGGGAGACAATTTATACTAAATTAAACTTTAAATGCAATCCAATTAACCAAGTCCCTATATTATAAGATCCAACAAGTGTTGGAACAAAATACTTAGGGTTGGGGTCAAAGGCAAAAACAACAGAGCTTGTGTCAGAGGATTACACGTCAGAATCAGAAAATTGTTACTGCAGTTGTCGACTATGCTATGTGGTTTGGCGAAACAAAACAAAAAGTAATAATATAATATGACGCTGGGCAATATGGCAATAAAAATCGAATTGTGATCCCTGTGATAATATGCTGTTTTGGTCAAATTGCCTTATATTGTGATTCACAGATTTTTTTTATTTAATGCACTTTCCGTCACCCTCCCCTCTAATTGTTCAGTCTCAATCATGCTATGATTGAGATATATATATAGATAACCAATCACAGGGAAGAGTCAAATTTCAGCAGATAGCTTTACTTACCTCTTAACTGGATAAAAGATACTAAGAAAACATGAATCATGATCAAATCTAAATTGTAATCTGGCTCTAAGAAAATCATTATATGATTTTTTTTTTGGCATACTGTATTCCCCACCCCTAATATGGGGAGATACTAGTTACCGTTTGATCTAGGGATGCAACGATACAGTTTTGCCATGATTCGATACGTATCTCGATACATGGGTCATGATATCGAATTGATTTTGATACGTTTAAATGTTTTTTGCTAATGATTATAATAATATTATAATCATTAGCACAAAAAACATTTATTATATTATAATAACACAATGATATTAATGAAACATTAGATACAATACATTACAGTACAACTATTGTACAGTTTATATGTGAAGTGTTTTAGTTCATTTGGTTCAATGATTCACAGCTCAGAATTTGTATTCAGTGAAAATAAGATTCAAGCTTTTTCAGGCTATTTTATATTTTATAATATATATATTTGATGATGATTTGATGATTTTCTTTCCTCCCGAGTCCTCCCACTGCCCTCAATCTGAAATGATCACATCATCAAACACATTCTGTTGCTGGTTGTTCAAATTCTAAAAAAAAATGTACGAGTCTGAGAAAAAGTCTGAGAAAAAGATTGCGAGTTGTGTCATGTGCATGTGCATATATGAGTGCATCTGATTAAAGCCGATGTAAAGCCAAAAGCAATTCTAAAGTATTTAAAAGTTAATATCTTTGTTTATTCCTGGGTTTATCAACATAAAATAAAAAAGTGACTGAAAGATTGCAAGATGGCGGCGCGTAAGGACGCAGCGGCCCCTCTCTCTGCCAATAGCGTAGTGTTTTCGCTGTTTGATCTTTGATAAAGCCCACCTCTGTTGGAATATTTCTGCTGTATGTCCCTATGGAGCAGTTTTCTTGCTGCATCTGCAGAGGACACTGTGATAATTATTTCTCTTTTGAACCAAAATAAATGACAACACAGTGCGCAAGGAGGGACACGTGCATAGCGACTGGACGCGTGTATTGAATCGTGAGACCAGCATTGAACAATTCGATATTATATCGAATATTGTTGCATCCCTAGGAAGATATGTAAAAAAAATATTGCATATAGTTCAGTGCACAACAGACACTCAGGAGTGGTTGGGGAAATGTCTGTGTTACATTAAGCAGAGAAGCAGAGTGACCCAATATCACCAAAATCTTGTGGATCAGACCACGGTTCTACTTTTATTGCCATACAGTCCCATAATTCAGTGATAATATAAATTATTACTTGTTATAACATATAATAATGTAATCTAGCATAGTAAAAGATTGAATATCGTGTTAGCTTTCTGAAATAGCTGTTGAAGTCATATTTTCTTGGAATTTTGTAATTATTTTGGCAAGAACAACTTGAGACTAATTTTCAGAAATGACTTAATATCTACTGAGTAAACTCCAGGCATTGTACTCCTCAGTACTGCCACGCACACCACAGCAACTATTAGCTTAGTTAACAGCCAGAAAAATACCAGGCAGCTGCAAGTGGGAGGCTCTGTGTTTAACATCCTCTGAATGCTGGGCCTCAATGTTTGTTTTTTAGAATTTTTCATGTGGCCAATCCAACTCAATTGCCAATTCTTTACAAGTGTTGGACAGAAATAGAAGCAGATATTTATGGACACGAGGTCATGAGGTTTAGAGTCTTCATGGCCTTTCATGTGTGCACCAGATGTGTCTTCTTCATCATACCTTTGCAAGAGCTATCATTTTGTCCCAGTTGAGGCATAAAATGTATGTGGATGTGGTAAATCAGCAAAAACACATTCAACTATGTTAAAAAGTCAAAAGTTCATTTGCAAAAGTAATTTGCAAATTAGAGGGATAGTGCCGTTTTTTTATGTGAATCTGTATGGGTTGGGGCGGCAGTAGCTCAGTTGGTAGAGCATATGCCTCGTGATCCAGGGGTTGGCAGTTCGAATCCCGCTCTTGACGGGTTGACCGCATGTGATCCCAGCTCCCACAGATGAGCGCTGCCGTTGTGTCCTTGGGCAAGACACTTAACCCCCTCGCCCCCAGTGTCTGTGGCATTGGTAGCCCCCATGGCAGAAGATACATCAAGGCGACGTGAGCCCACCACCTGTGGAAGGATTCATGGGGGCTGGTGCATTGTGTTCTGCCCCCGTGACCCAGAAAATGGAAAAGCGGAAGAAAATGAATGAAAATGAATGAATAAACTGTATGGGTTCCTTTCTAACAGTGTCGTGCATTAACACTGGCTGACAGTCTCGTCTCAGCCCGGTTCTGGAGCTCATGTAAGTAGGTAAGTTCGTGGGGACAGTTAATGAAGTTTGTTTTTCTTCGCAAAAACATTTGTCCAAAAAGTGATATATATTTCCGTCACAAACAATTATCCGAAAAAATCCAGCAGCCTCTTTTCTCTCTGAGTCGTATCACTGCGCGCGTAGCCTAGCCTGTTCACTTGTAAACATCCACTTACGGCGGATGTCGCCGTACCGCATCCGCCATCAACATCTGCTTACAAGTGAAAAGGCTAATAGAGCTAACGTGGGCGCAGTGATACGAATCTAGAGAAAATATGCGAATGTGAATTAGACTGCTGGATTTTTCGGTCAACTGTTTGTAACGGAAATATATATCACTTTTTGGACAAATGTTGTTTTGAGCAGAAAAACAAGCTTTATTAACTGTCCCCGGGAACTTACCGGACCTACTTACGTGAGCTCCAGAGCCCCAGCAGACCCGGGCTCAGATGAGACTGTCACCGGTAAGCCGGTGTTAATGCAGGACACTGTTAGAAGGGAACCCATACAGATTCACATAAAAAAAACGCACTATCCCTTTAACAAAAATGTCTACCTCCCAAAACTCATGGAAAGCACTTGGCAACCCAGAATACACACACACACACACACACACACACACACACACACACACACACACACACACACACACACACACACACAATTGTACTGTCCCCCCTCAAACAATTTCTCAAACAGTAAAATCCTTCCATGATAAATCCATGGTATGTGAACTGCTTTCACCTGTATCCTAGAAGTCGGCGAAACCAGTGCCCCCTCTTCCCTCTGCCTCTCCTTCCAGTGTGACCAGCAGCACTCACAACATTAGTCATTTTGATTCGTGCTGAAAAGATGGCTTAATCCCGCTTGAGCCGTGAGCTGAATCATGCAGAAGGCAGTTACCGTACTTCCCTGCAGCAGACTCTCCGCACACAGCTCAGGTAATTATGCCCATCACAGTGACAGGCAGCAGAGACCTGACACCAGACATCTGAGCTCCAGACACACCAGCACACACACATACATACACGCACACACACACACACACAAAGGGATGAATTTTGGCTTCATTCTGGGTTGGAGTTATGCCATTTATAACATAATTTGTACATTTTTAAAGGTGCAATTTGTAACTTTTCTGATGGAGGGTTCACCTGCGTATTTCCAAGGAGATATTGATATTGATATATTGCTGGACCATTATGGATTTAAACTGTGGCTGCATTTGTAAAATCATCCAGTTAAGGTAGTCCTGATAAACGGCGGCACGGTGGCTGAGTGGCTAGCGCTCATGCTTCACAGCAAGAAGGTTCGATCCTCGGGTCGCCCAGGCCTGTGTGTTCTGTGTGGAGTTTGCATGCATGGGCTGGGTTCATTCCCCAGATCGCCCGAGCCTTTCTGTGTGGAGTTTGCATGTTCTCCCCGTGTCTGGGTGGGTTTCCTCCGGGCACTCTGGTTTCCCCCATCAACCCAAACATCAAACCCAGCTTAGGTCTTCTTGCTTCTGACCAAACAGAAGCAAGAAGATCATGGAGATGGTCCCCGGGCGCTGTAATGTGCTGCCCACTGCTCCTAATAACAGGATGGGTTAAATGTAGAGAAGAATTTCTCCTGTGTGAGATAAATAAAGTCACTTCTTCTAAAGCTTAGCTTAGCTGGATATGGGGCCCCTAAGCACTGCATGGTGGAACCTACTGCTCTAGAGGCATTGAAGGGTGGGTAAAATGCAGAGGTCAGATTTCCTTACAGGGACATTAATGTGGAACTTAACCTGGCCAGAGAAATATTTTATATGCTGCAAAGAATTAACTGAATAAATGCATAAGTTCAATCAAGACAGAGCTCTCATATGTGTTGATAGTCCATCTCATATACCGTAGTTGATATTCAGCTTCAGTATGTCAACTTAGGGTGTTTTCACATATAGTCCCTTTTAAGCGAACCGAACTCAGTCCCCTAAAAGTGGACCAACAAGGGGACCAAGAGAACACAAACTCAGTTCTGTTTGTGTTCACATTGTGAAAGAGGACCGAGTTCTCTTTCTGGTCCAATTAAGCTCTGATGGAGCCTCAGTCCTCTTTCTGTTCACACTGTAGCTTCTCTAGAGCTCTGAGACCTTCACTCCTTGGCATTCTCTGTGACGGGCATCCCTCTTATCATGGCCCCAGTTCAGAGAAAACCCACAAAATAGAACCGGGGTCCTATTCCATTATTCCTAGCTGCAGTATTCAGGCGACCATGCCTGCCTTGAACACTCTAATTTTTTCAAAGTAAACGCTTCGGACCCCGCAGGACACTCAGCCAAGAGCATCGAGGGGGCGCCAAGAGCCAGGGGCTGGGACAGACGGGGGCCCGCCTCGCGGCGGACCATCAGCTCGGACCCGAGATCCAACTACGAGCTTTTTAACTGCAGCAACTTTAATATACGCTATTGGAGCTGGAATTACCACAGCTGCTGGCACCAGACTTGCCCTCCAATGGATCCTCGTTAAAGGATTTAAAGTGTACTCATTCAGGATCAGGATCAGGAAGGTTTTTATTGCCATATGAGTGAACAGGTTCACAACATTAGGAACTTGCTTCGATACCTGGAGCGGACAGACACTCCGAGCACCAGGGCGGCCATTCGCGGCGCCAACTTGGTTACAACAGAGTAGAAAAAAAAGATGCAGGCAATTTTACAACATGTAATGACAGAAAAAACAATTGGAGAGGTAAACATACGGTGATCTTTTTCTTTGGCAACAGAAGGAAGAGGGGGGGGGGGTCAGATTGGAAATCAATAATTGATTGGAAACTGACGCAGAGGCAGACTTACTAAAAATAGACAGGGCAGAGTGTTTTACATAAAAATGTCAGTGTGAGCCGAATGGAATGTGTTGTTTTCTTTTGTAGAGTGCTGTGTAGATAAGGCCCCAGCTGTGACCTTGGACTTGTTTGTGCAGAAGATGTAGTCAAAACAAAGTCCTGTTGAATCACAATTTCAGGAGAATTAATTACACCGGGAAATTTAGCATAATCAATACATTTTTAGAACCCAGGCGAACAGACAATTTGCCAGAACCCTGGTTTCTGCCAGTCACCCCAACTTCATGCCACCAAGCAGGTCTGGGCGACTCGCAATCCTCCCGCTGGCACGTATGATGAATGAACGCAGACTGAGCCGCTGTTCCACACAGTTCCACACAGTTCCACATCCATTATCCGAGATGTTATCCAGTGCAAGACAGATTTCCACAACTCAGGTGTTTCAGTTTGTGTTTCCCTTCAGATCTCGTCCTCCCTAGACCGCCACAGCCCCACTATCGTGTAAAATGACCTCCGGCGGCTCGGGGCTCTTTTATCCACTCGGCTCCAATTAGTGATGGGTCAGAAAAACATCCTCCAGGCCAATCCAGATGTCCAGCCATCAAAATTCCAATAGTAATCATTTCGTGTCCTCCAGTAACAGCGGTGCCAGACGCACAAAACGTCGTGTAGCTAGCAGCGAGTTCCCTTGGGACTGTCCGGCTCTCCAGACCGGCACTGCTCCATGAAAAAAAAATATGCCAATAGTGTTGTGGGACCAGCTCCAATTCATGATTTAGGATTCGAAAATGTGATCCAACAGGAGGAAAAATTATGAAAAATGACGAGACGAGAGAAATAGACATCAGACAGAGCAAGATAAGGAGGAAGAAGAAAATGCGTCTGCTCTCCACGGCAGCTAGAACAGACCAATTACAGGGCCTCGAAAGAGTCCTGTATTGTTATTTTTCGTCACTACCTCCCCGTGTCGCTGTCTACGGGAAGCTTAGAAGGTAATAAAACTGCACAAAAGGCAAAGTGAACCCGGAGCGTTATGTGTACACACTGCGCAGGTTAGGCGAACCGTACCGCGGACCTTTTAGCGAACCGTACTGAGACCACCTCCCGAGATGGTCTCAGTTCGGTTCGTTTTAAAGGGGTCTGAGTGCGCTTAGAGTGTTCACATATAAACCTATAATGCTTAGTTAGCGATCTGAGTTCGCTTTAAACGCTGAAAGGGACCAAGTGTGAAAACACCCTTAACTTTTAATGAAATTTGACTTGCCGTTTTTAGAAGCTATTTTGAGAAAATTAGGGCAATATGAGACCGATGTATTTGCAAATGTCATCAATCCTCTGAACTGACATTAAGCCGAATGCTTGCATGGATTTGGTTAAAAAGTAATTTCTGGGTCAAAGCATTTTTGCTCAGTCATTTGGACCTAACAGTTAAACCAATATCCATTTTTAACCACACACTGTTCAATAGACGTACAAGGATTTGGTTAGTGGCCAGATGTATCTTCTAATCCATATCCTCTTATCCATTCTTCAGCTGTTCAACTTTAGTTGCTCTTCTGATTTCCCTCCATGTCTCTCTCATTTCTGTTGCTCTGTTCAGTCCTTCGCTGACTCTGTCTATGTGGGTCACAAACATGTCTGCTGTGACAGGGCATGCTACACACATTTACACGTTCAGTGCAAGAGGCAGCATGGAAATGGTCAAATATATGGTAAATGGTCACAGTTACATAGCGCTCTTCTACCTTTAAAGCACTCAAAGCTCTTTACATCAAGGAACCACTCTCCCATTCACACAGTCACTCTTAACCAATGTACGCTGACAATGGGGGCATGGGGGGTATGTCATGCCTGAGAACACAATGAGAGGAATCATCTGTCTGAGCTGGAATCACACCACCAACCTGTGGGTCAGTGGATCTGACCTCTCGACTAATGATGTTTATGTCTAGAGCGGGATTCAAACCGCCAACCTTTGGACTAGAGGAGGAACACAGACATGAAACACAAATACATTATCTTATTTCACATTAAGAAAAAATATATATATTTTGAGGAAGAATTTAGCTAATTACAGTAGTACTAGATGTCTTGTTTTGAGAGTTTGCTATGTATCAAATACAGGGTAACACTGACACTAATGAAACTAGAAAAAAAACACTCAGAGGCAGTCTCAGAGAAATACTTATATTCAGCACAAAGAAAATATCTTTTACTGGAGCACTTACAATTTGCAGTTATATTCAGAAAATCGTTACAAAAACATCTCCCCAGAGAGAACAAATAAAATAAGTGAAATAATCACATCTGTAGGTCACTCAAAAGAGTTTATTTCAGTGGTTCTCTAACTTTTCAGTTTTCACATCAAATACCACCAAAGAAAATATTTGGCGTATTGCTATACTACAAAAATGTGGAGGAAATGTAGAGGAAAACTGTACAGTACATCTGTTTTTTCACACTCTGTCTGACATCAAACACAAAAATACACAGGAATTTCAAAGCCCACAAACATCACAATAGCAGGAAGAAATTACCACCACTTCAACACCCATTAACTATATGCTTTTAGAATTGGACAAACATCTTATTCTGAAATATTAATAAAAAACAAACATGTTACTGCACCTAAATAGTATCTCTTCTCTGATGCCCTTCCAATGCATTTGTGTACATGTGTCGTTGGGGGCAGGGTGTGAAGAAGCAGGTTGTCATGGTAACCTCACAGACTTCCTTCTCAGTTTGATACGAGCGTGCAGCATTCCTCTGTCTGTCTGTTCCTATGTCTGTCTCCGGCTTATTAGTGGCTGAACCCACGTGTACTGAGGCGGTAAGCAAGAGAGTTGAAACTGCACTTAATTCAAAGAGTTGTCAAGAATACGGCCCACGAAAAAAAACTCAGATGCCAAAATTATGGAAACACTGAAAAATAAAACTGCATTCTTCTTTGTGCCTCTGTCTAGACTGAATACAAATAATTCAAGAAAAAAGTGAATGACCACCTAAAAAGGAGTTTGGGTCATACTATCAAAAATCATTTCTGATAACTGCAACCACATGGCTGATATGTGACAGAATGATTGCAATTGCAAGAGGACATGCAAATGCCTGAAATGATGTTTGAGATAATGTTCTGACTGGAGCTGCTCGATCCTTATTATAAGTCCCATTTACTGTGTTATGTATTAAAAAAATTCAGATATTTTGTCTTACTAATGTGATTTTGTCCAGTATCGACACTTGCTCAAAAGAGTTAGTCTTTGATAACAGTTTTAGTACTAATTAATAGGGGTGTGCAAAATAATCGTCATGACAATGCATCGTGATACTAACTTTCGCAATATACTGCATTGATTCTTGATGCCAAAAATAAATTATTATTCATTAATAATTAATTAGTAGCTACCTCCAAAATGTCAAATGTTTGAACATAATTTTTTGTTTTAGACAAAATCCTATGCACTTTTTTTTGTTATTGGTTTGGTTTATTTGTTTTTGTTATTCAATAAATTCAGTTATGAATTGAGTTGCTCAGACACTATTGAAGACACTACCCAGATACACAGTCACTGATATTTAAGTTATCTTCTTTTTTTTGGAACATTTTCACTGAAGTATGTCGAATATATTGCAATGCATCGCAATAATTCAAGTATCGTGATGCATCGTGATAGTATCGCATCGTGGCATATGAATTGTGATTCGAATTGAATCGTGACTTCTTTGCCAATACCCACCCCTACTAATTAATATAATTTTTTACCTGATTAATATAATTTTTGACCACCCTAGTTAGCTGTAAGTTAGATCAATAGCTGTTGTATTGCTAAGAGTTGTCTTGGTGTTGCACTGATAAGTATAATATATTTAATTACAGTCTATTTGTCTCCTCGGTGTCTCTCTGACAGGGAGTGGGTGTCTGGGAGCAGCTGCAGGACGCACGATCTGCTCTATCACATTGCGTTCTCAAAAATGCTGAAGTTATAATATATACATGAAATTAGGACCAACTTTTTCTTTTTGCAGAATTTAAAATTAAATTATTCACAACACCACATCTACTGTATATCAAACAATCATGCCATTTTCCCAGGTTTCTGTTTTTACATATTGAATATCAGTAATGGTTCTCATAGGATTTGTGTAATTAAGAATATCATGAACCTGTGAGATTGTCCTGGCTGCTGGCATCTACTTTGGCAACTGGAGTGGCGACATACTGTACACAGAGAAGGAAGCAAGCGCCCACACAAACTTGCAATGCAGAAAGGGAAACAAGGTCTTAACAAGCCTCTTGCATAATATACAAGCAACAGTTTGACACAGGAGCAGCCCATCAAACACGGTACTGAAAGGGGAACTATGTGTGTGTCATGCCCATCAAAAGTGACAAATCTGCAATCTCACTTTTCAGATGTGAGCAACAAAAATGTATTCTACTTCTAAATTGGTGTTGTCATAATATTATTAAAATTGCACTTGTTTTCGAGAGTAATGAATAGACTTGATACTCGATTCTGATTCCAATACCATGATACTTTTGACAAACTAAACACACAACTAAACACAAAATAATAGTACTTTCTTACTATACATACCTTCTCATATATAGTATATGCGGCGCAGTTGTGCGCCGGAGGAGCTGCTACGAAGGACGCGCAGGGGCGGATGTTACTTTTTTGTGCTGTGCAACACTGGAATTTCCCCACTGAGGGACTAATAAAGGCATATCTTATCTTATATAGTTCTGATAAAGCTCATCATTAGATCATTCTAAGTGTGTTCAGGGAAGGTCAAACGATACTTGCTTAAATTAAGTGTCAAGTTTTGATACTAGTTTCAGTAGTAACCGATTTGTGACAATTTTGACAACTACAAAAAAAAAACAAAGAAAAAACTACTAATTCCAAGTACTTAACCACTAATTTTAAATACTTAATATACTAAAAGGTAGAAATAAACGTACACAGTCAGTAAAATTATTTCGTGAGAAAATTACCCTCACCCCCAGTCCTTCTCATATCTCATAACATTTCACCTAATAAGCATCTGCTTGTATGTCTTTATTATGAAAGGCGCTGGGCTAATTTAATAGTGGTGTGAACATGTGTGTTTTTCATTTGGACAGGGGAAGTTTGACTCTTTCCCTCTGACCTTCCTTTCTCTATTTATAGCTCTCTGACTGTCTGCTATCTGCTTCACTGACCTGATGAGGCAGAATGGAACAATAAATTAACTAATTATTATAGCTACTCATGCTCTTGATATACATTACGTTGTAGGAAGAGAAACACACATTGCATACTGAGCGTGTCCTCTGCTAGCTGAAGGTCTTCACGTGCATGACTTTACCAACATTATACTGTGTCTGTGGGGGGTGGGTGTAAAAGAACAAGAGAAGGACGAGGAGGAGGAGAGAAGTCTGTAGGCGTCTTGGCTTTGCTCAGGGCTGTGGGCTCCTCTCCTCTCTTCAAAATCATATGTTCAAAACCTTGAGTACCCCTGTTGCAATTTTTAAATTTAAATCAATTTTGCATCACAGTTCAATATTTTCAGGGATGCCCAGTGAGTACTACTCATGACACTGGGTTCAATCATGTTCAGTTTTTCAAACAAAACACAACCATTGTATACGTACGTATGTTTTTATTTTCCTGAATAAGTACAATTTTTTTCTTTGCGATACTTAAAAAAAAATAAAAAAAGCTAAGAGCTGATTTACTAATTCTGCACTGTGCAGAATTAGTCTGTAATTCTGTAGGAGTTACACTTTAGAGGAAGAAAAGGCTTTTCTGTCCTTTGTCTTGCAGAGTCAGCAGAGCCTATTCTCCAAGCCTCCCACACAGAAAACCCACTTTGCTTCTATTAGTAGAAAGACCAATGTGAGTTGTGCTTGAACTGCTTCTCACTTGTCATCACTTGTGACACTTGTCATCATCACAAGGATGAAGAGCTTTGTCCTCATGCCAAGAGTGAAGGGTGATTCAAGGAAATGAAACAATTTGTTTTCAATAACAAAAATAAAATAGTAATCCAACAAAATCAGGATTTCAATTTTGTCATCTGTTGTTCATCCTTAAAGAAATATGTAAATATTTACAGCACATGAAAGCATTTTGTTAGGAATATAGGAATAGGAAAACTATGTCATTGAACTAGAAGTAGTAACCTGTGCTAAGAACAAACAAATTGACTATTATTTTGAGTAAAACTGCTGCAATCCTTGGCACATAGGAGCATTCTTGAGTGTGGATGCTCTATACTGCTTGCAACAGTTGTTTTTCTATTGGGTATTGCACAAAACTCTTCCCTGCTTACGCTGCTTACAGCCTTCAACAAATGTCTAAACAAAACCAAACAGTGACTGAAAGCAGGCTGTCTTTCATGATTACACCTTCCAGATACTATTGTGCTCTACAATCAGTTAATCCTTGTCATTAACCGCTGCAGTGTAAAGAAGTGATAAGGGTCTCTCCTCATCCCTCTCCTTCACCCCTGCCCCTCCGACACCTACATAATTACAGACTGTCAGAAGTGTGTGTCCACTGTGTGTGAGTTTGTGTGCATGTTTTGTGGGGCAGGGATCACAATCATGCTGCGCATCTGTATCTGACCTTTGCAGCTCAACAGCAGCTTCTCGCTTTAAGAAATGAAAAAAAGAGAAGTATGAAGAAGAAACTGCCAGGCAGGGGGTGGGGAAGCAAGAGAGATGAGAAGAAAACACTGTCAGATCAAAACTAAAATAACTTTTTTTTAAAAATGCTCATTTAAAATGTCTAATATTTGATCATTTTCACCTGAGTAATTAATAAGTGAAGTAGATCAACACAGACACACACTTGAAAGAAGGAGATAAAGATGCTGTCTCACTAATTATAGCGTGTCTTTGCAGCTGAAGTCTCTGTGTGTGGGCGTATTTGTGTGTGTGGAACCGGTAGCAGCACACATTATAGAACTGTAATCTATAGCTTACTGTTTACTTGCTATTAATGTGTACTAGTCATAGAGCTAAAGAATTAAGCTCTGAAACTACACCCAGGTTAAGAAGCATTTACAAAGTACAAACAACAATGATGGTTTTGTCTATGCAAGAGTGTTTAAAGAGAGGATATTGCCCTTATAAGGAAGGAGCTTTCAAAGGTCAGGTTAACACTCAAGAGATACAGACATTAACTATACCTGCACTAAATCATATCCAAAAATCAAGACTATACCAAAATCTAATCTAATCTCATCCAGTTTCTGTAATCCAGTTTCAAAATTATTAAACAAAACAACAAATCATTTGGAGGATTAGTATGACTGAAAGAGATTGTATGAAAAAAAAGTCTCAAATGTGACATTTGTGATAAAAACATCCCAAGAGTTGTGTTGCGTTTAATATTCAGTCTCCTTCTCAATAGCTCGGAACACTCCACCAGCTGACAACATTGTGCTCCTCTGTGTTTTTAAAATCTATACATCTTCACCAGAAATGTTCTGATCATTTTAACATACAGTCTCCACTAAAAAAAAGCGTATATTTTTAAAAGCTGTTGCATTCAAAACTAGTTACATATATCAATCAAATAATAATTTGTGTGCAGATTGCAAAAGCCTTCACTGGGGTTTGTAATTGATAATCTCGTCCTGTGACAATAAATTTGCTCTTCACACCACAACCACATTGAAGCTAACCTGGGAAATCCCTGGCTGCTTTCGTTCATTCCAATCTGAAAGACAGCCTGGCAACTATGGCAAGCGAGCTCTCCTGATTCTGGGAGCCAATCAGAGAGTGGGGAGGGGTGGAAAGACGGTGATGCGTACTACGTGACAAACGGAAGCTTGTAGTTTGAACTGACAACTGACATGATTGGCTATGGGCTACGTATACGCCAAATGATAGACATTCGTAACGCCCAATAAACGGCCTTTGGCGATCGTAAACCACACCTCCGGTATGAGATATTTCGAAGGTGGCTTCCAGACCATATCTCACTTGTGATATGGTCAGGTGTAAACCAGGCAACATTGAAGCTGTGGTAGATTTGTCTTTCATTTTAATGTGCAACATGCTATTCTGTGGTGGAGGGTCTGTAGTTTGTCTCGCTGCTGATCTATAATTAGTGAGAAATCACATGTCTAATATTTCCCTGGCTGTTTCTTACCTCATGTAATTGATTGCCTCCTCTTGGTATACTACATGCATTTTATAAAATCGGTTTAAATTGGACTAGGCCACTTGTCCAGTTTTCCTAGTGTGCATGTAAATGTAGTGAGTCTCACCTCAGTGGTTGACTCCACAGGTTCATTATCATCTTCATGAGGCAGATGGGATGTGGAGAATAGTAACACTTCTGCTACTGCTCCTGAATACTCAGTATTACTGTTATTAAACTAGCCCTATGTTAGCTCAAGCTACTGCTGGGTGAAAGCTTACAGGGGTCAAAAAAACTGTGCACTCTGGATGTCAGTATTTAGGCAGTTTTCATCCAGTTATTGTCCCTCAATATCAATCAAATTTTTGTAAAATCAATATATTTAATTGCCTGAAAGCTGGGGTGGCAGCCACACAATTCTTTTTAAAGGACATGTTCATTATTCTATCTGGTAAAAAATATTGTATAGTATAGTAGTATAATTATTAAAACAATGAGCAGTACAAGTTGGAAAACATGAGCGTAATTGACAGTGATCACTGTATTACTGTAAAGTATGTGTCATAAGTGGTCAGTGGTTAGTTTTTAAGGCTTTGGGATTTTCTGTTTAGTCAGTAGCATTACTGGCTTATAGTGGCTTAGAGTTTTATCAATTACACTTTGTCATATGGGTTCTCTATATATGATTAACAAAACAGCACTAGCAGTAATATGTTGTATTTAAGATACACCTCAGCCATTTTTTAGAAAAGTATAGCATTTCTTAGAAAAGTGTAGCATTTCTTGCGTTTCTCTTTATTTGTATTCACTTCTCTTATTTATTTGTTTCAGTTTTGCCTTATACTCCCTTTTCTGAGCTCTATTTCCAGAGCAGGAAAAGCCTCTTACAGCCAGCCAGACGACTAATAAGGAGAGGCTTCTGTCAGCCAATCCCCCTTAATGCTCCAGCACACGGCATTATGGACAAAATAACCCAATAGGCGCGCACTTGCTCTGCCCAGGTCACTCCCGAAAAGGCTACAAATGGAGTTACGCAAAGGAGAGCTAGGTCTCAAAAAAGAAATAGTGTGCGCTGCCTAAAACAGAAGTAATTTTTTCTTTTAGTTGCAGTTGAAGCTGAGTGATGGGCATAAACGGACACAGCAGCAGTGAAAGAGTATCATTTAGAGAAGAGGGGATGCCCTGCACTCTCAGTTTAAATTACACCATGTTTATACAGAGAAGGAGAGATCCTAAGTAAACACAACACATCATAATGGAAAACACACATACTGAGGAAGATCTTGTTCAGACAATATCTGCCTCCTGCTTTCACATACCAGACATTCAAGCAACCTTTTTATACTATATGTTAGGGCTATGCATTTTTAATATGTGTACATTTATAACCAAATACAAAGATAAGTTGAATTGAAAAAATAGGGGAAAATAATAGTTGAATTTCATTTTCATTCAATTTTGATGCTGAGAAATTTATCTTAAAAAAATATTCATGGAATATTACGACAGTCCATAAGAAATGTGGTTGAGGTTCAAGTATCTCACTTTATTATGGATAATATATAATACATTTATATCTGATAAGTCTCCCACCTTTAAGTGTACAACGCTTATCAATTACCCTGAACTTTAATCGAGTAATGGATATAAAACCTGAATCATGCCTGTAGTTTCTGAAACTGATTATATTTAAAACCCTAATTTACAATCCAAATTATTGGACAGGAGGAACTCTTATACTTGAAATGTACAGAACTGAAAACTAGAGATAACAACTTATAGTTTAAGCTGTAAGCACCATGGAGAGTATAGTTATATAAATGTTGGTGTGACAAAATATGCGGCCTTTCTCCTCCACTTAATAAGAAAACTCATTTTTCATATGTATTACACTGTGTTGAAGTTTGAACACCATCAGTAATTTGTTTACCTGTCACCAGTTGTTCATCCAAACTAAAATGCCCAAAATATATGTTGCCCTGCCCAAATGGAGTAAAAGTAATTTATCTTTTGGTCAAGGAAAACTAAAGGCTACAAAGAGTAACCTGCAAAAATGAACAACGTTAAAGAAGTCAATACTGAGCGTGTTTTCCAGGACTGCTTTTTGAAACTACCAGTAATATCAGTGGGGAAGCTAATGCTGTGGTGGCCAACTGCAGCATGATGCACTGTTCACTAACGCAATTACTGAAGGCAGCCTGACATGACATGGGCCTAAATGTGAAGTATCTGCTGGGGGTATGCATGTACAATGTTCAGAAGGCAAATGAACAGACTGACAGAAAAGATTTTGAAGGATTAGGGATGGGCGATATATAGGTTCTAATAACAGTATCGGTGGGTGGTTTCAATAAAGCTTAAGAGGTGGCTATATACGGGATGATCGTCACAAAAAGTACTAACTAACTAACCATTTATAACATAACCGAGAGAATACATTTTGTTTCAACTTCAACAAAAGGGAAAACTGAAATAGAGAACTTGCAACTCTATTTCATAGTGTGAGCTTTGCTGTTTTAAAGTAGCAGCAAGACAAATTGGGGCATTGGGTGAAAATAGATTCATATTGGACTTCCCAATGTGCTCTCTCTTTCTCTCATTATGCCCAAACCTACTTGGAGTCTTTATATTAACTTTATTAGTTTATTACTATTTAAAAAGTTGGTTTTGTCCACAGTAGTGGTACTTGTGCTAACTGCCTCTCTCTGTTTATCCTTGCAAACTGAATAGTGCGAGAAGCTTGTTTTATATTCTGGCAGCATCAGACGATGAAAGACCTTTGATCAGTGTTTACTCCTGCAGGTGGCACACACCAGGAGCAGCACATGTTTTATGTGTTTTAGGTCCTAATGCTGTTTAGAAGCAAAGATTATGTATTAATAGAATGGCTATAAATAATTATGTGCATTCACTAAAAATATAAATACATTATAGTAAAAGGCTGGGAAATATTTTCCTTGTATTGATAAATGATCATTTTCTATTGGAAATAAATATATACAGTGGTACCTCACCTTACGAAAGACCCTACATACGAAAAATCCAAGTTACGAAACGCCTTCACGTCAAATTTTGGTCTCTAGATACGAAAGAAAATTCAAGTTACGAAACGCGAAATCTCAAAAATTCAATTAATGCGCGCTCAGATGCACGCCCCGAAACGTAAATACACTTTATCAACACACACGGGGTTAGGTTCCAGAGGTGGCCCGCGGTGGGAGAGGTCCACGAGGTAGGACAACTTTGAATTTTGCAATTGTTCTACATGTTTTAGGGCTGTAAATGCCTCACCACACACATTCTACGCTTTTCTCAGACTGGAGTTGGGCTTTTCTCACATTTCTCTCTCGTTTGAACACTAGAACTTTCATAGATTTTCAATGGAATGTGTTGATAGTGAAGCGTGGGGGTAGACACGGCTCAATATAGCACCGAACGCGCGAGGGGAGCGGAGACACAGGATTACTATCGCAACAACACATCATCAGTATGGTAAAACTCACCTGTCTCACGACGGTCTAAACCCAGCTCACGTTCCCTATTAGTGAGTGAACAATCCAACGCTTGGTGAATTCTGCTTCACAATGATAGGAAGAGCCGACATCGAAGGATCAAAAAGCGATGTCGACACGGCGCAGGATGGAGCCGCGGTGCCCGGGCCTCCCCCTCGGGGCCGCAGGCCCGCACGGCTCGGCCTGCCCGCGCGGGCCGAGCACGGGGTGATTTAATCCTGTTCTGGTCTGTACCTGATCCGGACCTGGTTTAGTTCTGGTCTAGACCTGGAAGTCACATAGAAGCAGAGCCCGCCCCGAGCTAGACCCCGTGGTCTTGCCTGCCGATAGAGCACCTTTCTCGGCCTCTTAGCTCACAGTGTCAGCCCCCCGGCTCTGGAAGTCACATAGAACCAGAGCCTGCCCCGCCCCGCTCTTATTCCCGCTGAAAGAGCGTCTTTCTCGGCCTCTTAGCTCTAGCATGGAACGCGCAAGGAGCGTGGAGACATGAGCAACGCGCTCCTCCAACGGCACTGCCATGTCCCGGGATAATCCTGGTTTAGTCCAGGTCCAGTCCAGGTTTAGACCTGGTTTAGTTCTGGTCTAGACCTGGTTTATTCCAATCAGGACGCAGAACACAAATGTTACACTATAAAAAAAAGTTACACTATAAAAAAAAAAACTTGGAACGGATCAGGCCTTTTCCATTGAAATAGCTACTCAACTTACGAAAAAAGTTACGAAACCACTTCTGGAATGAATTAATTTCGTAAGGTGAGGTACCACTGTATATTACAAATAATAAAATAATAAATAATAATGAGTTTGTGAAAAATTGATTTCATGAACATAAACAAGGCAGTCCTTCAGTGCCTGAAATCATCAAAACCACACGCTTTTACTGAGCCACTGGACTGGCTGTAGACCCCCCAAAAACACATTTGTTGTTGACAAAGTACTGAGAAGTATTTTCAAAATCAATCAATCAATCAAACAATATTTATAAGGCGCTTTTCATACAAAATTGTAACACAAAGCGCCCACGAGCGAGACCCCGTGGTGAATGATAAGTAAGTATTACAGGTTTTAGTGAACTGATCAAGCACCTGCCTCCACATTGAGCAGCACCACCCCATCTCTATTAGTCTGAGGAAAAGGTTGTCAAGCATGCAGAAGGGTGAGACATCTAAGAATAGATAAAAGGACGGACAGTACTCTGGGAACAGACAAAGTGTGACCAATGTCTACTAGATTAGCCACATGTGCTTTTTTTAATATAAACATACAGAACCCAGAAGATAATAACATACACATTGCCTTTGATGTCCTGCTGCACGGCTTAATTTTCTGTGCTTTCATATTTCCACATATGGTAATTCTCCTCTTGGCACTGGGCACTTCAAAGCTATGGACTTCCTCCTCACAATTCCTCTTGCTTGATCAGCCAAGACAGATTTCTTTGCATATAGCAACTGAAACTAACTGTATAAAAGTAAACTTACACACAGAAAAGTCAGATGAAAGGTTTTCTAAAACAAAACCATGTTTTAGGTTGATGGAGGAGAAAGAGTGCCCAGAGGAAACCCACCCAGACATCGGGTTAGAAACATGCAAACGCAGCACAGAGGCAAGAGTACTGGCAATTGGTCATTGTGCTGCCAATGTTTGTTGCATTCAAGTGCCACACTCAGCTCCATTGTTGATGAAAAAGTATGTTGAAGTTTGCTTAAAGTTTGCTGAATAACATTTACAACAACTGCCAAACTTTAGTCATGTCAAATGAGACCAAAACTGAACATGTTTTTAGGAGGTGAAATGACGCAGCACATCACCCAAACTACAAATATGCCACACTGACGTTTGGCAGCGAGAACATCATGGCATGGGGCTGTTCACAAACATACAGGAATTTCTAATGAGAAAGACAATTTCTTAAAGGTCCCATGGCATGAAATTTTCACTTTGTGAGGTTTTTGAACGTTAATGTGAGCTCCCCTACCCTGTTTAGGCCCCCCCCATGGTTAAAAGTTGTGAAATGTCTAAACTGAGCATTTGCGATCCTTTTCTGTGTTACAAAAAATCGGAGCTCAAACGGGCGAGTTTGAACAAGGCACCTTATTGACGTCAGATCAAAAAAAGAAATGCAAATGCAGTTCCACCCCCGTCTGTCTGTACTCAGCGTCTCTGTAAATCACGCCCAGAGAGTTTGGACTGCGAATGCGCTAGGCAATGCTAAATGCGTTTTTTTATTTGCCTGGAGGCACGTCCGAGTGTTTCTAGGCTCGGAAGTCCTTTATCTGAGCCTCTGGACCTTTGAACAGCAGTGGTTTAATTTCATTTTATGTGGAAATGTGTTTATTTTTCAATGGACGCTTCAAATCTTTCCCCTGTGCAAAAACAAGGAAATGGATCAGCTGTGGGCTCTGAGCTCTGAGCGGAGAGTTTGGCCACGCCCCCACCCTCTACTATTGGCCAGCTCTTTTCTCCTCATTTGCATTCAAGCAACAACGCCCAGAATAAAGAGTTTGAGAGATATATTTATGACTCTTTCTCATCTTATCTCTGTTTCTCATGCACTGAGTGTTGATTTTGAAGAAGGATTCATTTACAGTATTAGGGAACCATTAAGGAGCCATATAAAAGCATCAAGAAGTACCATGTCATGGGATCTTTAAGAAAAAGAAAAATCAAGCTGCCAGAACGATGCAAGCAAACACCAGGTCTAGACCCGGAAAAAAAAATGGAAAAACAAAAATGTTTTGTATGGAAACACGGGCCAAAAATCACATCAAGCAAAGTATATAATTTCTAAACATATGAGAGGCCTTGAAGCTTACATTACCAAGAAAACATTTTCTAGATTAGTATTATATGCTTTTTCATTAAAAAGTCAAATACCCATTTCACATCACTACATGTAACTGCATAATGCACATATGTTCATTACTTAGACTGTGAGCAATATTTGGTGACTTTCATGTCAACAGCTTCTTTTGAAAAAATATACTGAGTGCTGCTGATCTTTTGGCATTTCAGCAGAGCCCTGGACACCTCTCAGGGCTTGTCCCATAAGACAAGGAATCCATCTCAAAATGTTCCACAAGAGACATTGTTGTAGATAGAACAGACAGACCATTACTCTGAGTTTGTATTATAGCACAATTTTTAATTGATGGCAAAAGAAGAAAATACTTACATCTGAAAACTATATTATAATTGTTTCAGTCAGGTGATGAAACTCACCAAAATTTCTAATCAGACACTGTTGACTTGACTGAGAGACATAAACCTATTTCAGACCTATAGGCTATTCAATCTGACAATGGGGTCTAATTGTGCCTATTTGGTTTATGGCCAATGTTCACTTTCAACAGCAGCTGCCAATCTCACTGGGGTGTCAGGCTGTTGCTGGCATTCACATACACGCACTTAAACACACACACACGTTGACCGAAAATCAATAGTGGCCCCGGCCCCCCTCCCCCTCCACATGCTCCAGCACAAGGATACAACACCATGGGGAGACTGATGCACACGAACTGTTGCGTAGGTAAAATCATCTCATTATTTATCTGCCATTGTCCAATGTATATTAGATAGCCCACTGTTAAGGGTAGACTTGTGGACATGTTACATATGGACGACAGCGCACTGTCCGGGAAAGAGCAGCCTATTTCATCCTATTTAGGCCTACACTAAAGAGAATTGGCATCATTTAATCATTAATAGCCTCACTCATTGACATGGGGAAGGAGGGAGGTATACCTGGAGTACGAGTATGCAATAACAACCACTCACGTGCAGTTTGAGTCTCTATGTCCCAATGGCTGTGATCGCTAATTTCCAATAAATGGTGTCACATGTCTGACATTTGAAGCTCATAATCGGATGCGCATTGAAACTTGTCAATCATTTGGTTGTAACAAGTCTAAACGTGCAATGAGGGCTGTTCCGCACTCACCGATATGAGGTTTGTTTTCTGAATGCAAGTCCCCTCAGTTTTTCTTCCAGACTCTCTTGCTCCATGTCGGGCAGGCTACTGAACGTGTCGCTGCAGCAGCCCCCAGCCTCTTCAGACCCGGCTCCGGACTCTGAGTCGCCCCCGTCGGCCCCCACAGAAGAAAGGCGTCCGCTAAAGCCGCCTGTCGCCGAGCTGCTGTGGTCCTTCGCCCGGGGGTCCATGCTGGTCTGTCCTCACTCTCTCGCCCCGCGCTGGACCCCCTCTGATCCCGCTGGTAGGAGAACACAGGTGCTGATAGCAGAGGGTACCTGTCGCACGGAGAAGGAAAATAAACACAGAATCTGGGTTGTAAAGCGGATTGTCCGTAATTTTTGACCATTGACCGCTGTGTGCGGCTGCCAGGTACGACGCGGTACCCGCCTGGGCAGCAGAATGATCTGCGCTACGAGCCTGATAGCGCGGCGTCAAGTGTGCGTGCGTACACAGGAAGTCCAAGGGCTTTTTCTTCCACAATAAAAGCAGAATTTATACGGAATGGCTTCACTTTCCGCCTGCAATGTACGCGTCTATTGCGGCGGTGTTGAAAAAAACTGCTCGTTGTATGTTCACCATAGACCCACCGTAGCTAACACTATAACAGGCTAAGTAATTAACAAGGATCACTATATTTTCCTTTAGTCCATTGATGAACACTAATCATGTCTACTTACATGCCACACTTTTACTTCTGCAACGGAAAATGTTAATGTCATTAATTTGTTGTAGGCTACTTGACAGCATTGTCAAACGCGCGGGTCTGAATGCAGAACAGCATCCGCCAGGATTTGTTCCGTGTTTAATTGAACCACACGAGCCTAGATGTTCAAAGTCACTGTTTATCTTCATCTCTCACATGCATTTGGCCCAGGGGACGAGCGGTGTGGCATTAAGGAATCTCCCTTCTTTACAGCATCATCAGTGAGAAAGTAGGCCACTAGCTGTGCGCACGGATGCTGTCACCACCTCACTCTCCTATAATTACAAGCTGATGTCCATGCTCTGGTGTCAATACTCTTTGGTCTGCTTCTATGTGGACAATGACATTTCAGAATAATATAGCCCAAATTGCGTTGCCACCACAGATAAATTGCATTATAAAGCCACATAGCCTAAAATAAAGCTTGAATAAACATTACATGCAAAACTGTCTTTTACCTAATGTATAATAAAATAATTAGATCAAATCAGTAAAAAGTGTAACATCAAAATGAGAAATGGCTTTTTGTGTAGGCTACTTTATTGTGCTTACAGTCAAACACAATGCATAGCTTCAGAAATGAGGTCCCATTGTTGCTGTGTGACTGGACTGTGTTATTACACAGAGACTGCATATTGTCTTGGGGCTGTCAGAGCGATTTCCATTCCACTGATCTATTTTAGGATTATTGTTAAGCCAGGGAAAACAGAAAACCTCTTTATGTCTGGTCAAATAATGGGTCAATAAATTCATTTTAATCCAGTTTAATCAAAAATGCTTTGACGTTTCCTCAGATTTAGCTCATATGCTGACCATAATTAACAATGTTCCACTTTTTGTCTGTTGCATGCTCCAGATCGACTCAGAGATAAACATATGCAAAGATACATCCATTAACACACACTTTCAAGTACCATGTTTTGGTCTATTTGTTGCAAGCCATAGCCTAATAACCAAAGAAGCATTACAACATTAAATTAAATAAAGGATCACACACAACTATTGGGAATATGCTTTTATACTGAAAATACTTTATTTTGAAACTGTAAAAAAGCTTTAAGTTCAGGCACAAGAAACAGCAAAATTGTGAAAAATCAAGACTTAAAGAATTCATAAAATATACATTGGCCCTTTGTTTTCTGTTGTACTGGAACTGTGGAATTAAATATTTGATGTAAAACTCATAAATAAGTTATAGAAATATTTTGACTGATATAAATTTACTCATAATAATGTTAAGTTTAACTTGATGGTTTGTTAACTTCAACAATCAACAATTGGACTGGCCTCACATCACAAAAGGCTTTGGAGCATACAAATACTATAATACACTTGAAATTAACAGTTAGGACATTGATGTGTAGGTAACTAAATGATTATGCTGATATTTAGTCATTCTAGCATCAATACAAATCCATATTTACAAAACCGTGACAATTTTGTGTAGTTTCTCTTGTATTTCCTTGGAGCTCATTTGTCACAATATGCAAACTGATGAACTTAGGCAAACTAAGTTGTATTGAGGTCAATGCTGACACACCTTGAACAACATCAACATAAAATATTTTACCATAAACATAAACAAAGTAACATCTGGCTATCTGAATTCCCATTTTTACAGGAGTCCTTATAAAGAGCTTCCTAGCATCATTATTGATACTTTACAACAGGTAATAATAACATTATACAAAATATACAATTATATGTGACGCACACATTGCTGGAATGAAATACAATTCATACTTAAAAGGGCAATAATTTCTATAAATATATAGAGCCTCCATGCTTTAGCACGTCAGTGTCCCCTGTAAAAGCCCCTCATGCCATAGTTTGTTAAATACACTCTGCAGTGGAATAAATGCTGTGTTATTACAGGTCTTAAATTCATTTGCCAGTGATTCCTTTTGCCTTTCTTTTTCAGACTGGAGACAAATGAAAACATGACTTGTGTAGAAAACTATTCAGTGCAACTTACTTCAGGAATATTGGCAACCAGTGCCACTAGCAATAGTGATGTTTTGCATCATTACAGTGTAAGTATTGTAAAAGTTCAGATGGACCTCAGTGTTCAGCAGTGACGTGAGGTTTCCTTTGGGACACTGGCCCATGCTCTTAAAGGAGGATGTCAAAGTTCATACAGTCTTGACGATGAGATAATACTCAAGATGTTTCGTTGACTGTTCGTTCCAACTCTATTACTTTGCTCCTGCTCCCATTTGACCTCGGATCCAGAGACCTAAAGAAAGCCACAGGATAAGTCTTCTACTTCTACTTTACTTTCACTTTCTTTACTTTAAGACTTTGACGCTCATTACAGAATGCTCATTACACATTTACCTGTGCATGTCTAAAAGTCTTTGAGTGCCATTGTTTTTATTCCTGAAAGGAGGATAGGTTTCGACCCTCTTTGGCTCTACGGCAATTTTCTGTTGCTCTGAACGACGCCATGCTGCCATAACAACAGCTGGTGTGTCCTCCCATTGGTCCGGATACTCCCCGCCCAGTCCAAGAAGGTGTGGCTGTTCATCCTCAAAAGTTGATAAAAGATTCCTCGACTTAACTAAAAAATAAATGTAAAATGTCTTGTTTCAGTCAATACAAAGAACATGTACTGTAAGCACTGCAAATGCTCTCCATGTTCACTTATGTGTGGTCAGAATGGAAAAAGTAACTCAATTTGATCAAATTATATCCTGCTACTTATGTGTTTGGGAAGTGCAAGAGGATATATTCTACTGTTGAAAGTCATTTATCCCTACGCACCCTATACTAGGGGGTAATTATGGTTAATTGAATTATGACCCTCCATTGGTCCTTTGAAGTAATATTTCATTAAATAACCTGGGTTCACATAAGAGCTGCTGATTGAAAGTCGGTGGTAAACTGGGCACAATATGCCCATGTATTGTGTACAGTGTTGTCCCACATACCTATGGATGTGTAGGAATCTTTGACAGCCATCTGTTTGGATGTGTGATCTGTTTCAGTGATTGTGGAGGAGGGAGTCAAACTGTTGGGGTAAAAACTTCCCAAGAACAAAGCAAAACAAAGAACGACAACCTACAAAACAAGGCAGAAAAATAGAGGTTGTATGTTATGATAAATTAAATGATAAAAGTATAAAATGATCATAAAATTAAAAAGCGGATGTTTCCAATTCAGTAGCTGAAACCCTAATGAAATGTAATTGTCAATTAACATCCACACACACAGTCAGTATTACCATTAGGCATGAGGATGTCTGTGTTCCAGCCACTCTACAGGACTTTGAGACCTTCCCAGCGACCATGGCCTGCAACGCCTGCAGCTGCTGTAGCAGAGACCTGCACATGAATGAACAGGTTAAACACAGAGACAGAGACTCAAAAAAATACACCAAAAATATAAATGTTAATCCATAGCTTAAGAAACTACGTACTACTAAACTAGAACTAAACAAAACTCTTTGTGCAGCACAGAAAAACATCTGATGAAGGCATCAGCACCTCCACCAACTTAACAGAAATACAGTGTACACAGATGCAACTGGTTCATTTGAGCAGTTTATCATGGAGAACAAAAACAGCTGTGTTCCACTCAACTTTACTTAACACATTACATTCACTGGTTGCACACACAACACACAGCAATACTGTTCATCCATGTGTGAACAGCAAACAGCACTATCTATGTGAAACAACTTCAGCATTTTACATTAGAATATCCTCACGGGTATGCATGGATGCAAAACTGCAGTTGAACAGGGAGGTAACTAATAATACAATATAGATAAATTGCATCAACTGTCACTCCTATTCATCATGTGAGCTTTGAAAGAAAACCAGATAATGTCTTAAAATACCTTGTAAGATTTTGGTTGCACTGACAACAGTAAAACTACATAAGGCAGCAGTTACAGTTTACTAAATGTATGCTTTTCATCACTGTTGGCACTGTCATAAGCCCTTGTGAATAGCATAAACACTACAAAACAGTTCTAGATTTGTCTTACTTGTTGGTGCACTCAAGCGTCTCCACTTTCCTGCGCAGTTCACTATTTTCATTGGAGCAGTTCTCCACCCTGTGGCCAAAGAGAGGTGGTGCAGAGTTGTGGTTTTAACATGTCTCACCACAATGTACAAAATAACAATAATTTAAAAAAAAAACATACTTCTTCTCCAATGTATCCATATATTCCTTCTTCTTCCTGCGACTCTCCTGAGCTGAAATCTGATTTGGACAATAGATAAGTCAATACAACTCTAAATGGGATTAAAATGTTAACTTGACACTAACTTAAATTTATGTATACCTTGTTTTTAATCTTTCTGCGGATCTTCTTAAGTGCTTTCTCCTCAGCTTTGGTCAGGGGCAGTTTGGTGGGAACAGGGTAACCTTCAGCTACCAAAGTACGACGCTCCTCCTCAGTCAAGATCAGAGGCCCTGAACCTTGCAGTTTCTATAAAACAGCATCCAACATTAATGAGTAAATCTAATCAACTATTAACACAAAACAGCACTTTCACTCACGTGGGGTGCGGTTAGAAGAGGGGAGTTGGACAAAGAAGAATGAGCTCGTGGGGACACCTTGAGGCTGGCCTGTGATGGTGGTGGGTTGGTGGGGGAGATGGGGCTGGAGAGGCCTGTTGGAGCATGCACAGGGCTTTGACTGCCCTCGGAGTCACTGCCATGGGAACTGGGAGGGGTAGGGGGCATCTGTAGTGACTCCAGACCTAAAATTTAAACAATTACTCTTTTAACTGCAAATATAACATTTGCCCGTTTGTATAGCCTAATAATAGGGTAAATATGAGCTTCAGAAATGGGCACATTAGAGACCATATAAATGAAATAAAGGGTTAAAATGGGTTTAGTAAAAAAAAAAAGCCACACTAAACAAACTGTTGAGACGAACATAATTAAACCAGTCGAGAACCACTGCGTTAAATTACCAAACTACAAATAGCCAGCAGGGGTCATAGCAACACTGAATACAATGAAAAGAAGGAAGAAGGAGGGAGCTTTTGGCAAACGTACTTTTTGAAGAAAGATTTAGAAACTGGTCAACTTCATGTGGCTCCAGTTTTATCTGTGGGGTAATGTTCTCTTCTTTTATCTAAAATTAGATATGATAACAGAATGGTGAGATTTTAACAGAGCATAAAGAATCATTATCTCTCTACACTGGAATGACACTGACCTTAATGCCTTTGCCTTGGCTGGGGGACTTGGGTGGGACTGGGGCTGTGGTGACTGCAGGGGGGACAGCCGCTCCCTCTGTGGCCTGGGGCACTTCAGAAGAGGACAGCGACAGGGTGAGTGTGGGGAGCAGGGAGGGAGTCTCACACAGCAGGTCAATGGACTCCTCCTGCTCCATGGGCCACTCAGAATCACCATCTGACTCCCCTGTGAAAAAGATTAATCATAATATTACATTTATTCTGTGGAGCATTTAAAAGGTGCACTATGTAACTTTTCTGGTGGAAGCTCCGCAACCTGCTTGTCTCCATGGACATTTTCTTGCTTTGCCTTGAAAATTACACAGTATGGCATTAAACCTGTCTGTATCTATGGAGACAAGCAGATGATGTTACCAGGCAAAGTTACAGGTTAGATCTGTGGAAAGGCAACCACTTTCACAGTAAGGATGCATGTTTTTTCAATGCATTTTTGAGCAAAAATACATCTGTAATTGGTTATAGTAGTAAATTTTTTAAGACAAGAAACATTGTGTCCCCTTCAAATTATGGGTTCTATGTGCATTGTGGGTAGAGATACTGAGGTTTACAGTTGACCACTCATACAGAGATGTACTAAACCCCACAAAAGCTTGATCAAAGGTATAGAAGGTATTCAGAAGTATTCAGAAACAATAATGAATAACTCAAATTTGGCAAAAACGTTGCACAAAACCTTTATCGTTGCCACAGCAAGGACTAATGATTTACATATTAATGAAAGGTAATATCTGATTTTGGTTGGCGAAGTAGCTCATGTCTTACCTGCTTCACTGCCATGCTCTCCAGTTAGGTGGGACAGAGGTGACTGAGGTCTGCTGTCTCCACAAAGGGAGTAGCTGTGCTCCACTGTGATGTGAGGAGAAATTGGAGAAGATGGTGACAAATCCCCATCGTCTCCCTCCATGGCCTCCCCTCCTCCTCCTCTCACCCCAGACAAGAAAGGGTCGCTAAGCAGTTGACCCAGCAAGGCATCATGGGAGAGGTCATCCAGGAGCTCCGTAAAATGCTGTAAAAGGAAAAGGAATGTGATGAGCATCTATGCAATTTGCGATGTTTGAATGACACTTAACGCCTCAAATTTAATTTTCCCAGTACCACCATCAGAAGTCACACACAGACAGCCAGTAATTTAAGTCCTCAATGTATAATTATAGTAGACTGACTTTTTATTGGCACCTTTTCTTCAGGTAACAACCCCCCACCCCTGCAGGGAAGATGTTCTAAAATATATTCTTAACAGGTCACTAACAAATACTTTGTAGTGGTAGCAATCATTAAAGAATAAAAATTAAAAAGTCTCCCCTTCTCTCATTACCTACAGTATTCACTAACATTGCATCTCTGCCATCTATTTTCTATATTTCTGTTCCATCAACATATATGTAACCCACATTAAGACAGCCTTGAGTGTTATGACTGAGGGAAGTGACAAGACTAAACTTGATATGTTGATATGACAAGGGCCTCATTTCTTCCCGTAATGACTGTAAATATTGTTTAAAACTAAAATACGCTTTTTGATGTGACAATTTCAGTCCTTGTATTATAATCTTGTTCATATAATGTCATTATTGCTGCAAAGCATTTGATTCACACAAGTCAACATATTTTGAAAGTGTTATGGTAAACTCAATGACATTTCACATATGTTTCACAACAATAGCATGGCAAGTAGAGTACAAGTACAGCATGTGAATCTTACATAAAAAGTAGAAAAGCTTATTAGGAAGGACAAAACTGAGCAATCCGTAATTACCCAATTGCACATTTAAAAACAACAGTTTAGACTTAGGTCATGTTAGTGAGAGTGAAATCAAGATAATGGAAGAACTGAAAGAGGAGGAGGGTGAGCCCTGAACATGTGGTTTCAATTACAAAACGTCACTTTAAGCATTTTCTCTCCTCACCACACACTGTTATAAAATAACTTTGTCACTCCAAGAGGGAGAGGCCCTAAAAGGCAGTGCCCCAAGTCCTTAGCAGCAGTGACAGTGACAGTACACTATGAATATATACAGTTACATTACACACTTAACCATTTTTCATTTTAACAATCAGCATGTAACTGATAGCAACTGGTACTTCACATGTGACCTAAATCTGTGTACTCTCCTGTGGGCTTTGGACTAAAGGATGGATATGACATGTGTGCATGCTTTTATATTGATTAACACTATTCTAAAGTATAGTCTATAGAAGTGTTTCCCAACCACAGGTACTCTAGGGGTACACGAGCACACTGCAGGGGGTATGCGGCAAATTAAGGACATGAAATAAAAAGATTTTCATTTAATAATCAGTTGTGTTACAAGAGCTAGATACAAAAAAAGGAAGATTATTTTGATTTAGTATTTATTTGGGTAAATTATTTTCAAAGAAACATATTCTTTATTTTTATGTTTAATTTGAGTTAAAGAAAAGAGAGAAAATGCCTGAGAATTAAATTTTCAAATTAAGGAGATGAAATAAAATTAGACTTAGACAAACTTTATTGATCCATATATATATATATAGTAGCTCACTCATCAAATATAATATACAATATAAAACAGAGGGTAAAAGAACAAAAAGAAAAATAGATGGAATAGCAACCAAAGAGCAATCAAATCAAACAATATTTATAAAGCGCCTTACAGTGGTCAAGGATTAGAAGATTGACCTTTATTGATCTCGCACAGGAGAAGTTGTTTCTATATTTGACCCGGGGACCATCCCCATAATTAGGGACCGAGCCCGAAGGGGGACGAAGGTCCCTATTGTTGTTGCTTTGTTTCCGTATTATTATTCTTGTTCATACACGCTGGGGCAATTTTGAGCATGTTCCCATGCTTCAAAACAAACGAAACTTTGCACGGGCATCACAAAGTGCTGCCAGTACGACCACACAAAGTCTCGTCCCTGGGGGACCTGGGGGTCCCTGGGAGACCCCCCACTGGGGGACCCCCAGTGGGGGGTCTCCTAGACCGTACCTCAGATGGGCATAAATTTTGGTAAGCATAATCTTAAGACGTTGGAGATGTTAAATTGCGAAGGATTTTCAAATAGGCGGTAATATGACGATACGGCGGATCGATAAAGTTAGGTATGGAATTTGAAACACTTCTCCTACACCGTACCTCAGATAGGCTTAAATTTTGGTGAACATAATCTTAAGACGTTGGAGATGTTAAATTGCGAAGGATTTTCAAATAGGCGGTAATATGACGACACGGCGGATCAATAAAGTTAGGTATTTATTGAATGGGAGTGATGAGTTATGAATGGGAGGTATTTGTTGCTAGGCAACGCCCTGATCAAAGGTACATTGATCTTTGTACCTTTGGTCTGATATAGCTGCAAGCAGCAATGTGGGGACAAGCATCGAAGGTTCATGTAGGCCTCAGCATGGAGGCCACATGCAGGGTCTGGCAGGGTCTAACAGAGTCTGACAGGGTCTGACAGGGTCTGACAGGGTCTGTTAGACCCTGACAGGGTATCTACAATGTCATGGCCACGCCCAACAGGAAGTGAGATAATTGTGCCAGGCACACGAAATTTGGTATGGCTGTGCGTCTCAGTAAGACGAACAAACGCAGGTGCGAGGTCCCGACCAACGCCGCTTGCGGCTTTAATTTTGTTTTGTTATTTAGGCTTTGGTCAGGCCCTAAGCTGGAGGATTTTACCTATGGCGCATGTTTAGGTTAGACCTGTGTCAGATTTTATGTTTTTAACTAATTTGAGTTAAAGAAAAGAGTGAAAATGCCTGAGAATTAAATTTTCAAATTAAGGAGATGAAATGAAATGATTTTCATTTAAAGATTTGTTGTGTTACATTCTACTTTTGGAGAATTATCAACACGTATGAGTGAGGGGGTACTCGAGGTATGATAAAAGAGCTCAGGGGGTACACAAGACAAAAAAGGTTGGGAAACACTGGTCTATAGGTCTCCAGGAGAAGCTCTTTGGAAATGTGTTAGAACCAGAATAATATAAATAATGTACATCTATTCAAGAAAAAAGGCATTGTTAAACCAGAATTTGGTTAACTATGGTTACTTGTATTAGTGTTTCCATTCTCATATGAGCAGTAAAGCACTAATCAAATGCTCAAGTAACAGTAGTTATGGATTTGGGTGTAACAGTATGTAACAGTAACTAGTGTCATCAAAAAGCAAAAATGTAAACAACACTGGCAAAGACATGTGAATAACTCTTGATACAATGAACCCATGAACAGTCCATGTGTCATGTGTCATTAAGGAGTGTGCCTGGGGCGTAGGCACCCAGGCACGTTTCTTTAGAAGGGTGGTTCCAGCTATTAATGAACACAATTGCATCACTATTTGTAACTGTGATAGGAGGATGGTGTTTATGTGACTTTGGGCTGTGGTAACCCAAATAGCAATATTTCATAGGTTTAGAGTCATTACAAGGTTTTTATTTTTATAAATATACATTTTAAAAAACACACTTTTGTGTATCATCAGTCATCTCTATTACACTTATAAATACGTATATATAAAATATTAGACTATACTAGCATATCTAGCAACATAGAGCAGTCCCATAGTGAACGACTAAATGAGGACATATAGGAGGTTTGTAGTTGCTTAGTCAAATGCTTAGACCAAAAAAGGGAGAGGTTTTCCTGAGGGCGTCTGTACACCAAACCACACCAAAATGTACGACTGAGGCTTTATTCATTCCCTGTCATCAGTGTTGTGGGTTGAGATGAGAAGACTGGACCGGTCGCCAGCCGGGTGTAACTCATCACACACAACAGAAAGATCTTTGTGTTCACAGCCCAACAGAGAGGTGTTATTTAGGGCCAAATGTGTAACTTGACACTTTCCATCTGAGGCACAAGACCAGAGGAACTGAGCTGAGATGGAATCTGGAAAAAAACGATGGAACTTGATCAAGAATCAAGTGGAAATAATGGAAAATGCCACTGCGAGAACTGATTGTAATCTTTTAATTAAAGACAGGGTTGACAAGAACTGATAAAGCATAATAGAAGGCCATTTCTGACCATGGCAACATTTGGCGATTAAACACTTTTCAGCATTTCAATTAATTTTGTGAACATAAAAAATACAGACATATTATTCTTCCTCCAAAACATGAATTCTGCCAAACCGCATATTTTTACTGACTCAGTTAAAATATAATTAATTAGAAATAATTAGTAACTAGACGTATCACTTATGACACATTTAAGTATTCTTCCAAGTATGTTCAGAGCAAGCCCACACTAAAGTCAAAATAAAATACTTCTTCAAAGCTTGAATGGATACTAAACTTAGAATGTGGAACCCTTTCAAGTAGTGTCTGGAAACAGTACCCCTGCAAAGTTACAGATAAGTGATATTTTGTGTCTGCAGCTGAAAACCTCTGAGGTCTATAGTTAGCAGGTTTAAGTAACAAGCGATAATGCCCCACTGTTAAGTCCTGACCAGCTGTGTCGGACACCTTTAAGCAGCCAAATTATCAGGCAGGGATGGGGCAGGAAAACGGTGTCCCTGGACAGTAATTGCTCTGTAAAATACAGCGCACTGCTGAGATCTGAAGGTAGAAAAGGAAGAGGTAAAATGTGGCGTTTATGCAACATTTTAGACCCTTAAGGAAGTAAAACCAGATGCTGAATCAATAGCAGCCATCTCCCTAGTGTAGGTTTGTACTTTGTCCTATGAACATTTACTGATGACGCAGCAGGTAAATACTCCAACTGGATAGAAGAGACTACTCAAATGTGCATTAATAAAAGATAAACAAATGACTTTATTTCCTTCCTTATCTGACAGGGCAATTTACAACCGGCACGTGTCTCAGTGACATGACAAGCCTTTTATCTAAACAGTGAACTGCACCGTTAACTCGATTTTGATACAAAGGAAAAGGCTTGATACTCAAAAACAATTTTTGATTTCAGAATGATAAAAAAGAGCAAAACTCTTTTGACAATAGACAACAAAATGTTTGCTTCTTGGATCTTTTATTTTTTTCTTACATTTTTACTTTTTTCTTACTTTTTTTTTTTTAATCTAGTTTCATTTAGCATTGGGTATTTTAAAAATAAATACATATATCCCACTTGCAGTATACAGCAGTTCCCACTGGAATGCCAACTATGTACCAGTTTTAGTTAGGTAAAGTGCATAAGTGAACTCTAACCCTGAGGCAAAATTAATAACAGAAGAAATTGTGATTATAACCTTGTTCTTATGCATGACGAACATTTAAAATAAATATGGTAATTTGCTGTCTAACAGAGTTGCCTCAAGACTAACCACACAGCAGATAAGAGTGAGATGTACCAGCACTACACATGTTATCGCTTGTTGCTGCAGCAGTGGGACTGAGAGAAGGCTGGTCTCTGCTGTGGCATTGATCTTAAGTGTCAGGATAAGACAAATCACAGGCCTTGAATGCAGTGCTCCTCAGACTCAACGGTATCTGGAGGCTGTCTGGACAAGAGGCCTTACAAATGTTTTCCCCATGAGTGGAAAGCAAATTTACTTGTGTATCATGCTTCATTAAACCACCTTAGTTCCTAACACAACCAAGAATAAGTTGTTCCATTATATGCGTGAAAAGTCCCTCAGTCGTCCAGGTAGAATCCATGATAACAGGAGAAGTTCAATTTGTCAACTGGACCAAGTTTGTTTGGTTGAAAACGTTTCGCCGCTCATCCGAGAGGCTTCGTCAGCTCTGACGAAGCCTCTCGGATGAGAGGCTTCTCGCTCATCCGAGAGCTGACGAAGCCTCTCGGATGAGCGGCGAAACGTTTTCAACCAAACAAACTTGGTCCAGTTGACAAATTGAACTTCTCCTGTTATCCTTGTTCCATTATACAAACCTAATTCATGTTACCTATAAAAATGACACTTGGTGATTTGAGTCCATACAAAACGTCCTCATACCAAAGTGGTTTGCACAACAAGAACTGCTCGGAGCACACACCCTGACCCAAATCCCCAGACAAGGATCCCGGCTGCAAAACTACCTCAAAAGACTGTAAGGGAGAACTTATTATTGACTGACGCTTAGATTTCACCCCAACAATCAAATGGAATATGATTAAATTGCCTTCATTAAAAACACCTTATCGTAATATGCCAAACATAGAAAATAGCCTCAAAATGTTTTCAAACTTGAAGTGAGATCCATTAAAAGAGGTGAGACACGCTTAATGAATGTAAATAACAGGAAGTGTGAAGAACAACAGGGGGCTGTGACTTCCCACTGAGAATTGGTGTCGTGCCACAGGCCATGATCAAAATACACATCTCGAAATGCACTTGGGCTGCTGGTAACAAAATTCACATCATCAATTATCAGCTTGAGTCAAATGTCAATTTCCTTGTATGTAAATTTTCATGCTGAAAGTAAAGTGTTGAGTATAGGTTATATGGTGCATCCCAAATCAAAGTTTACTCTGGCATGTGCTCTTGTGTTCACAGAAAGAACTGTCAAAATACGTCAATTCTTACAACACTTCCCCATTCCAGTAAGTTTACTCCATCTGATCCCCCACAATTGGCCTGAAGGACAGAGGTCCACCCCCCGCACAAATACACAGACTTTCCAGTATTGCTCATCTGGACTGATGAGTGCATACCCCCACTTTTCCAAACACAGCAACTCTCCAGATGTTACACAATGGCTTTCCCAGACCAGTTTAAGTAGCCCTTTCCAATGACACAGTAATACCACTTAGAACAACATTTTTCAACCAAAGGGAATCTTTTCACAATTAATTTGGGAAGAGTTAGGCCTAATCAATAGGCCTAATGTTTCTTCTTCAGTGCTTTAAAGTTACTAAAGAGATTTTGATACATTTTGAATATAAAGCAATAACTTTACTTTTACTGATTATTTTTAGGATATTAACTTCGGAAATATAACTAAATATATTTAGTTATATTTACTTGAAAAATACTATGCCTACTAAACTGCAAAAAAAAAACAAAAACTAAAAACTAAAAAACTTGCCTATATGTTGATAATGACTTATGGTGTAAAAGTGTGCATACTATATACAAATAAAAATAAATATTTGGTCAAGGGCTACAAACACAGTTGTCCTCTCTTCAGCACTACTCTCATCCTCCACACAGACCGCTGCTTTGAAACTGGGTCAAAAGCAGCAGCATGAATAACTTTTTCCATCTTTCCACAGCGGCTGCGCTGACCACTCTTCAAGACTGCACTACAAAAACACACACTGCTCCACTCCTGAACTCCCTCACCCCTGGATTTATTCCCACTTTGCACAAAAGGATCATTTACTTTTCACCAACCTGTGTATCTTATTCTTATAAAGCTTTCTTTGTGTTTGTTGTTAGGCAGTAAACTAAAAGTCTGTGGGCTGTGCATCAATCTGATGCACATAGAGGCAAGCAGTATTTTTCTTAGTTTAACTCAGACTCAACAAGTTGAATGACACACTGGAATTCTTAAAAGTCATCTGAACCACACAACTTTCACCTGTTTCACCCCCAGAGTTTGAAACAAAAGTAGTAAGGGTAGTGTAAAAACTACAAATAACACAAGATTCAAGCAACAGGGGAACAAAGGAATTTAGAGCTGTGTGCATTTTGTAGACTATGACAACTTCAGGCTTGTTTTAGGGCTGGCTGCTTAAATTACTCAGAGGGATATAAAACCCAAATGGCCTTTAATCACAACAGCCTGCATCTCTTTATGCAGCCAACAGCTAAGACATGGCCAGAGCACAGACAGACAGACAGACAGAGTTTAAATTTAGCTTCTCCTCACAGAACCCAGGCTCCTGTGGATTCTTTATAATGATCCCTGATTACTACCTTTACAATCTTCACAAATGGCAGCCTGCAGCTCACTCAAGTCTGAGGTGACTTTCAGAGTTTGGAGAGAAATTGCATCAGAGCACATTGTAGAAAAAACATGGCCCATGTGTGCATGCGTGGACCATATCTGTGATTTAAAATGTTTTGTTTTTCATTTCTATAATTCATTACTGACTGTCAAACATTAAACATCTTTATTTAGTATCTATGCCTGAATTGTACCATGCAACATGTAGCAACATGATGGACAGGTCTCAGTATTTAAGGCTCTAATTGTTTTAAGCAGTGTTTGTCCAGAAACAATACAGAACAAGAAGATCCTGCTCCATGCTTAAAGTAGTGACACTGTATGTTCATGAATGTGAGATAGATATAGCAGTGTAGTATGTAAAACTTAAGAAGATAGCTGCACTTTCACTGGTAGTAAATGGTAGTGAGATTGTTACAATGCCCTGCTGTATGCTCCCCACACACTCAGCCCTGTTGCTGCGGACACAAGCAGCATTCAGACTGGCTGAGTGAGGCCTCCACGGAGCGGGATGCCCTGCTCCTGCGGAGAACAGGCACTGCACTGTAAGCACATTGAACAATCTGTTTGCCCTTGACTCCACTGGGAGTGCATACTCTGAAAGAAATAATATTGTGGCAGGATTATAGCTGGTGTCAGCTTAATAAACAAAGCAGACGCTTTATCTTCAGGTATGTTGCTCATTATGTAAGCACCAGGCCAGGCATATGTGCACACAGCCAAGAGGAAAAGGCCCAGAGCAAAGAGTTCAACATGTGCAGTAACAGGCTGCTCCAAAGAGTCCAAAGATAATTTATGGCATTTCTGAGCTCATGTTTCCAGATGAGTGGATAATGGTCTTACAAACCAACAATAGTCAAATATGAAATGAAAGGGGATATTTTGCCATTGCACAAATGCTGACCTTAAAAAAAAAAAAAAAAAAAAAAGAACAACAATTCCTTTAGTTCCACAGTTCCACACGTCAAAATACCAATACCAAAAACTATCCCTTTATGACGTCAGGGGAAACTGACACTCCACTTTCAATGCCACACAACCTGAGGAACTTGATTGAACACTTAAGAGTCAGAATAAAGGGAAAGGCCTGATCAAGTACTAACAATCTGCAAAGGTTACCCACAGAGAGGCTTGACATTGTTGTGAGGAATCCCATGTCAACACACCACAGGCAGAGAGGGCACAGTTAATTTGGGAGGGGGCCCAAGATTTAAACACTACAGTCTTGTTGGCCCGTGCATACACCCCCATTCTTTCACACACTAACACACATAGTATTCATGCTTTACTATATATAGTACCCACTAGACTAACAACATTAACACAACCTGCTTTTCATGAGGAATGCAGCATACCACACGCCTTAAAGACCATATTAAGCTATTTTCTGATCTATGTATAATAATGTTATTTCCTCATCAAAATCATACCTGGAGTTAAGTTTTGTTTCATTCACAATACTCTCTGTTCCACCTTGTAACGTCACGTGGTAACCGGGAGTGCTTTTTTAAAACTCCAAACTATATACTCTAAAACTACATACACCATAACTCCATACTTCACCAGAATCATTTGGATAATTTCAGACCATCTCTACTAAACAAAAGGTAAAAGGTAGCTGCAAACTTGAAAACAATTGCTTCGTGACATTATAAGATGGAGCAGAGCATTTTGAGCTTTGGAGAGAAAGACTAATATTAAAGGATGACTGAAACAAAACCCAAATCCAGGTATGTTTTTGCTGAGATAACAGCATTATAACATGGCTTAAATCTCACAAGAGTCAGTTTTGTGTGACCTTCGATAATGATACATTTGAAATTAAGGTCTTTTAAATAAGACTTCATTGTGCTGCTTATATTATTCTGTGTGTCTGGGTTTGTACTATTGTATGTTTGAGCATGCAAGCAGCTTTGCACATCATCTATAATGGAATTAGTATGCAGAACACAATTTATAAAAATTGAAGCCCAGTTTGAGTGTTCTATAAGCATTATTTTGGGCTTAAATTACTTTTGGATAACTTAACATTAGTGTTTTATGTAATATAATAATGTAAAGAATATATATATCCCAATTTTAAAAAATCACATATTTAAAAAAAAGTAATTTTTTTCTTAGTACGTTTTGCAAACCAATTATAAATGCTGAAGTTGTGTGTTTGTAAAGGCATTTTTTGTCTATAATTATAGCTTCAAATTTAGCTTCTATGATCAGTGTTGGAACTTCTTGTACCATGCGTAGCCACCCACAAAATGACCCAGAATGAATGCACAGCCCTTAGAGCAGAGCAGCTGCAGTTCAACTTTTTAGCTGGTATTTGACAAGAAATGTAGCCTTAGGACCTCTTTAGTGCAGGCGTGCTCTGAAGCTTCGCAAGTCTTTACCTGTCCATAGCTTTCCTTGAGGAGGCAAATGTCAAATTGTGTATCCACTTATGTGCGCTATTTTGACTGAGCCTGTCCTCTGTGGTGTCTCATAGCCATCCTGTGAGCCAGCTGGATTTCTCCTTGTAAACGTATCACTCCCCCATTCTCCTCTCCACACAAACACACATGTGTGCACACCAACTCACACTTGGCCGAAACTGCAGGCCTGAAAACCATATGGCTTTGGAGCATATATTTCAGGTTACATAATGAATGCAAAAAGGTTTCTTCAGTTATTGGAAAATAATATAAAACACACTGAAGGGTGATGATATTCAAATAGGCCTAATAGTTGGGCAGGTTATAATTTGAACTTACCATCGCATATAGGTTTAAACTTTGTTGCACACTTTAATATATAAATAGGTTAGAATGATTTAGAGCATCAGAAAGAAATAAGATAAAAAAAAACAGTAGGCTATCACAATCTCAAATATACTTAGTGATAACAAAACAACATGTCAGAGATATAGGCTATGTCAAATATATGTATGTATAACCAAGTATGTAGTTTTCTAGTCAAGTTCTGCACAGAGAAAAGAAATTGCTGAAATCTGCTGTAGGCTTACAGATGCTACCTGTTGCATCCTGGACCCCAAGTCTCAAGTTCCTAGTGGAGAGCAGGGCGCACTCCCTCTCGCAGACTATGGTTACCCCTCATTGTTAAACCACGTTCACATCTGATTAACCTGCTTACTGCAAACACATTTAGCCTAGTAACTTTACGACTTTGAGTTTGGGAGTGAAGTTTGATATCGCCTACTTACGTTGGTGTAGAGCCCACAGTCTATGTCCCCGGCTTCAGACAGCTCGCTGAGGTTCCTTTCCCAATGTAAAAACGGCTCACCACTGTCCAGCATCTCCATCGCAGCCCTTTTAGATGTGGTCTTGTTATGTCAAAAAGTTATATCAAAGCCCAGGACACAAAAGAACGGCCCTTAAAAGTAACAAAAACTTTTCCAGCTACCGTGAAAAAAAAAACAAACGCACGTACAAGTCGTCGTCGTGACGCAGAGCTGGTCAGAGAGAATAACACACGTGAGAGTATAATTTGAAGAGCTTGGATTGATTTGTGTTTTTATTGTTTGTCATCTCTTTTGGTTGTGGGTCCACGGACTGACTTCGTTGCTCCTCATTCCTCCTCCTTCACACCAGACAGGCAGGAATTTATGGGAGGGGCCACGGGAAAAGAGTGAACCATGGAGCGAAGGGTCGGTCTGCAGCGTGGGCGTTCTAGACGTGCCACAGAAACTGCCCAATGGGCGTTCCTGTAGCGTTTAATCAACCAGTCAGGAACTCTCTCCAAACCTGAAGAGTGTAACATCGATCAAAGATCAATGATCAACATCAAAGATCAAAGTCAGCTTTATTGTCATTTCTGTACGGTGGCTGAGGGATATACAACAATAACACTAAAGCTGACTTTTATGTTCCGCAGACCGACGATATGGTGATCCCGTTTAGGGAAGAAACGCCCATTTATGTTCCGCAGACGATATTGAGCGCACCAGCAGGAGTTTAGGTCGGAAATAAAGTTTGAATAAGGTTTTTGCTCTATCAGCTACTATGATACACTACAAAGCTGCTTGGATAGCCATACTTGAAACAACTGCTGAAGAGACCTATATTGCCTGGCTATAGCCTGTGTTTCTATTTATTTTTTATATTTACGAGGCCTACGCAAACGGATTATTGCTAAAATATTAAATTCTGACCCGTCTCCGCAGTATTTTTGAACTGTATTCATCAGACTAGAGGATGAACATGTAGGACCCGCCCATATCCTTTGGTCCACCAATCAACTTTCTTTTTCAAAAACCCATTCCGTGCATCACGAGGCCCATGACGGGCATCTCCCCCCACCAATGAGAAATTAGGTGAAAACTTATATGAACCAATCAAGTTAGGCCAAGAATACCTTTAAAGAACAGTAGGTTGTCTTTAAAGACGCACGCAGGGGAAAGACAAAACGGTACAATTTCTAGTTTGTCATTACAAAATATTTATGACTATAGCCTTTCAATAGCCTACACATAACAAAAAAACAAACCTTATATACTTAAACTTTATTATGAACAATTTAAAACTGCTCATAACCACTGGGATGGAAAGAAAAAGCAATAAAACAAAGACTAGTCAGAAAATAACCTCAAATTATCAAATGATGAAAACGACATAGGACACAGTCCTACGACGACTTGTCCAGTCTTGTAGCCGCAAAGAACAGCATCCGTTTTTAACATGCATTTCTCAGTCTACTGACTGAAAAATCCTCATCCCTTTAGAATGGGATACCCATTGCAAAACAAAGAAAAATGTGTGTATGAAAGACGTTTTCCCCAATCATTCTTTCATTCACCCAAGTCTTGGACACCAACTCACACTTGAAACCGCAGGCCTGAAAACCATATGGCTTTGGAGCATATATTTCAGGTTACATAATGAATGCAAAAAGGTTTCTTCAGTTATTGGAAAATAATATAAAACACACTGAAGGTGGATATTATTTACCAAATGTCTGTTTTATAAAGAACAAAGAGGCCTAATAGTTGGGCAGGTTATAATTTGAACTTACCATATAGGTTTAAACTTTGTTGCACACTTTAATATATAAATAGGTTAGAATGATTTAGAACATCAGAAAGAAATAAGATAAAAAAAAAACAAAAACAAAAAACAGTAGGCTACCACAATCTCAAATATACTTACTGATAACAAAACTTAACATGGGTGTGCCCATCTGATGGGCACAAGTGCTGGAGCCAGTACACGAGTAGGCAGAAGGCTAATCACACAGACAAGCACTGCCTCTCATTCACATAACATATGCATGTCTTTGGATGGTGGGAGAATCTGGCATACCAAAAGAGAACCTAATTTACAGAGGACATGCTCATTTGTTTGTGTGACTGTTCGAGGAGGAACCACCATACTCTCTTTTACATAAAACAACATTAAAGAGGATATATGGTCTTTTAGCATAAGCATAATCATAGTTGGCATTTAAAGAACAATAACATGATGTTCAAATGTGCGAGTGATAAAAGTTCTTTAAGATGTGTCTTCTCCATGGCACTTGGGTCCTTCTTGAAGCTTCACATTAAGCACAAAGTTAAGTCCTGTCTCTAATGTTGTCACTGAGGAAAATAATGTTATCTGTGGAGAGAAAAAGAGATTCCGTTAACATTGTGTATACATCTATATGAGAAATATAAATAAAAGGTTCAATATAAGGGCATTTTCCAGACCTGCAATAATGGTGGTTGCCTGGCGTCTGACTTGGTTTTTATCCACATACTCTCCGTAGTCGAGTTTTCCTTCAACAAGAACCCTGGAGCTGTAAACAACAAAAAACATCAGTGGCCCGTTTTATTGAACAAGGAACAAACTATCATATTTTCTCAGCTGAAGTTATTTTTACAATTAAGGCAACAAAATACTGATGGCGTGTGGCCAGGAATCATGTTGATATGTGATGTACATCAATGCAACCCTGCATATGACAGGTTCTGAGAATTCTCTAATTTCTACTTAATTTGGTGGGATAATACTTGTTGTAAATGTGTTAGTTTTACACAAATTAAGAAAAAAATGTGAAGAAAAGCTGAAAAACATGTTGAAAATGACAGGAAGTAAACTGTAAAACTGTAAAAAAAAAAATGACTGCGAGATAAGTTATAAATTCCCTAGTGTGATGTCATGATTTCCAAACGGGAAGACAAATTTTAAAACTAAAATCTCATAATGTTTTAGTAAAATTAGTAGTCCAACCGGTCATAGGTACTTTAAGGAATTACATGACCCTTCTGCTGAAAATATTGTGGAAACCATTTTTGCATTGGGATGGAATGCAAACATTGGGAACATTGCCACCTGCTGCAGTTGTCCTGTTTTTCTCACTGGCACACAAGTCTTTAAACAGTTATAAACTAGTATGGCTTTTCTGAGTGCAGAGCTCACACATACCCCTTTCTGACGTACTGGTAGGCTACATCTCTCAACCCGGGTTTAAATACAGACACACGGTGCCAGGTGGTCTTTTGACTGATATCTCCTAAAAGAAAATAAATACATTATACAACCATAAAAAAGTCCACCTAATAAACTACACACCATTATTTATGATCAAAGGAGAAGTTCAATTTGTCAACTGGACAAAGTTTGTTTGGTTGAAAACGTTTCGCCGCTCATCCGAGAGGCTTCGTCAGCTCTGGTTATTGTACTGGTTAGACCCTGCTTATATCTAGCTGCCGGGAGGCGCGTCCTACCTGGACGACTGAGGGACTTTTCACGCACACCATTATTTATTTTATTTCTTTATTTTTTGTTTATTTCATTCATAAAGTATAAAAAGACATCATCAGTGTGATAGTAATACAAAATATTGAATGAAAGGGAGCAGAAAGAAGAGTAATCTGTTATCTGCCCCCTCTTCCTTTTCCAGACATTAACACCGATAGTGACTATAAAACATTTCAACAATACATTCCATTCCAATCACAATTATTAATCAATTGTAAACAGAAAGCTTAATTTTTAAGCACAACAGTTTACTTTTCTTTTTCATACCTACACATTACACTAGATTTGATGTATTTTTTAAATGCCATTATTGTACTTGATTCTTTGATTTCTTTGTCAAAACTATTCCATAAATGAACTCCTTTCACAACGACGCTTCGCTCCATAATCTTGGTTCTGAATCAGTTTTCTTTTAAACATGTAGGTTCCTTTTAAATTGTATTGGCTTGTTCTCATCTCAAACAGTCTTTGAATATTTACAGGTAATATATTGCACTTTGCTTTATACATTACTTTGAGGATACTTAATTCAACAATATTATAATTATAAGTTATAATATAATATTTTCAACAAAATATGTAATCTACAAATGATTCACAAACATCTAACAATTATGATGAAACACCCAATCGCGCCACCTAGTGGGACCAAGTAAGAAATGAAAGTATGAAATTACAAATAAGTGCAATATAAATTGTTTTATATTGCACTGCAGTCCTCTTGTCTCGCATATGTACTTGATGTTGAGGCTAAAACTCCCCATGTGGCAGGTTTACAGCATTCATGTTCACAAACATACACCACATCCAAAAGACTGATACCCTCATAAACTGATAACTCATAACAGAACTTTATGGTACTGTGTCAATATCAGTCTAAATCTTTAATTGTTTAAATCTTAATTGTACTAATTCATAATTAAAAATACAGCACTTTTTTGACAGTCAAAATGCTTTACATTCATATGGTCTATAACTGGAGACAAGCTACCACAAAAGCCACAGCTGCCTTTGGGTAGTCTAACTGAATCTGCACAATCTCATACACCACACTCATGCTAGGCAGGGTGTGTGAAGTACTTTGCTTAAGGACACAACAACAGTAGCCTACAAGCTTGTCGATGTAGATTCTGTGACCTTCAAGTTGGTGGACGTGCACCCTAATCACTGAGCCACTACTGTCCCTATTATTACTACTATTACAACAGTATCTATTGATGAACTATTATCTTAAATAACTTCTCCAAATAAGTCTTAGGCTAGCTTACCTGATCCTGGGTTCATTTCTCCTTCTCCAGAGCGCCACATTTCATTGGTCGCTAGTGAGAAGATTGTGACAGGATTTCGACCTTCAACTTGTCTCATTACGGGGTCCTGCCCAACTCGGCCTAATAGCTGCACGCGGTTAATTGCTGAATAAAGTGAAATCAATTATTACAATTTAGCTTAAGTAACCCATAATAAACGACACGTACATCCCATTACAAAAACATGTACTTACATCGTTCAAGAATTACGCTTGGGTCTGTGCTAGTGTGCCTCACCATCTGCTTTACGATCTATAGAGACAAAATGCACCCTTTAAATAAATTACGCTTCACACCTAAATCATTTTAAAAGCGATTTACAAACCTTTGTAGTTGCTCTTAACATTTTTAAGCAAAACTGATCTAAAATCGTCCAACCTAGACAAAAGCACGATTATACGATTATAGAAGCAGATTTTTAAAATGACAAAGAGATGGTAAAAGCGTGATTATTTTTTTGTTATCACATGGATGAAACGCATCAGTAAAAGTGAAGCAGCAGTCTCCCGCCACCACTCCTAAAGGGAAATATGCTGTAATCTCAGGATATTTTATAGGCCTCCCAGTCGAAACATGAGGGCAAGACCTAAAGTCGTTTGTACGTGAAAGGTTATGAAGGCAGGACGAATAAAAATGTTCAAAAACTTACCAAAACTGAGCTAAGTAAAAGTTGCTTCAGTAACCCCACGCTGCTTCCGGTCCGCGCTTGTAAACGGCCCGACTACGACCAAGCAAATTGACAGTTCCTACAGTCCCCAGGTCAAGTGTGAAAAATAAATGCAAACACATCATGCTACATTTAAAATGTGAATATTCATTTTTAGTAATATTGTCATGCACAGCAGCAGGGCATTTACAATAATTGAATTTGCAATAATTATTTGTCGATATAAATTCGACAAGTGTTAAAATCTTTCTAACTTTTTACAAGCAACATGCCAAAAGTCTATAGGCCAAATGAAAAATACTACTTTAATTATTATAAAATCTAGTAGGTCTCACAATTTAAAAAAGCCCTGTCTTTAAATCCCCCAGCAGAGGGCGCAATTGTTTCCCTCTCATTGAAATCAATGAGGGAAGGCGGGGTATGGCTGGTCGGTGGGATCGGGGATGGGGACTGAAAGTTGGGACTATTCTACAAGTCATCTCTTTTTTGAATTCACTCACAGATACACATCGCTTTGGGATCCACTGGCTCCAGGACCAGGGATCCGCTAATCTCCATACCCGGAGATGCTTCTTCAGCTTCTAACTTTGGGTGAGTTCTCTCAAATCCTTTTGCCGTCAGAATCTTATGTGAATCTTTTTGACAGACATGATTATGCATTGACGTATCTGTCAAAAATCATTATACCACAATCACATCAGCCTGTTTATTTTGTTTGTTTGATTTTGTTCAGAAAAGACTGCATACATTATGATATCCCTAGTAGTTTGTCATGAACATACATTTTTGCTTCTTCTAAATGAAATTTACGTGAATGTAATTTAAATGTACAAAGCAAAAATGGTTCTGTCTTGAGTAGTACTTTTAGAAGGTTTCATTTCTGTTTTTATTCTCTGGAAACACTGTAATAACAGGCCTACATTAACACTGACTTACAGTGCTGTGGTGCCCAGCCTTGGCCCAGCTTCCAGAGTTTGGAGATGTGTGCACAGAGGGCAGCTGTTACCCGGCCACAGGTGACCTCCTGATCGGCCGAGCTCATAAACTCACCTCCTCATCCACCTGTGGCCTACAGCACCCAGAGCGCTTCTGCATTGTGGGGCATCTAGAGGTAATGATCTAAGCTGAAGTTTCAGAAGCAACAAACATGCATTTTTTTTAACAGTACTATTGTTATTACTAACACATCAAGCCTATGGGACACTAGATCATGATGCCACACAAGGGCAGCAGTAGTAAAACAATAACACATGGCTAACATATTGTTAGCCATGTGTTCTGAATTAAATGTAGTACTGGTTATATACTTAGATAAATGAGGATGTGCTTGCACAGACTAATCAAACCACAGTTGTTAAATAGGCTATATAAAATTAACACACATTCCAGATTTTCCACATTCTGCTAAAATGTCAGATTAACTAAGACATTTTTGCAGCCAGCTACATTATACTAATTTGCACAGCATCTGCCTGTTGTCTCGATGAGTGGGAGTAAGCATTCCCATCCACAATAAAGAGCTGTATGCCTCACAATCCCTGCCCTGTGTGCTGTGTGCGGACTGATCAGGGGTCGAAGAAGGGAGATTCTCTTTTTATCTAACACCCTTTGGCGGTCCGGCTGTGTGAATGGACTCCTTATGAAATCATGGACACACTTTAATGCATTTTCTGCTCTGGAGATAGGCAAGTATGAAAAGCAGGAAGTCAATAGAAGTATTCCAACTTGAAGTAGTGCTGCTTAGTCACATTTTATGTATTTGGCACAGACAAGGTTAAACCGGGAAATTCTTGTTTCTTCACACATTGTATGTCCATGATATAAGGCTGTGTGCAGATGTGTGTGAGAACTGGAGTATAGTTTGTATATTTGCCAAACCATCTGTTGAGAAACTAAGCCTCATGACAGCATGAGTGAGAGTACCAGCAACCTCATGTAAACACCATTACTCTGACCACAACCCATCTGAAAGTTTAGACCCTGTTTCTAACCAGCACTAGAACCAGAGCTGACGAAGGCTCTCGGATGAGCGGCGAAACGTTTTCAACCAAACAAACTTTGTCCAGTTGACAAATTGAATTTCTCCTTTTATCATGGATTCTACCTGGACGACTGAGGGACTCTTCACGCAAGTTTAAGTGTGGTTGAACAGTACCACATAGTATTAGTAGGATCTTGATGCTGCTAGTTCCTTTATTTATTTTGAAATATTTTGTAGTAAAGTAAAATAGCCACCCTGCCTATTCCCTGCCTGTATGTTTCCTCATTTTCCTGAAGAGGGTTGAACAAAAAACTCATATGACTCATTCTTGAGGTATCCTAACTACAAAAGTGCTATTTATTTTTTACATCTGATTTTTTTTGTAACCAATATTATAGTACATTTAGAATAGTGTTTTGGGATAATCCTTCTTTTTGGCTATTGTGTCAGTGGTATAAATTAGTTTCAGTATCATCGAGTATTATCTATATCTTCTTTAACAATGTATCTCACTTTGAAATTTCTTATTGTGACCTAATATTATGCTTTTTTCTCATACACAGCAATAACCTATAACATATGTATCATTCATTTTACAATTAGTTCATAACTCCAATGCTATTAGTAATGTAACCCTGCCTCTTCATAGTGGCTTTAATGGCTACGCAACATTGTTGACCCCTATGTGTAAGAATTGAGTCTCCATTTGTTTTATAGTTACACAAAAGTACAGAGCTGTGGGCGGGGAAAGGGAGTAAGTGAACATTCAGAAGTGCATGAAAAAAAAAGTTAGTGATGAGAGAAACTGTTATAACATGGTTAAAATTGATTTTCCATTATATGACTCAATGAATATTGAGTTTTCTTTCTTTTTTGTAGGAGAAGAAATGCTTTAAGTGTGATTCCAGACTGATGTACGATGAGCACACCAACCCCATTAGCCACACCATCGAAAACGTCGTCACCACCTTCGCTCATAATCGTCTTAAGACATGGTGGCAGTCAGAAAATGGTGAGAAAAAGACACATTCCTGATTATTACTCCTGTTTAAAACAAGGGACCGTGCAGCAGTGTGAGAGCCACAACTCACAGTGTTCTCATGAGAACTGGCCTCACTAATGACTGGACTAGAACATCACACAGCCAGTGACGGCAGGGCGAGGGGGTGGGGCTTACAGGTGAGATGCATGGACAGGTGTGCGAATTAGAACCAGATGTGTATAATAAGTGTAATAAGTAATAAGTGTGTAATAAGGAGGCTTTGCAAAACCTGCACATTTTGGACCATTATAGACACACACATAGAAATAAGGATTCATCTTTTTTTTTTTCATAATTTAGGTCAAACTATATAAACAGATTAACATTCACTGAAACTCTTCTGAGACCAACAAAACTCTACAGTAACATTCCACTATTTCCGTGTATAGGAGTATTTCCAGGCCTGGGAATTTTTTGATGTTTAAAAGTTTCCTGTTCCCCTAGGGTTCCCTTATTGTTTTCAATGCATTAAGCAACTGCAAAACTTACAATTATAGCAGAGAGTTTTACAAAAATATAAAAGCATGATGCCTTTACTATGGTTCCTAGTGATTGTAAAACAAATTAGCTACTCACACAAAATTAAGATGATGTAAAAGTGCTTCAGAAGCATAGAAGGAAGGAGGTGCTGCTGTGAGTGGGTTAGGAATTCTCACACTCATAGCCAGTTTCCTGCTGTTTCAAAGCCATCTGTATCCTTAAAGGCACTTCCAACATGACGTACACCTCCTTGAGAATCCCAGCAGTGCATGTGTGGAAAATAGGACTGGTGTTTTCCACTATATTGTAATTGAGCTTGAGTTTTAAGTTTTATAGAGCAATAAAAAATGTTAGGTTAGCCTGTTTTAAATCAAGACTGTTTTTTATCAGGTGTGGAGAATGTCACCATCCAACTGGACCTGGAGGCTGAGTTTCACTTCACACATCTTATCATGACTTTCAAGGTGCTTTTCTAAGTTTTACTTTGTACTTATTATACACAACGTTTTCTCATACAAGCCGGGGGAGATAGATTCAGTGCTGGACAGCTGTAGTTGAGGAATGTGTAGAATAGTTTTGGTCTCTGGAGGACAGTGGGAATGAGGAGGGCTTCAAGAGCAGTAAAAACGCCTTTGGTCTGCAGCACTGGTGGCCATCTGGTTATATGCCTGTCATCAACTCTGACACTGTTTGTCATTGACCAGATGCACATTGTACATCCTTCCAGGCTCTGTTCAAAGCTACATGACAGAGAAGACACAATTTTCTTTGTTCTTTTGTAACGTGTACTAGTTATTTTAAGTGGTAGCTATAAATTGTAATTACTGTATATTTTTGAATTTACTACATAATAGTTTACTTTCACATTTTTTACCCTTATTTATGCCTTTCAGTTGTAAAAATGGTTAGATCTCTTTATCATCATCATTAGCTTCTGATCAAGAACTGAATAATAAAAATACAATCTGTTTGTGTCAGTTTCACAGTTAGAGACAAAACAGCATAGTGCTCACAAGGCTAAGATATTGCCAAATAAATAAGGTTCTAACAATATAAAACAGTGATAAAGGTAGCCCACTCAAAGCTTCTGTCCTTTGAATTTACTCTAATAATATTTACAGACATTTCGGCCAGCTGCAATGGTGATAGAGAGGTCCATGGACTTTGGGAATTCATGGCAAGTGTTTCGTTACTTTGCCTATGACTGTGGGTCCTCCTTCCCTGATGTTTCAGTGGGTCCTATGGTCAAAGTGGATGACATCATCTGTGACCCACGCTACTCGGACATTGAACCATCCACAGAGGGAGAGGTGCGTTATTTTATATATATTTTGAAGTAAAATAATATTGTCAGTCTATTAAAAACTATATTTCTTTACATTTGCCCATTTGTAGGTAATCTTCCGAGTGCTGGACCCAGCTTTTGAGATTGAGGACCCCTATAGTCTGAGGATACAAAGTAAGACGCATGTGTTTAACATGAGGGGTTTAGGAATGGTCTGACCGATACAGATTTTAAAAATTATTATTATTATTTAGTTCATATTCACTATATCTGTACAGTGTATTGAAATATTGTACAGGTTTGCCAACACCGATATATGAAATCCCCCAATATCACTGATAACAATTTTAGCGCAGATAAACCACAAATAATTCAAGACCTGTATGCAATACCAGTTCTATATTTGGTTTTATGAATTAAATAGTATACCCTGTAGACCAAAATATTACACATTAATATTTGATTGTCTGTAGTCCAGGTAACACACTTGATTTACAGCTGAAGGGTCAGAGAAGAGAGAGTAAGAATTTCACACAAGGAAGTGACTACATCTCAGAACGTTCACACACACTGTAAGATATTCAGACCAAAGCACACAGGGGGCTCATGTTTGTGGCAAATGCTGTGGACATCCATATTGAGTTGTGTAGAGAAAAAGTTATTATCTAGTATGAGTGGCTGGTTTACATGCACACCAAAAAACTGATCATTACCTGATTACTGGAGTTAGATTTTTATGTCTGATTTTGTTCTTGACTGTTCGCACCTGTGCAGATTTTCCAAATATGCAAATAAGGGCAAATTAATGTAGCAAAGACAAAAATGAAAGATTTCTTTTAAAGATGATAAGTTCACAATGAATTGTTAACTGGAATGTCACCAGTTGTTTTTTTTTGATGATCAGATTTCTCTTAAGCATGTAAACACACACCAATAATCAGATCTAATTACTGGGTTATCGGAAGTTTTTAGTTTTTTACATTTTTACTGGCCATAAATGTATCCAGTGTATCTGTTTTAAATAGAAATGTTTAAATACGTGTATATTTACAGACATGCTGAAGATCACTAATCTCAGAGTGAACTTTATTAAGCTCCACACTTTGGGAGACAACATGCTTGACTCTAGTGATGAGGTCAAAGATAAGTATTACTACGCTCTCTATGACATGGTCGTCCGTGGCAACTGCTTCTGCTATGGCCACGCTTCAGAATGTGCCCCCATTGATGGAGCACCAACTGGAGCTGATGGCATGGTACATCAACATACAATAGATAATCTATAACATTATAACAAATATCTTCTCACCTTATGTCATAAACTTCCGGCAGGTTCATGGACGCTGTGTTTGTAACCACAACACTGAAGGACTGAACTGCGAACGCTGCCAGGACTTTTACCACGACTTGCCTTGGAGACCAGCTGAGGGCCGCAATACTCATGCTTGCAAGAGTATGTATTTCACGTTTCTTGAATCTGCTAAAAAATTTTTTAACTTATTATTTCCCCGTCTGTCACTTTCAGAGTGTGACTGCAATGAACATTCTACCTCCTGCCATTTTGACATGGCAGTGTACAAAACCAGTGGCAACGTGAGCGGGGGTGTGTGTGAAAACTGTCAGCACAACACCATCGGGCGGCAATGCGAGCAGTGTGCACCCTTCTTTTATCAGCACCCCAACAGAGACCCGAGGGACCCCAATGTCTGCGAACGTGAGTCACTCTGGCATGACCTCTCCTTGCATGCCTGTCATGGGGTTGTTAAATAATGTATCTTGTCCTTAAGCACTGACGAGAAACATCTGCAGCTGAACGGAGTAACTAGGACAAAGTCTTTGAAGTGAAGAGCTAAAAGTAACTGTTCAAGCATGATTGTAATTATCTGCTAAGTACTGGGTATGAGGGGCAATATCTCTTTGAAACTGAAAATGCAGGAAACCTGTTTTTAAAATGCTCTTTTGCCATCTAATCTTATTTTCTAATAAGAATATAATTATACAATTGTTTTAATAAGTATAGTATATAGAATATATTGAATACTTATGACATCTTTATAATTTCAGATAGAGGGCAATGTATATTTTTGAAAGGAAGCTATTATTTAAGCAATTATTTCACTTAGTTTAATTGTACTGAAAAGAGGATGTTGAACTTTGCACAAGTTTTGTTTTATATGGATGGGGTCAGTAATTACAGAGATATTAATCATAAACCAGGTCAACAAATGTGCAATCTGATAAACAGAAAATTTCACCATAGAATTCTGAACTGTCATCCATCTTAATTTTAAACTAAAGGTTCAAGAATAGCGTGAACACAACCTAAGTGTACTAAGTTTAACCATGCTTAAAAAAACTGTGTCTGCGTCTTTGTGGGTTTTTTTTTTCAGCCTGTAACTGTGACCCATCCGGATCTCTTCAGGGAGGTTTGTGTGACTCTAGAACAGATGTTTCTGCTGGCCTGATCTCAGGCCAGTGTCGCTGTAAAGCCAATGTGGAAGGAGAGCGATGTGACCACTGTCGTCCAGGACATCACGGGCTGGGGGAGGGACCCGATGGCTGTCTGTGTAAGTCAAATCACCTCTGCTATTGCTATTGATTTACTATATATCAATAACCATATGTGAATTTTAGCTCAGTGCTGTATAAACCATAGTTTCTCAGACCAGTACATCTTGATTTCAAAAACGGCACGGTGGCTGAGTGGCTAGCACTCATGCTTCACAGCAAGAAGGTTCCGGGTTCGATCCCCGGGTCGCCCAGGCCTTTCTGTGTGTATTCTGTGTGGAGTTTGCATGCATGGTCTGGGTTCGATCCTCGGGTCGCCCGAGCCTTTCTGTGTGGAGTTTGCATGTTCTCCCCGTGTCTGCATGGGTTTCCTCCGGGCACTCCGGTTTCCCCCATCAACCCAAAACATGCTCCAGGTAAAATCCTCCAGCTGAGGTCCTGACCAAGCCGAGCAATAAGATCATGGAGATGGGTCCCCGGGCACCAAATGTGACCAGAATATGAATATAAATATGCCTATATGCCTTATAGCAAAAGCGCTAGTTGAAGGTGCAATTGGAAGATGGAGACTCTTATTGTGGCAGATTATTCCAATATTCAAGGTTACAGTACTGGAAAAAATAACACAGATGTGATTCATGTTACTAATATAACTATGTATTTTGGCAGCTTGTACCTGTAACCCACTGGGAACACTGCCTGGAGGAAACCCGTGTGACTCAAAGACAGGAAGTTGTTTTTGCAAACGCCATGTGGATGGACATAACTGCAATCAATGCATGGTCTGTATCGTTGGATCATTTTGCAGTTTTTAATGTTTTCTAGTTGTAATGTAAAGTTTTTTTATGTATTTTTTAAGCCGCAACACTGGGGTCTATCCAATGATATGGATGGATGCAGACCATGTGACTGTGACCAAGGCGGAGCGGTTAATAACAAGTAAGTTTTGAGCAGACATTAAATGCATTTTGTAGTCATGTTGTGAAGAGTGCAATGTTCACACAACAATTGAAAGTGTAAATAATAAAAAATAAAATCTTTTACAGCTGTGACCCCTACAGTGGACAGTGTGTATGTCGGGAGCACATGTTTGGTCGTCAGTGTGACCAAGTTGAGTCTGGCTTCTACTTCATTGCTCTGGATCACTACACATATGAGGCCGAGGATGCCAAGCACGGACCAGTAATATTTTACATTTTGTACAGCCGTAATACTTTCAGCAAACTTGTTTAGAAACTGTTTTGCTGTGTGTCTTGTCTTAGGGTGTTACTGTGGTACCTAGACCTTATCCTTTGGACCGCAGCCCTACATGGACCGGTATGGGCTTTGTAAATGTACCAGAAGGAGCTTACCTCGAGTTCAACATAAACAACATCCCTGAGTCCATGGATTATGATATCCTTATTCGCTATGAGCCTCAGGTAAGCTAACTACACATGATACGCACTATTTGTACCGTGAACTAAATATTTGACTGCTTTTCCAAAACTATGTCAGATTATAAATATGTTTGACTGGCCGAATGTAAACACAAGTACATGTTCACAGTTGCCAGAGCAGTTGGATCAGGTGAACATCAGAATACAGCGCCCCGTGTATAATCCTCCAAATTACATCAGCCACTGTGGCAGCTCCGTCCAGGGGGGAGATGAACAGTACATTTCTCTGCCACCTGGATCTCGGTAAAACCTGCAGACCAGTTGTTATTTTGAACAATAACAGAAGAGATACTAAATGTAAGTTTTTTCTCAGACATGTGCTGCTGACCCGCCCTGTCTGCTTTGAAAAAGGACTTAACTATACAGTCCGTGTCAGTCTTCCCCGGTACTCATCTGTGACCGATGACAACAATCCATACACACTCATTGACTCTGTAAGTCTTTCACCAAAGGTTTAATTATTCTTTTTGTTCAGTCTGTTTGTTTTTATAGAGCTGACTCTTCTTTTATCTCTTAGCTGGTGGTGATACCCCGGGTCAGGGAACTCAACATATTCAAAGGGACAGATGGAGAAGGAGCGTGGGACAACTTTCAGCGCTACCGCTGCCTTGAAAGCAGCCAGAGTGTTGTGAAAAGTCCAATGACAGACATCTGTAATGACTACATTTTCAGTGTCTCTGCTTTGCTTCATAAAGGAGCCATGGGTATGGTATAATGGTGACATGATATTTTTATTGAAACCACAATTTTATGTCATTTTGATAAATGTTCTGCTATTTCCTAGAATGTCAGTGTGACCCCCAGGGGTCGCTGAGTGCTGTGTGTCAACCAAATGGTGGACAGTGTCAATGTCGACCTAACGTTGTTGGTAGGAACTGTGAGCACTGTGCACCTGCTACCTTTCTTTTCAGTCCGGCTGGGTGCAGATGTAAGAAATTACACAATACAACAATAATAACATGCACGATATACATTCTGTCCAATCAGTGTCTGTCTTATGTTGCCAGCTTGTGACTGTGATCCCAGAGGATCGGTCAGTGCTTTTTGCCATGAAGCTACGGGACAGTGTGAGTGTGTCCCAGGAGCCACAGGGCGCCAGTGTTCCCACTGTCTGCCTGGTTTTTGGGGCTTCCCTCACTGTAGACCATGCCAGTGTAATGGGCACAGTGACTACTGCAGTCCCCAAACAGGGGAGTGCCAGGGATGCCGAGATTACACAGCAGGACATCACTGTGAACGGTACACTGACTGCATACATACAAAATATCATTTTATAATTGATTTTATATATGAATAGGTCTATATGTTAGAGATCTATTAGAAGCAGCCCTCATGTTTTAAATTGTCTACCTGCAGATGTTTGGATGGTTACCATGGTGACCCGGAGCTGGGTTCAGGTGGGCACTGTCGCCCCTGCATGTGCCCTGATGGTCCCAGCAGTGGACGCCAATTTGCTGATAGCTGTTACCACTTGGCCTACAGTAACCAGCTGGTGTGTGTGTGCAATCCTGGCTACAAAGGTAGATAAAACAATTGTTATTGCTGTTTTCTCAGCGGATGACCTAATCCACATGACATTAACAACAAACCCGTTTAAACTGTTTTGTTTTAGTACAAATATTTAAAGGTCTAATTTTCATTTTCGTGCATTCCTGTAGGGTCCAGGTGTGACGAGTGCACCCCTGGCTATTTTGGGAACCCGCTGGTGCCCAGAGGCCGCTGTTTGCCCTGTCAGTGCAATAACAACATAGACATGCATGACCCAGGTGCCTGTGATGCTCGCTCAGGGGCCTGTCTCAAATGTCTGTACCACACACAAGGATACGCGTGTCAGCACTGCAAACTTGGGTATTATGGCAATGCAGCCACTCAGAGTTGTAGGAGTAAGTAATCTTTCCCCTTTAACAAAAAATACAAGTTTTGGCATTATTCCTAGGCAAGGTCACAGTATTTACTACTGTATATTGACTCATCAATAGATGATAGAGGGGACAAACATTGTTGGGGGTCAGTATTTATTGTGAGTGCTTATCTTTGTACTAGTGTGGAACTTTCAGTATTTCAGAAAGTTTTTTCTATATTCCTGCTTTAGCCTTATTGGGTCAGTGGCAAAAATCTGCTTTAATATTATTATCATTTATCATCTATATTTCAGAAGTATATTGCTCTTCAAATGTGTTATTGCGACTGCCCTAATTATCCCTAACTATTTGTTCTGTAGAGTGCATGTGTTACTCGGTGGGCACTGTGGCACATGCCTGTTCTTCTCCTGATGGATGCCAGTGTGACCAGCTCTCCGGCCAGTGCCCCTGTCTGCCCAATGTTGTGGGTCAAAACTGTGATCACTGTGCAGCAGATACCTGGAATATCACCAGTGGAAAAGGCTGTGAGCGATGTGACTGTGACCCTAAGTACTCCTTTGGGTCCTCATGTGATCTGGTAAGCATTATACTACAGGAATTGCAATTATGTTCAAACAAAAAGGCTAGATTTCATTTTCATCGACGCAGTGGAGCAATTGAAATAGACTCTAGAGAAAAGTCCGTATTGCTAAATGATTTTTGTGGCAGAGTGTTTAGTCTACTCTTTAGGCTTCACTTGCCAAATTATCTTTGTGGTCGTAGTAGCTTGAGTTTTCTCAGTTTGGATTTGCTTTCTTTTTCTTTCCATTCTTCGTGAATTTTAGTACTAGTCTCAGAGGAACTCAACAGAATAGTATCCTCCCCTCACTCAACCCTTTGCTGTTTGCACACTTGCATAGAGAGTTTAGGTTTCCATGTTTATTGGCTCTACTCCACTCCACCAAAAGGAAGGAAGTCTCAAAATACACTGTTTAATAACAGAACGTCACTGTCTTTTATACACACTTTTTTTTAAAAATATCTATCTACCTATTTTTTATAGTAAATGATTGATTGATTTCTTTAGGTCACTGGACAATGTTCATGCAAACCTGGTTTTGGGGGTAGGACTTGTCAAGAGTGCAGAGAACTGTTCTGGGGGAATCCAGAGGTCAAATGTCATGGTAGGTAACTTTACAGAAAGTAAACATAAATTACAGATTTTTAAACCCCCATTTCTGCTACACTCATACATTGTACCTCATTAAATTCTGCTTTTTTAAACATTTACAGCTATGATTGTTTGTGTCAGCGTCACTTGGCACACGTGTTTAGTTTCAAATCCAGTATTCATGTTTTATTGTCTGCAGAACAGATTGTTAGAATGACAAGCCAATTTAAATTTCCCAAGACTATCTGTAAAACCACTGTAGACAGTAGCTTCTTTGCTCTCAGGGAAAGACAGCAAGAGAAGAGAGTAGAAAAAGGGAGGGGGTCTTGGAATCTGGGAATGACCTCTCATTCTCCACTCATGAGAACCAGATGTTAGTCCAAACTCCCAGGAAAACATTTTCATCATGGGCCAACACCCAGAGGACCCTGAAATCCTGAATAATCCCGGCTGTATTTTGTAATGGTTTCTAAGTACTCTGAGCAGCTGGACCCCTCTTCCTGTCTGTGTTGCATATATAATCCACTTATGAGACATTTCAGCACAGTTTTAAACAAGTACTAGTTTACCAGAACCTGTGTGTGATTTAAGGAAATCCATCCAGTGACATGGATGACGAATTGTTGATGTTTTTAGGTGGTCTGTGTTAATTGAAAACACAAAGCTGTGGGCCCCTCTCATTTCTGTCTCATAAACCATTTCAATGAAGCAAGTCATTACAGTGCTGAAAATTAACCACAACTACATTCCTTGTTCCTTACTCATACCATACTGACATTTATGGAGTCACTATGACTTTTTAGTTCAACATTGTTTTTATGTTAGGTTTAAGTAAAGTGTAAAATTAGGTTGCTCTTGTAAATTCTTACTTCTACACAGTCACTAGTCACATCTTTTAGAAAGGGCCTATTGTAAAAAAACAGTATACTTAAACCTTACCTGTATTTTTGTAGCTTGTGATTGTGACCCTCGCGGGATCTCCAGTGAGCAGTGCCATCGTGCCACAGGACAGTGTACTTGTGTGAAGGGCGTGTCAGGCATGAGATGTGACAAGTGCGCCAGAGGATACCAGGGGGAGTTTCCCAACTGTGAGCCCTGCCACGATTGCTTTAGAGGATGGGACACTATTGTTTATGAACTGACTAATCAGACACGGCGTCTAGAAGCCCAAGTGACTGAGCTTCGGACCAGTGGAGTAACAGCACCATATAAAGAACTAGTTAGCAGTTTAGAGACAAATATCAAGGCTGTTAAAGATATAGTTGAAAACAATCCAGCAGCTGCTAAGTTGGAGGAAATACAAGATTTGATGCACCAAATAACGTAAGAAACTCACTAGAAAGAACTTGGGATAATGTGTGTTTGATAATAATGTTTTGTTTTGTTTTTTTGTCTATTAGTGGTGTTATGTCCTTTGTTAACGGGGTATTGAACACAACAGAGAAGACTTTAGATGTCTTGCATGGCGATAACAACAGCACAGATGCCAACTTGGAGGAATTGACAAATGAAGCCAACAAACTGGACCAAAGTGTGAAGGAGCTCAGACAGCAAGTATTTGATGCCAAAAATGCCAATATACAGGGTACATAATAAAATACAATGATATATACCCACAAAATGGCAACATGAGACGTTCTACAACCTGTTTGTTTCAGGTGCCATGGACACTATTACTGAAGCTCACACAGAGTCCACTAAGGCTGAAACCCGCGCCAACTTTGCCACAACTATTCCTGGTAACACAGTGGCGATTTCAGAGGCTGTACGGAAAGTCACGGAGGACAAACTCACTAGCAGTAAAAAAGAGTTTGATCGGAAGCACCAACGCAATTTGGAAAAGCTGAAAAAACTGGAGAATGAGCTCAATGAATTTGACCTGTATCCACTGAGCACACTGGTACAATTCAACCAAATTAATACACTTAACTCAAATGTGATTATTTAAACCTTAGAATAATTTCTTTCTGTGACTTTAGGTCTGTGGAGGTGCAGTAGAAAAAGAGAGCTGCTCTGGTTCCCCCTGTGGTGGCCTAAGCTGCATGAGCAAGGATGGGGAATCCCACTGTGGAGGAGAAGGGTGCAAAAGTCCTGTCACAACATCTGAAACTGCTTTGAAATCAGCCAAAGATTTAGATAAAGATATTGATACAGCCATGCAGGAGGTGGACAAGCTATCAAAATTGGTAAGTCAACATTTTAGTTTAAGTTTAGAAAGTCAAAGCAAAAATATAATAAATATATTGACTTGTTGTATTAATTTGCTAACAGGTATGGGAAGCTAAGGTCCGAGCAGATGAGGCCAAAGTGAATGCTCTGGAGGTGCTGAAGAAATCAAATGAGAGCAAAGAGAGAGTGGAGCAAAGCAACAACCAACTTCGAGACCTTATTAAAGAAATACGTGATCTTCTGACTAGTAAGGAAATGCAACAATTAAACACAAGTGTGATACATATCTTAGCTTAACCCTTGTTATGTTTGTATTGGGCAGATGACAAGGCAGACTTATCTGTAATTGAAGCTGTAGCCACCGAGGTGCTGGCTCTACAGATGCCAGCTTCTGCAGAGAAACTGCAGGAGCTGACAGAGGAGATAAAGGAAAAGGTGGGCAGTCTGACCAGTGTAGAGACCATCCTCACACAAAGTGCTCTGGACATCAAGGCTGCGGAGGCACTTCTCAAGGAGGCCAAGGAAGCAAGGTAATGGAAATATTTCAGTTATACTTTCAGTGTGTATTTTCTTGTCAAAGTAAGGCATTTTATCATTGTACATTAACTGCAGTGTACCGTCATCATGTAAATGTTTAGAAGAATTTCATATTGTTATTTAACAAATTAATTATTTTTTTATAAGCAGTAATAACACTGGTCTACAACCAAAATGTTTCCGGAACAAAAGTAGTGAAATTTTTCTTGGTTTAGGTCAGTAATAAAGAAAAAGTAAGTCAGAAGTGCTGATTGGCGATAGTTTCCAAGATAGAGTATTGGGTCAAAATAGGAAATTTATGCAAAATAAGGTAAAAAAGGTAGTTCTATCAACCAGTTCTATCTGAAAGCCTGTTTGCACATTCCAATACATTAATTTTAATATGTCTAGAGTTTTAACATATATCAATATATATAATAAATATATATTATTATTATATCATTACATATCTTGAATACATTAGCTAGCACAGTTATCAATAGGGGTGGGTATTGGCAAAGAAGTCACGATTCAATTCGAATCACGATTCATATACCACGATGCGATACTATCACGATGCATCATGATACTTAAATTATTGCGATGCATTGCAATATATTCGACATACTTCAGTGAAAATGTACCCAAAAAAAAGAGGATAACTTGCATATCAGTGGCTGTGTATCTGGGTAGTGTCTTCAATTGATACAGAACTCTGAGCAACTCAATTCATAACTGAATTTATTGAATAACAAAAACAAATAAACCAAACCAATAACAAAAAAAGTGCATAGAATGTGCATTGGATTTTTTCTAAAACAAAAAATGATGTTCAAACATTTGCCATTTTGGAGGTAACTACCATCATAACCCCTAGTTATCAATTGCTTTTCAGTTCATCTTATCAATATAAATGAGATTTAACCACTTTTATTTCGGAAGCAGATCGAGTCCAAAAATGTGTACACCAGTGTAATCTAATACTATGAATTGTCATAGTAATAAGGCGTCTGACACAAAGGAGAGTGCAGACGTTGTGAAAGCGGCTTTAGAAGAGACAGAGAAGGCCCAGAGTATTGCAGCTGAAGCCATACAGCTGGCTCTGAACAACACCAAGGGTACACTAGACCTGCTTATTTCAGTAAGACTTATGTTTTTTATACAAATTTGATTACAAAAGTGTACTTTACTTTGTGCGCATTAATTACTAGAATGTAATTTTTTGTAATTTAGGTGGAATCCGAAACTGCTACATCAGAGCTAAAACTGAGCAACACTACAGGTCGCCTGGTTCAACTGGAAAAGGAGGTTGGCTTCTTGAGACAGAATAACCTCGAAATTAACAGCCTTGTGGAGACTGCAGACGTGACCAGCGAGCAGGCGAAACAGAGTGCAGACGAAGCAGAGCAGGTCTATTACTTTGACATATATTTATTTCTGACCAATTTATAATAATTAATTTTCGCATAGTAATTGCAAGGACGAGGAGTTACATTGCAGTTCATGCATGTAGATGCACCGAAGGTAGAGAAATACACTTGCCATGTTCCAAAAAACAAATATAGAAGTAAATACATTTAAATAACTAGTAGTTATATCTTCCCCAGCCATCCCCTCCACCTGGGGCTGAACAACTCTCCAATCCCACCCCTGATATATAAATTTAAGAAGAATTAAGAAATGTATTACTCTATATTGTTCTACATTGCTAGTTCTAATCTTACATCTTTTTTTTTTTGACATTGTGCATTGGTAAGACCATTGTTCTAACCTAAAAACCTTGGTTAAAGCTTTGTTGACATACCTTCCCATCTTGTTTGTATCTGTGTAAAGGAGTTTAACCTGGAGGTGAAGGATAGATTTGACGTGCTACAGGACCTGGTTGAGGATAAAGGGGACGCTGTGCGTCAGGCGAGGATTCGGGCTGATGAACTGCAGCAAGAGGCCAAAGAACTCCTGGCCCAGAGCAGCATCAAACTGCAGAGGCTCAAGGGTAAAGAATGCTGATTTAATGTGGTAATGCCATAAAAAGTGTATGGTTCACCTAAATGTCAAATAAGGTGTGAATTCAAAACCCTATCATAGAACTTTTATTGATGTTTTATTGTACTGAAAACATAGAAAAACATGCTTCCTTTTTTTTAATTTAATAGGGACAGTGCATATTAATGAACATCTGCAGCATTGCAGTGTAAATATGCCAGATTATAGCAAGAATGCAAATGTACATCTGCAGTCCCTAGGCAGGTGACACCACAGCAAAAACAATAAAAACAATGACAGCTGACAATAACACCAACATTAAAACATTAAGCATTAAAAGATTAAAACATGAAAAGTGTCCTGAAGTCTGGTTTTCCTTTAGCCACTGTTTCAAGTGTGATTTGAAAGTGGCCAGTGTTGGAGTCTTCCTTACTGTGAGTGGGCTTGCATCTCCACAAACCTGGCTCATTCACCCATGTTTAACACACAAACCCTGCATATTCAGTTCATCTCACCACTGTGTTTTTAAACTCAACATGTCATTTCAGCCCAGGAATTCACTATCTCTACTGAACTAAAGGTAAAGGTAGACCTTAACTAGGACGTTGATAGACTAATAATAAAGAGTGACACGAAGATGTATGAATAACATAAAACAGCAATCCAGGTATGTTTTTGAGGAAGTAACAACATTCTGACATTTCTTAAAGCTCACAAATCAGTTTGTAGTCTAAATATGATACCTTTAAACTTATCAACTTCCATGGAGAATGTTCTGATTTTAAATTGTTTTCAACTTCTGTCCATAGAATCATTCAAGTGATGTGGCTCTTCCAGAAGTTTTACACAGGTTACAGTGTTGCTTTTAAATTCTTGGTTTTCTCTTCCCTTTTTAGAGTTGGAGACATCTTATGAGGCCAACCAGAGGATTCTTGAGGACAAAGCTGCAGAGTTGGCTCAGTTGGAGGAGATGGTTCGCCATATCTTAGAAGACATCAGTTACAAAGTGACACTGTACAGCACCTGTGTCTGATTAATGGTATTAAACTGGATGTCCCATTTATTGAAGTGTTGGCTGGGAATTTGTTAGCATCCTAAAAATTTTAAGCTCTACAAATCATGATGCCTTTTAGTCGCAGGAGACCAGAGCCAAATTCAAACGCCTCTGTGCCCTTGATTACAATGTTTGCCTTTCTATTAAATTAAATTAAACAAATGGACATGGTCAAAGAAGTTTAAAAAGTTTAAAATTTGTTTATTTCACATTTATATATTTTATACATCCTAAATGATATTTGGACAAACTTGAATATTTGTATTGTGAATGCAGAAAATAAACTTCATTAAAAAAAACACACCATTTTAGAGCCATTTCGTAAAGTATTCATTGTTAATTTTTCTGAATACCCCATATTTTTCTGCTCACATTAGGCACAGATTACAAGTTGACAACCAAGTAGTGAAATATTAACTTTGAATATCACTTTACTGTTGTACAAAAATATCAAAGTTTGAATCTTGTGTTAAGAAAATACCAATTCAGTATAAAGTCTAGACTTTATACTGATGACAAAATTTTAACACAATGAAAGTGCTTTAAACATGTATTCGATGATACAAGACATCTATTGGCAATTTACCTTTAATTATAAGATGTATTAATACAATAATGATAACAAACGCCGGTGTGCTCATCTTCACCTTCTCTAAAAGAAATTAAATTGGTACGTGCCACCCTTTAGTTTGTCGACAGTCAACTATGTCATAACACAAATTTTCTTTAAGGCCAGTATGTACACAGTTGCTTACTCCCTGGAGCGGGGTTTGTGTGGTGGAGGGGCTCCTTCCACTGGGGCCGAGCTGGGAACGGAGTGTAACTGGCCAGCGTGCATGCGCTCATTGACCCGCAACTGGCACCCATCTTGCAGCATCCGCAAAGCGATTCGGGCAATGTTTCTAGAATCATCTAAACCAGAGTGAGGGCGGCCTTCATACTTCAGACCCAATTTATCCAACATTGTGCTCAGCTTTGTCTGTGGGCGTGGGACCTAAGGATAAACAAGAGTCAATATAAAAATGTACAAAAATAAACTGCAACAATATACATTTATTATCTTAATGATTAGAATGTTACATTGTATTGGTTTACAAAATATTTAACTATTAAGAGTCAGTTTGTATTAATGAGATTTTGTCATACCTTATAAAAATTTCCATATGATTTCCTTATATTTATCCATTTCTTTGCAAACTGGGGATATCTGATACGACTTATGGAACACTGGATGTTCAGAAACTTGCTCATGTCCCAAGCTCTAAGAAGTAAACACAGTTAGCATGGTGAATCGGACAAAATAATGCCCAAAATGTGCTTTGTGTAAAAATAAAAATAAATACCCATCAGTCAGAATGGCATATTTGTATTTTGTCCCAAGCTCTCGTTCCTGAAGCCAAGTTACAGCCTTTTCAAGGACAACTGGAAAAGGGTCTGCTTCATCAACCATTTTCTGTTACACAAAAAGAATTACAATAACAAATCACTCATACACATACACATACATATATAGACACATATATCTATATACCGACAGAGACAGAGACAGAGACAGAGAGAGAGAGAATCAAGGGGGTCTTCTACCAACCTGAGTGATTCCGGTCAGATTTACACAGAACTCGGAAAGTTGTGGGTTCAGTTCTGGCTTAACATATTCCTGGAAAGAGTCCACCTGAAAGCAACGCACACTCTAGTTAGCACAATGATCATCATAATGATAATATTCGCATTTGAATAAGAAATAGCACAACTAACAATTTCCAAAGTCTCTGTGTTGATGAGAACCATTGGAAACTCAATAATTTCATGCTTGAAGCCTGGAGGGTTATCCTTTTCACATGTTGCCTCAAAGTCCACCACACAAATGTAGTCATAATATGTGTCAGTAAGGCCTCCCTCTGCTGCAGACTGCTGCAGCTTTTGCTTCTTGTAGTGGCTCTTCAACCTTTTCTTCATGACATCCTTTACACCTCTTAACATACGAACAATGCAAAATTAGTGAAGACCACATTCATTGCTTGACAAATGCTTGAGGAGGAACTGCGGAATATATCTAAAAATGTATACTTCTTACCTTGTGTCAAGCTTTAGATCGGACAGTTTCTTTCGTAGCTCATCTTTGGACATGCGGTTGATCTGCCCATTAGCCAAAGCAATTTCTTTATACACAGGATGACTATAATCTCCATTAGACGGAGAAGACGTGTTGGGGACAGGATCTTCGTCTGCACATATCCTAATGCAAGTCTGGAGGAATAAAAACAAATTACACTCACCAATTGCCAACAGATAAATACAATTAATGGCAACAGCATGCACGTAACTGGAAGTTGTTAACAAAGCAGCGAATGTCACGATCTTGGTTGCTCTCGGGACTGATTAAGCATGTACTAACCTTATCTTTATCATGTCTAAGTATATCAGACATCTTCAATCTGCCGTCTGAACAAATGTTCTCCTTGTGCTCATCCATCCAAAACAAAATCGGTATACACAGACGCAACCTTTAAACCTATGAGCCTTTTTAGCAGCTATTAAAACATAAAAGAAACACTAAACCAAAGAGCGTAAATAAACAACAATCCACACATCACAAGTGACGTGAAAGAGAAGATAATGAGCAGCTAATTGTGTCAAAACAAGCTATAATTTGGCAAAGTTTTGGTAAAGCGCGCTGTTTCGTGTAAGGTCAGTTAAAACTGCTTCCGGTTTTGTCTGCGGGAGACAACTCCAGCGCGCCCTCGGCTGTTCTGGAGGTCTGTCAGATAAACGTTAAATACTAAATCTAAACAAACTTTTATATACAGTCAATTATCTTAACTCACTCATTAGGCATTGTGATATGAAGGTTACATTATAATAGCTTTATATTGTATTTTTATGAGGATGAAGTAGTTGGCTGGATCATTGTATACAGGGCTCTCAAGTTTTGAGCGGGGTGGTGTCACACTCTCAAAGCGTGAGACTTGTTGTATATGTACAGCAGATGCCCATTTGCCTGGTTTACACCAGACCATATCACAAGTAAAGCAGCCTGGGATTTCCCAAGTTAGATGCCCATGTCTCTTTGAGTACTATTGGCAAATGTATACTATTTTGTATACATTTGCCACTTTTGATCATACCTCTAGTCATGTCTTTAAATGTAGATAACATACCAGCACTTGTGATTAAAGGAAATGATGGTCTTGCAGCTAGACTTGACTGGTTTAAAGTAACAAAAGCTGCAAACTGAAACTACCAAGGGATGCATTGACATGTCTTGATCCAAATTGTAAGAATTCTAAGCACTGCAGAGAATTGTGTGAGTTACATGAAAACATTATTCAAGTTCTTAAAGACAGTAGTCAATGTCTTTAAAATAAGAATCACAAAAGCTGCCATATTAAACCTGGGTGGAATGATTTTGTGGCTGAACATCGTGTTGCTGCTAGGGAAGCTTTCAAACTCTGGCATGAAACAGGGAAGCCTCGGCAAGAGGCATTGTTTGAGTCTAAAAAAGTGACTATTGGTCTATTAAAAGAAAAGAAAATATTATGAGAGCAGACTCTCTTGTTAGAGGACTCCAGCACAATGACCATCATCAATTTGGGAATAAGGTAAAAGTTATGAACAATGTTAAAACTCCACTGCCATCAAACATGAAAGGTGTACAGTATGTGGCTCTGATAATATTGCTGACTTGTGATGTAAGCATTTTTATGATCTGTTTACAGACAGACAGACGCTCTGTCTGCTCTGGAGAGCAGCATCAGTGACAGACTGATTCACCCTCGCTGTGTGAAGGAGAGGTTTCGCAGGTCTTTCCTTCCTGCTGCTGTCAGACTGTACAACGAACACTGTTAACATGTCATTCAACGTATCTGCACTTACAAATATTCAACTATAATCCAGAGTCTATTTTTAGGTCTAGTTTTAAATGATCCTAGGCCATTATTTATTTATTTATTATATTGTTCTGTTGCATGTTACTTTTTCGTGCTGTTCTTGATCTGTGCGTTGCAACACTGGAATTTCCCCACTGTGGGACTAATAAAGGCATATCTTATCTTATCTTATCTTAACTGAAAAGTGAAAATGTGGTCATTGTTCATGTTAATATTATTGATGACATGGTGGTTCATGTCAGGGAAATCTATGATGCAATTTTAAAACTTGGTGGAAACAAAGCCTGTGGACTACACATATCACAGTTGAGCACTTGAAATATTCAAGTGGTAACTTATGCCCTCTGCTGTCAACTCATGGAGTCCTGCCTAATTGTATTATTTTTGTTGTTTTGGTTCCTGTCTTTAAAGACAAGCAGGCTGATTTATATAGTATGCTAAATGATGGAGCCTTGCCAGCATTCCCCTCAAAGCTTTAGAAAATGTATTGCTCACACAAGATTGGAAGTGGAACTGATATGTGAATTTATGCACTGAAAGAAATAGTTGGGAAGTATCTTGGTTTGAATTCATCTATATTTCTGTGTTTTATTGATGCGATAAGGCAGAGTAAACCACAACAAATTATTTCTGAAATTAGTCAATAGAGGTGTGCCAAAATATTTTTAGTGGTCTGGTATGCTAAACAGTTAATGAGAGTGAAATGGGACAATGCTGTTTCAGAGACCTTTCATATTAGTAATGGTGTAAGACAAGGAGGGATATTCTCCCCATTTTTATTTAATGTGTATATTGATGAACTGTCTACAGACTTAAACACTTGTAAAACAGTCTGTCTCATTGAAACAAAAGTATTCAATCACCTCATGTATGCCAATGATCTTATCATCCGTCTTTACAGTGCTGGGATGCAAGAGCTGTTAAAAGTTTGTTCAGACTGGCAGAAAATATGACATTAAGAATAATCCCACACAGAGTAACATCATGATTGTGAGGAGTAAAGAGGATAAAAATATGAACTTTCCTGTCTTTAAATTATGTGATCAGCCTCTTGAGCCCAACTACCTTGGTCACTTTGTGGCAGATGATTGGTGAGATGACAGAGACATCAAAAAACAGTACAGTACTGTAAACTGTATGCCAGGCAAATATACTGCTGAGAAAATTTTGTCCACTGTACACAGCCTTCCTGTGGTAGAATTACAGTGGAATTACAGATGTGGAACCTTCAACAAGCTCACTGTGGCCTACAGTTACACCTTTAGGCTTCTGATGCAGGTGCCCAGGTGGCACAGTGCCCGTCAGTGCCAGTTTGTGGACGCTCACATCCCCACGTGTGAGGCACTGCTTGGACATTTAATGTAGACATTTATGCAGCAACTGGATGTGTCTGAAAACTCTCATCATGACATAATGACTAATCCTCAAATGAGCTCATGCCATTACACCTCTGCTCTGAGAAAACACCCGCCACAGAAACTCCACAATGAATGAAGTTTATGGACTAATTTGGGTGCCTTCTATATTGTGTTGTATTTGTGTCCAGTTTTTCTTTTTAACCATGGGCCGAATAATATTTATGCCTGGAATAATGGATAAATAGAAATAAATGCAGTAAATGTCATGGCCTGTGCCCTGGGGTTCTACTAGTCTGTGCCAAAATTATGACATATTTAGCTAATACGATATCAACAAATATAAATAATGTGTCTTTAACCAAAACAAAGAGTTATGGATAAACTGTAGCCTTGTATGGAATGTTAGAACTTCACCCACATTGCCTCGTAAGAAAGTGGAATGCGCGGGAGTGTTGGTGGTGGTCGGAGGGGTCGATGGCACAGATTGGTAGCTTTCCATCAGTCTGCCCCTTGGCAGCTGTGGCTACAATAGTAGCTTGCCACCACCATGTGTGATGTGAATGAACAATGAACTGTAAAGTGCTTTGGGTGTCTTGAAAGGTGCTATATAAATGCAATGATTAATTAATTAATTAATTAATTAGTCTTAATGTTTAAATTTAGGTCATTAAAATATGCAGCCTATTCCTATGAAACTAGCCTAGAAGGCATTGTATTATTTACTCGTAGATGGCACATAGTTCTTACAGTACTGTCCTTCTGTACTTGCCTTACCTTATTTAGGGACGCTGTCAGTCCATCCATCCATTTTCTTCCGCTTATCCAGGGGCGGGTCGCAGGGGCAGCAGTCTAAGCAGGGACTCCCAGACTTCCTTCACCCTGGACACTTCCTCCAGCTCCTCCGGGGGGACCCCAAAGCGTTCCCAGGCCAGCTGGGAGACATAGTCCCTCCAGCATGTCCTGAGTCTTCCCCATGGCCTCCTCCCGGTGGGACATGCCTGGAACACCTCCTGAGGAAGGCGTCCAGGAGGCATCCGGAACAGATGCCCGAGACACCTCAGCTGGCTTCTCTTGATGTGGAGGAGCAGCGACTCTACTCCGAGCTCCTCCCATGTGATTGAGCTCCTCACCCTATCTCTAAGGGAGCGTCCAGCCACTCTGCAGAGGAAACTCGTTTCGGCCACTTGTATCCACGGTCTTGTCCTTTCGGTCCTTACCCAAAAATCAAGTAAATCGAGAGCTTTGCCTTTGGGCTCCCTCTTCACCACAACAGTCTGATACAGCGACCACATCACTGCCAACACTGCACCAATCCACCTGCCAATCTCATGCTCCATCATCCCCTCACTCGTGCACAAGACCCCGAGATACTTGAACTCCTCCACTTGAGGCAAGGACTCTCCACCCACCTGGAGAGGGCAAGCCACCTTTTTCTGGTTGAGAACCATGGCCTCGGATTTGGAGGAGCTGATCCTCATCCCAATTTTTGCCTCTGTGACCACCCGGCTGCAGCATGCTTGGCCTACCGGTACCTATCAGCTGCCTCAGGAGTCCCACGAGCCAACAAGGCTAGATAGGACTCCTTCTTCAGCCAGACAAGCATACCTTACTTGGGGTGTCACACATGGCCGAAGGTCAGATGTCACGACAACAAAGTCAATCATCGACCTCTGACCTAGGGTGTCCTGGTGCCATGTGCACTGGTGGACAACCTTGTGCTCGAACATGGTGTTCGTTATGGACAAACAGTGACTAGCACAGAAGTCCAACAACAGGACACTGCTTGGGTTCAGATCAGGGGGCTGTTCCTCCTGATCACCCCTCTCCAGGTGTCACTGTCATTGCCCACGTGGGTGTTGAAGTCCCCCAGTAGAACAATGGAGTCCTCAGTATCTGGTCTAGTACTGTCTAGTCCACCTCCCAGAGACTGCAAGAACACAACAGTGAGAGACCTGTCTCTGATCCAAATGCGCAGGGATGCAACCCTCTTGTTCACCGGGGTGAACTGCAACACATGGTGGCTGAGCTGTGGAGCAATGAGCAGGCCCACACATGCCCGATGATGACACTGTCAGCGTCAGTGACTTTATAAACATTTACAATGAATTAAATTCTGTTTTTTAGGCATATAATTAAAAGGGACAGATTGTTTTCAGTTTATACATTTATTTTAATTTAAAAAATAAAACAAGAGAAAACCAAAACAGTATTTCAGTTTGTTCAAATAGAAAAAAGTAGTAGGCCTGAGTGAGAAGATTTGTTGTAGGCCATGTAATCTGATGTAATGTGTGTAGTAAAATGCCCCCAAAAGCTAATGTTTATATTTGGTTTTGAAAGAAAAATAACAGATTTACTGCCAATAATCTACAATGTAAACAGTAAAGGCAAGCAGTCTCTTTAACCCATTCATGACCACAACAATTAAGGGTCGAGGGCAAAGCTACATTGTTAGATGTTAGTCAAATATCTTGCATTCACGTAACAAAGAATAAATCAATAATTTTATGACTATTTTTTTTTAAATACATAGGCTACATTAAATCATACATAAATCTGGAACAAGTTTGAAGCAAATCATGTACGCCTACTTGTACTGTTTCACAGCAATGTATTCAGTTAACATAGTAATATCTGAAGATCTCACAACAAAAAATATGACAAATTCTTTGAAAACAGAGAACACCTGCGCTTTCCTAGCAAAATGAATGCAACAAGACACCAAAGGCTTAATTTGTTCAATAAAAATCTATCACTGGTGTGCCACGAGGTCACTCTGTGTGTAGGTGTAGTGATCCAGCGATAGACCAGCTAAGCCTTTTTTAAAATCACACAAACACATTAAAATTGATAAACAAGCAAGAAACTTTTTTTTAACAGTATTTCATAAAAAAAACAGCTCATGGTCCATCTTTGTCAGACAACTGTAAACAACCATGATTAAGGAAACATTTATTACATAGACAGCATTTCTTACCTTGTTTATTAATGGTGCATTAGAATCTGCATTACTAGAATTATATGGGCAGCACAAAAACACCTGAGCATTACTGCATTTGGAAAATATATGCCGTGTATTATTTTTATTTGATAGCATTTGAGGGAGATTTTTGGGTGTAAAATATCTTAATACATATAGAAAATAGTTTTCCTGTGAATATAGTGTGTTAAAGTTTTTCCATAGTTTTTCCTTTTATCACACATTCAAAGCACGTCATATGAAACACATTGATCAGACAGTTTAGAGGGCATTAAGAACAGACACACCACAAATATATGGACAGGACAATACAGATACAAATACAGATACAAACCAACTTTTAAGTGGATGCCTTCAGGCTTATGCAAGTAAAGGACAAGACACATGTTACCAGCACATGGGTGGAACGACCCTTTAAAGGGATATGCCACCCCCAGGTCAAACTTGGGCATCTCCCCACAGTCCAGAGACTAAAATAAGTGATGGAAAACGTTTTCCTGGTCACCCAGCCATTGTCCGAGTCTGTCAGCACTGACCGCCGCGCGCAGCTGCAGCTACTCCGCGTTAGACTGGAGGCTAACGTCGCCAGAGAAAGATTTCGGCCAAAAGGAATTAATTTGCTCGATGCTTTTCCCAATTACTTTCTGTGTAGTGCGCATTCATATCGAGTGCAAATAAATGTGAAAATCAACACGGAGAACTTGACTTGGTCATTTTGGGTGGGAACTATTTTTCAGTGCGGAAAAACACAGCCGAAGCACACATCACGCTGCTTAACAGGGGAACTCCCAACGTGGTGCGTAACAGGGATTCCCCTGTGTGCTTCGGCTGTGTTTTTCCGCACTGAAAAATAGTTCCCACCCAAAATGACCAAGTCAAGCTCTCCGTGTTGATTTGCACATTTATTTGCACTCGATATGAATGCGCACTACACAGAAAGTAATTGGGAAAAGCATCGAGCAAATTAATTCCTTTTGGCCGAAATCTTTCTCTGGCGACGTTAGCCTCCAGTCTAACGCGGAGTAGCTGCAGCTGCGCGCGGCAGTCAGTGCTGACAGACTCAATGGACAATGGCTGGGTGACCAGGAAAACGCTTTCCATCACTTATTTTAGTCTCTGGACTGTGGGGAGATGCCCAAGTTTGACCTGGGGGTGGCATATCCCTTTAAGCACAGGTAAAAATCACTCTGGTTTCATGCTGAAATGAAAGCCTAAATCTAAAATTATTTGGGTCAGATCAAACTGACCCAAGGTATCACTGGTCTTTATTTGGTCCAGTCAGTGTGCAACTGTAGTGATGAAATGTGATGCCCCATTGTTCAACATTTGCACCATTCACTCCTTAATCCATCACAGTACTTAACAGCCAAAATAAATTATCAGCTTACATATGTGTGCATTGTTTAAGCGAATATTTGTGGACAGCTCTATGGTTACTGTTGGCTCACTTCCTGGCAACTATGTGGCATGCAAAACTTGTAGCCATAAATTCACTGTGAGTATGGTCCTCATGGGGAGAGAGAGAGCTGGTCTGCTGGTATAAGGCTACATCTGCATCTGTCTTTGCCTCCTAAATCTCCACAGCAACATGTTACCTGGAAACCCAAGCAACCCAGGCAATCCTTGAGAGACAGTTCAATAGAGTCTTTGTAGCTCAAGGTGGAAGCAGTAGTCTTTCTACAGCACACTGTAAATGTTCCCAATTCTTCCAGAGCAGAGCAAGCACAGACAGTCCCATACAGGTGAGGGCCAGGTGGAGGCGGCTTCGTAGCAGTGGAGCAGTGAACTTTGCGGCCGTTGAGACACACACCAGAATCACCGTGACGATGGCCAACATGATGTTGATGCATTTACCCAGCAGCACCTTTGCATCTGCATTCTCCAGTTGCACTGTCTGTTGCTGCTGCTGCTGCTGCAACTCCAGTTTAGACACTCGAGTCTGGCAGGACTCCAGGGCTTCCTGTGTATAAAATAAAAACATGGTTAATACATGAATAATAAAACTATAATGTAAACTATTGGGCTACTAAAAAAATCATATACAAATATGTGACAGTAATGTGCATGTTAAAAATATCCTTGGCAAATTGTTCAAAGTTAGTTTAAGATAGATTTTGACATGATGAAGAAATATCAATTAAAACACCTCTAAACTCCCTAAATTAATGTAAATATACACACATTTACCTGTATGTCTCGGGCACGCTCATAAGCCTGGTAAGCCACCTTTTCCTCGATGCTGGCCAGCTCCTGCTTCAGATTGCTGGTCTCGTGCTGGTGCAGCTCTGTGAGGTCATTGAGCTCTTCCTCCAACTGCCGGTACCTGACAGACAGAAACACCCACACACGAAGGAGCAGATTGAGGCAGAAAGCCAAAGGGAGAGAAAACACAATGCATAATTGAGTGTGTGTGGGGGAGTAAAGCTCAGCAGTTTATCTACTACACCCTCAACAATGCAGCTGAAATGTGCGATTGATTTATGCATGAGTAATTTAGGAGTTAGTCATTCTTACTTTAGTTAGTGTGCCTGTAAACCTCATCAATATGATTAATATGGTACACTGGTACTGTTTACACTGTACTATTAAATACAGATCTTAAGCTGGATTTGTAAGCATCTTATAAATTATTATAGGTCACTTCTCAAATATACTCTCACCTGTATCTCTCGTCCTGCAGCATTTGTGTCAGAAAGCCTTGATCCCGTTTGAACTGTGTACTCAGATTTTCAATATCATCTGACAGCTGTGCTTGGGCATCCCTGAGCTCACGGACCATCTCCAGGACTTCCTCCAGGCGTCCGTTGGACTCTGGTCGTCCAGGGTCACCAGAGCCTGTGCCCGACCCCCCTGCAGCGTTACCAGTTGAGTCACCTGACCCAGAAGACGCTATGGAGCATTCATCGTCACTTTGATACTTTGTGGCTTTGGCTACAGTGGTCGCACTACCGCTCAGACCTCGAGCAGTACCCTCAACCTGCAGCCCTGATCCTGTTTCCATGGAGCTCTTGAGGTGGGCAATATTGTCAGCACTGCCAAATTTGTTCCTGATGAGGTTAGCAAACTCTCGTGGTTTGTTAAAGAAAAATGGTGGCGAAAGCGTCACTCCAGGTCCAATGGTCTTCACTTTGTCCAGTGTTTGATGCCGTCCTGTGGAGCTCACATCTCGCAGACTGCCCTCTTTACTCTGCGTCCCAGACTCCTTTTGGTTCCCATTCTTATGAGCATGTTTGCCATTGTTTTCACGGTCCTTCATGCGCCGATGGTACTGTTCCAGTTTTTTCTGCAGCCGATTGATAGTGTGGACGGACTTTTGGTTTTTCTTTTCAAAGATTTGGCGTATTCGTTGAACCTGCTGCTTTTCAGCATTGTTCATAAGTTTCAAGTACTCAGCGACATTCTCATCTCGTGCTGCTTGTTCCACTTTAATCTGTTCAGTTACCTGCATAGAAATGCAAAATCACAATTATAATCTTTTGAAAATAGAAATGAAGACAAGTCTTGTCTTGGGTAGAATATTTGAACACAAATCAAGCAGAAATGTCTTTGTTATACTCTTAATGTGGCACAGACTGTTAAACCCCTAATAAAGAGTCACATATAACAGGCTCTGAGCTGCAGATGCAACATTTTAGTTCATAAATAAAATCATAAATTTATGAAAAAGTGTTTTTTTCTGACCTTTAGAATCTTCTGCTGCAGACTGTTGATACCCAGTGCCCCCTTTGTAAAATCCAAGCCCACCCCATCGTCTCCGACACTGTTCACTACATCCAAGTTGGACTCAGACCCACCACGGCGCATCGGCACTGGGATGCTCAAGATGTTGGCATCAGAGCCATAGCGCTCGGCCTGTAAAATAAAAGCATAAAATTATTGTACAAAAATAAGGTTATTTCATTGTTTTTCCACTTATCTCCAAGGAATTGCAATAACAAGAATGAATTAATGCCCCTTCTAGGGTAATCACCTCCTTGGCATTTAACTCAGGCAATTGAACCCTGGAATGATGGCACCATAAAATAACATACACATTTCATTATAATTATAATCAACCACTCACATGTCACAAGAGATCTTGGCCATAAAAACTACAAATAGTAGCTCATCTGAATAATATTTCTCAACTAACCATTTATTTTGCATTTGGAGTCCCAACAATTTGGAAAATGAAAAATGTTCTTTCATATTTTTGCTCATGTTTTACCTCACAGTAGGTGCACCCGCATCATAAGCATGAGCAACAAGCATAAATTAAAAACAGTTCTCAGAAAGACTAGGATTAAACACAAGTGCACACAGCCTCGAGAGTCCTTGTATCAAGAGAACAAAAGAGCCCTTGATGACAGAGTAAAGGTGTATTGTGACAGATACCCCACGCTGTCTTTTTGTTGTTTTGTTTGTTCTGTACCATTTTCAATACACATGACACCAACCAAAAGTAATTTTCCCTTTACATAGACTTAATGAAATATGACTGTACTATAATGCATACTAATAATACTGCAAAACATTGTGGTAGAAACATGATTATTTGGTAATGCCAGTGACCACAGCAGAACAAAAAAGCTAATTTTTAAGCTGTGTAAAGATCATCCACATGAGCAAACTACTGACATGCCCTGAAGGCTTATTTCACTGTGCTTTGTTTTCTCATAAATCAGCTGCTATGTCTTTGTATCACTGAGCCAGTGCCATACAGCAAAATCCATTATAGCTTTACTGCAAAATCAGTCCAGCACATGTGTTCAGGGCACTCATGTTTGCCTGTACAGGTGGAGCATTTTCTCATGACATAACACTACCCAACCCAACATCACACACAAAAAGAGCACCATCATTTAAATGCACTCACAATCCCAGTGGCAATGGAACAGAAATTTAGTAATAGCGCTGCAAGATTAATCCCAATCTAACTGAAATTTGAATAGATGCAATTAGGAAATCATGAACTGACTGAAGGCTTAGGCGACTGAAGCAGAGGACGGTATCTGCCCCAGGCTGTGCAACCTGTGCAGACCAGCTCTGTGGTTCTCTGCTACATATTCAACCTGAGCCTCAGCCTGGAGAGGGTCCCCGTCCTGTGCAAGTTCCCAAAACAACAAACGCCAGGGAGCCGGCCCACTACAGACCAGTTGCCTCGACCTCCGACCTCATGAAGACCATGGAGAGGGTGATCCTCAGTCACCTCCGCTCTGTGGTGAGCCCCACTTTGGACCCACTGCAGTTTGCCTACAAGCCAAACGTAGGAGTAGAGGGCGCAGTCATCTACTTGCTGCAGCGGGCGCTCACCCACCTAGAGACCGCCGGGAGTGCTGTGAGAGTCACGTTCTTTGACTTCTCCAGCGCCTTTAATATCATCAGGCCAGCGATGCTGTGGGGGAAGCTGGAGGATGCAGGAGTTGATGGACATTTCGCTGCCTGGACCATCGACTACCTCACTGACCGTCCACAGTACATGCGGCTGCGCGGCTGTGAGTCAGAGGTGGTAGTCTGCAGCACTGGGGCTCCCCAGGGAACTGTCCTCTCACCCTTCCTCTTCACCATCTACACCTCGGACTTCACATACAACACGGACAGCTGCCATCTCCAGAAGTTCTCTGACGACTCGGCCATTGTGGGCTATGTGACTGAGGGGAACGAGCTGGAGTACCGCTCGGTTATTAGTGACTTTGTGGACTGGTGTGGGCGAAACCACCTGCGCCTCAACACCAGTAAGACAAAGGAGCTGGTGATCGACTTCAGGAGGAGACCACTACCTCACTCACCGGTGAACATCCAGGGGCAGGACATAGAGACTGTGGACAGTTTCAAGTACCTGGGTGTTCACCTCAACAATAAACTGGACTGGTCCCAAAACACCAACGCCCTGTACAAGAAGGGCCAAAGTCGCCTCCACCTCCTGAGGAGACTGAGGTCCTTTGGAGTGTGCAGGCCTCTGCTGAAGACTTTTTATGACTCTGTGGTGGCCTCTGCTCTCCTCTACACTGTCGTCTGCTGGGCCCCGAGCAGCACAGAGCGAAAGACTTGATAAGCTGGTCAGGAGGGCCAGCTCTGTCCTGGGCTGTCCTCTGTAGTGGAGGTGGCTGAGAGGAGGGTGCTGGCCAAATTCACGTCCATCATGAATGACACCTCTCACCCTCTGCACCGGATTGTAGAGGAGCTAAGCAGCTCCTTCAGCAGCCGACTGAGGCACCCTCAGTGCAAGAAGGAGCGCTACCGCAGATCCTTCATCCCCACCGCCATCAGACTGTATAACTCCACTATACACCTTTTTTTTTTTTCCATACTCTCCTAGTTACTGTTTTTTATTATTAGTACTTATTTTATTATTACTTCTTTTATTTTATTCTTGCCTGCATGCACTTTCTTTCTTGTTCAAACTGTCTCTGCCTGGCGCTACTGTGGCAAGTAAATTTCTCCTATGTGAGATCAATAAAGTCTTATCTCTTATCTTATGAAGGCTGCAATAATATATGAACAATATAATAATATATTGGCGGCACGGTAGCAGAGTGGTTAGCGCTCTTGCTTCACAGCAAGAAGGTTCCGGGTTCGATCCCCGGGTCGCCCAGACCTTTCCGTGTGTGTTCTGTGTGGAGTTTGCATGCATGGTCTGGGTTCGATCCCCGGGTCGCCCGAGCCTTTCTGTGTGGAGTTTGCATGTTCTCCCCGTGTCTGGGTGGGTTTCCTCCGGGCACTCCGGTTTCCCCCACCAACCCAAAACATGCACCATAGGTACCTCCAGCTTAGGTCCTGACCAAACCGAAGCAAGAAGATCATGGAGATGGGCCCTAATGTGTGTGCTGCCCACTGCTCCTAATATATGTGTATATATATATATATATATATATATGTGTATATATATATATATATATATATATATATATATATATATATATATATATATATATATATATATATATATATATATATATATATATATATATATATATATATAGGATGGGTTAAAATGCAGAGAAGAATTTCTCCAGTGTGAGATCAATAAAGTTCACTTCTTCTTCTGAAGAACCATCATTTCCTCTACAAAGAACAAAATATTGTGTCATATTCTGCAATAGATAGTTAGAATTAGATCTGTACAAACATGTTCTGGAAAGTGATTCTTCTTTTTGTAAATTCTTCTAGACGTGTAAAATGAGAACATAAAACAGATTCCTTTTAATAAAACATAAATCATAAACCCAACAGCAATTGCTATGCTTGTCAGAAAAATTGCAATTAGATATTTTTCACAAATTGTTCATCCCTATTTAGTATTAAGTATTAAACTAAATCAATTAAATTTTTAATTTCATAGAGGTGGTGTGTTGGAATAGTAAAGGCATGAAAATAAAAAGTGTAACATGACTAAGGAAGGAAAGCTGTATTGTAATTTCCGAAAAAGGTTACACATTTTAGCTATATTGGTATCAGATAAAAAAAGCAATGAACTTCACTGACCATTTTCATCAAGCAAATCTCTTTCTCTACACAATGTCTCTGCACAATGGAAACTACCAGCGGAAACATTTTTATTGTTCTCAGCATCATTCCAAAATTATTAGTTCCTGCACCTTTTTCATTGATCACATTCTTGGTAGAACAGTAGCAATTCACTCCTTATGAATCATGAAAAAATTATAAAAACTGTGAGATATTTATCTAAAACTAATCAGCAGTAGTGACAGAATTGATTTACATAACCAATAAATCTATTCATTTCAAGGATAAACACAAACACCCCTAAGAATTCTTCCCAACAATCATTAAACACATTAGACCCTTTTAACCTCAGGACCAAATATTCTTCAAAGTAAAGTCAATACAGCATTCAAGGACCAGTTTTGCCTTTTGATTATATAGTATTCTCATAAATATCTAAAGGGCAAATCCACAAATGTTGAGCCTGATCTTTTCTATTACTGACAAGACACAAGAACTCACAAGATTAAACAAAAATCTGCATTTTAGCTGCCTCATCTGTATTACATACTGTTGGCTATTGGTGATGTGATCTGAAATCCTGCAGTGCCTACTGGGCCTATTTCTAAGGCCTAAAAAAAATAAATGTTGGTTTCCGATTTGTTGACAGTTCTAGACATGGGTAGGTAGGGAATTTATTTTATTTTTATTTTTTATTTTTTTTCCTGTGGGAATATGGACATTTTGAAATTTTATTTTATTTTATTTCCTTCCGCAGCAGTACTATTTCAGTAAAGACTATAATTGACATTGGCATAATTTCCCAAAGCTATCTCAATGCTAAGGGCATATTCTATACTTAAGTATAGTCGAACGAAGCTCCAACATGCCATGCGAAACCAGGTCGTTGACTGTACCAGAGTACATGTAGAATATATCTTACAATGTTACAAAAATACATGCTGATTTTGTATTGTTTTTTCTGTTCTTCTTTCAAAGGGCAGTCATTAAATTTAGAAGCAGTAAACTATTTTGAATACTACATTTAACACGGTGTTGACATTGGTCAACTTAAAACTGGCACTGCATAATCTTAACAATTCACCGTGACCACGCATATGTCCAGCGATGCCGTCGCCATTGTTTTTATGGGTACAGACAGAGAATTTTACAGATCACAGAAAAACAGAAGCACATTACAGGGGGGTCCTCGGGTTACAATGTTGATTAGGGTGACCATATTGTATTTCACTGAAAAGAGGACACACTTCCAGCTTGCGCGCAAAATTTTTTTTTTAGAGTTTTTTTCCCCCAGTTTTAGGGGTTTTATGTGGGTCGGGGGCTTACTGTGCTTCTGAATTCCCCAGAAAAGAACACTTTACCTGGATATACTGAAAAATAGCCCAAAACACTCACAAACAGTTGCTTTATAAATAATATATTTATTAATATAAGCAATCTTAAGGCTGACACTTACACCTTAGTTAAGAAAAAAGAAAAAAGAAAAAGAGAGTTAGCCTATCCTTCATTGTTCAGTAAGCCCATTCTTCAAAATAATGTGTCTAATGGCTAATGAAAAAAAATATACAAATAAGAGAGCGCCCTCGCTTGCATTCACCATATCTTCATTTTTCCAGGTCACACAAAGTATGTCGTGAGTTTTGAACTCGAGCTCTCATCCTGCACAGCTATTTTGTGTTTTGTTGTGGCGATATGAGCTTTCAGATGGTTGGACCCCTTATTCGCCACAGAGACGTAAGTCCCAGCTTTCCACACTGTGCATTCTGCCTCTCACTTGTCACGCCCCGGGCGAAAACAGGGGTACTTTTTTTGCAATTCATCCGTGAAACTGCATTTGCGTATCGGCATTTTCTGTGTCTTCGCAGTGCGCCTACCTGCCTGTCAGCCTGCGAGTGAGTGAGTGAGCGTGCGTGCGTGCGTGCGTGTGTGTGTGTGTAGCGTGGCGCGCTTGTTTGTGAATGAATGAATACACGTTCCGGGGTTCGACTCGAACTGGAGCGCGTTTCCAACGGAATCAAAAACCCGGACATTTGAAGGATTTTATAAACTCCGGCCGGACAGCCCGGACAGCCTCTGAAAAGAGGACATGTCCGGGCAAAAGAGGCCGTATGGTCACCCTAAGTTGATCCGACTTCGCCCTACAACCACAACAAAGCGTATTCTTCTGCCGTGCGCCGTTCGCGTTTGTTTACGTTGCTTACCACGCTAAACCGCGTAAGACGGAATGACGCGTAATTTTTTTTTTTTTTTTTTTTTTTTTTTAACCGTCGTAACCCGAGGACCCCCGTACACATTGCCCCGCGGAAATTGAAAAATACAGTAGGCTATTAGTTTCCTTTCTTTTTTAACCGAAGCTTGTAAAATTAATTTGAGTATCAAATTTATTTTATTTTATTAAGTCCAATAAAATAATTTGGGTCGCATGCAAATCAACAGGGTCGGTCGGCAACCGGAAACTTAGATTTATTTTTTTTAGGCCTAATATAGGTCTGCAATGAGCAAACACAGAATAAGCAAAAAGACAAACAACAAAGAGACATCCAGAGAGGCTTTATTTGGTAAAGCATGTCTGATTTGGCAAGGCCACACTGTTCTGACTGACTCAAGAAAAATGCCCAAATGAGTGGTAGGTTATGACAGCCCTCTCGAATGCTGCAGTGAAAACTCATTCACAAAGAGCAGCACTCTGTGACATCATTAAAATCAATGAACCTGCAATTTAATTTAAACCAATTAACGCGTTAAAACACATGTGAACACTACTTGTGCTATGGGCATGCATAATACATGAAAAGCAAGCTCCTGGTGATTCAAATCAGTGCTATTCTATGTTGAGACTACTATGTCAGTGTGTAGGAAGAAGAAGAAGAAGTGACTTTATTGATCTCACACTGGAGAAATTCTTCTCTGCATTTTAACCTATCCTAGATATATTATATATAGGATATATTATATATAGGATATATATATAATATATATATATATATATAATATATATATATATATAATATATATATATATATATATATATATATATATATATATAATATATATATTATATATATATATATAATATATATATATAGCCCAGGGACCATCTCCATGATCTTCTTGCTTCGGTTTGGTCAGGACCTAAGCTGGAGGATTTTACGGGGAGAACATGCAAACTCCACACTGGGATCAAACCCAGACCATGCATGCAAACTCCACACAGAACACACATAGAAAGGCCTGGGCGACCCGGGGATCGAACCCGGAACCTTCTTGCTGTGAAGCAAGAGCGCTAGCCACTCAGCTACCGTGCCGCCATGGATGTCGACAATCAATAGCACTGTATTCATCACATTATTCCTTTTCTTTGAAGAATGTATTCTCTCACCCCAAAGCTTTCTGCTTTCATCTTCCTGATTACCATCTCTCGATCATTTGATTGCATGTCATTCTGGAGGATTATCTTTGTTAACAAGTGTATTAAATAGACAAATAAATAAATGAGAGGATTACTTCCAGAAAGGTGACAATTCTACATCAGCAGTAAACCAAATTCACTGCACATTATAAGCATCAAGTTTTGGAGAGGAAGAGATAACTAGGGATACACCAATACCGATTCCGATACTATGGCTTTAAGTATCTTCCCATCCCTTATATCAAACAATACAGCATTTATTTCTTTAAAAATAAAATAAAATAAGACAAAACCAGTTCAAATGTGCAATGTAGCTGTTATTTATCTAGGAGAGCTTTGTATAAGACATTATGATACTTCCTGGGGCAACTGCAGCCAGAAAATAGTTTTATTACATCAATTATGTCCAACCACAATATTAGCTGAACTGATATCTGGAAGCCGATATCCAATCAAGCTAGTTTTTCAATATTGGCACAGATATCAAGTACCAGTATCGGACTGGCGCATCCCTAAAGACAACATCGACCAATTTATGTTCAGCCATACAGCAACCTAAACCCAAACAAAATATATTACTGCACAGGACAAGCTAAAGCAAACGCATACAAAAGAATATAATTCCCAAGGCTTAATACACTGGTGTGATCAGCTGCCTCTCCTCACTGCATTTACATGATAGCCACGTGAGCTCTATTCAAATCATGCACAGAACTGTAAAACAAACACTGTCCTAAGAGAGGATTGGTTGGTGGTGAGGTGAGGCACTCTCCTCCTGTGAATGAGCCTCAATGTCCCTGTACTGGAGGGGATTGGCTCTGATTGAGCAAAGGAGCAGGAGAACAGTGTCCCGCAGGGCTGCACACTCAACTGCCAAGAGACATGGACCAAAAACTATGTGCTTTGAATACAAAGTCACAGACCTGTAGCAATGCCCTGCTCTGGTGAATACTTATACCAGTGGGTAAATCATAATGGAACTATATCTGAATTAGGGCATTGCAAACACAGTAGAATCTAAATTGCAATTTGGTTTAGCACAGTTATCAATTCACAAAATTGCAAAGAAGTATTTTAGATAGTAGTAAAATGCCCCAACACAAAAAACTGTCTCGATGTACCTGAAGTCCTTTATACAAATATATGTGAAGAATCCCTCAGTCGTCCAGGTAGAATCCATGGCAAAAGGAGAAATTCAGTTTGTCAACTGGACAAAGCCACTCTAGCCAGAAGAAACAGCTTGGATGAGCTGCAAAATGTATTCAACCAAATAAACTTTGTCCAGTTGACAAACTGAATTTCTCCTTTTGCCATTTATACAAATATGTTCTGTAATTCATGGGATTGTTAGTTTATTTTCTTCTTCTCTCAAATGTTCACTCAAGTGTTTTACTTCTTGAGACCATACATTTTACACTTTAATTTACTATAGCCATCTGCTGTCAAATCACTAGTAGCCATAAGATGTAAGTGACTCTAGGAGGATGAATAGCCACCCATGGGAGCTTACAAACGCAGTCTTCCAGTGTTGTGGTTTTTTATGTATAGTTCCTTGACCTCCTCCACTTTGGACAATACTTCTTGGACTCCCAAGGCTGTACACAGTCAGGAAGTATACTTGATTAACGTTTCTCATTTTAAATCCTTAAATCCCACTGCCTGCTCTCCCACCCACACAATGTACTTCTGGGGTAATAGAACCCAAATGATATCAGGCAGACCTCAAACAATTACCGTCTGTGACACTGCAGATCTGTTAACAATTAACACGCACCATCAAGGGCACTTCTGGGTGATTAGTCCTTCCGCTCTCACCGTTTCTGATTATGTGAATCAATGCCACTTGATTTGATTCAGTAGCACTTCACAGCCACTCTAGTACTGAAAAATCCAGTGCACCTCTTCTGAGTCAACACCAATTAAAACAGTGTTGTTAATATAGTGTTTTGTTTAAAGGGATAGTGTGTGTTTTTTTAAAATGTTAATCTGTATGGGTTTCCTTCTAAAAGTTGCGTGTATTGACACCAGCTTACCTCTGACACTCTCAGCTGATCCCTGATCCTGTTTTTCTTCTCAAAACAAAACATTTGTTAGAAAGGTCATATATTTGCGTCCAAAATAGTTGTCAACGAAACATCCAGCAGCGAACTTAGCGATTGCGTATTGTGTCTGCCGACTCATATCACTGGGCTCACGTTAGCTGTATTAGCCTGTTAACCTTTAGTGGAAGTGCACGGCAGATGCGGTCCGCCGCAAGGGGAAGTTTAGAAGTGAACAGGCTAATACAGCTAACGTGAGCGCAGTGATATGAGTCAGCAGACACAGTACGCAATCGCTATGTTCGCTGCTGGATGTTTCGTTGACAACTGTTTGGGACGCAAATATATCACCTTTCGGACAAATGTTTTGTTTTGAGAAGAAAAACGAGCTTTATTTCATGTTCCAGAGAAGTTACCGGACCTACCTACGTGGGCTTGAGAAAGCGAGCCGAACCGGGATCAGCTGAGAGCGTCAGAGGTAAGCCAGTGTCAACACACGTAACTTTTAGAAGGAAACCCATACAGATTAACATAAAAAAACGCACTATCCCTTTAAATGTTAGGCTAGGTGAAATTTCTTCCTTTTGATCAATCCAGATTCGATTCGATTTTTTCTTAATGAAAGCAAACTAAAATGCTTTCAGTATTAATTTCCTAAACTTAAACAATATAACCTTTATATAATTACCATTTAACACAACAACAACAATAATAATAATAATAAAACTGAATTTTCAGCATAGCCCAGATAGACTGAGTGTTCATCTAAAAGTGTGAGAGTGTTAAAGCGATATGACTGAAGACAAGTCCCCAGAGTCTCATTAATAACCCACAGATGGAAATGTGCCCCGCTCTCTCATCGAGGACTCCATTAGCTTCACTCACTAATTCAAAGACAAGTTGATTAAAACCGCCCTAAAGAATAATGTTAGTCTTAAAAAGGATTACACTGAATAAGTCCTTAAGTCCTGAAACAGTCCTTGTTCAGACCTGGGTATTCGGTCATTTTATTGAATCCACACAATATGCTGTGTAAAGGTAAAATAGAGCTTGCAAAAAAAAAAAAAAAAAAAAAAAGATACTGTACCTCTATTCAGTTACAAAAATGGTGTACAGTGAACCCTCGTTTATCGTGGGGGTTAGGTTCCAGAAATAGCCCGCAATAAGTGAAATCCGCGAAGTAGGACAATTTTATATTTTACAATTATTATACATGTTTTAAGGCTGAAAACGCTTCACCAGACACATTATACACCTTTCTGAGACTGGTATTAACATTTTCTCACATTTTTCTCTTGTTTAAACACTCAAACTTTTGTAGATTTTCATCAAAATATATTAATAGTGACGCGGGGCTCCCCCACGCGGACACGTGCGCGCGGACACGTGTGTTTGTTTTGGTACCACATATCCATGCCATGTGCGAAAGTCGAGTGGAAAGCGACCTGGATATCATTTTGGGCAAGACTCAAGCCAATGCTAACAGTGCAAAACCGCTAACAGACGCCTCTGAGCACCAGTCCTCACCACAAGACCAGGTAAGACTAACCTGCGCTCACAAGGGTAGGTTGCATTTCACCCCGGCTCCAAAATCAGACCGCCCCGGAGTTCGGGGCATGGCTATCAATGCGTCGCCAATACTCCACAGCTCTCTAGGACGGGGTCGGGTTCGTGACGGGGAAGACCCACTGTCTCCTCTGCGCGCGAGTGTCCTCGCCCCGCTGCCTCCCCCGGGCCAGGTCCGTCCATGTTGATTCTTGGCTCTTCCATGGTCCGGCTCGCACTCAGTCTCTTCAATGGCTCGTGCAAGTAAACAAAGGCCACACCTCCTGTCACCCAGGCGCTCTCCTGAAGGAAATCAGAGACTCTGTCCCTACCACCCTGTGTGACCATCCCTGGTCTAGACCTGGTTTAGTCCTGGTTTAGACCTGGTTTAGACCTGGTTTAGTCCTGGTTTAGACCTGGTTTAGTCCTGGTTTAGTCCTGATTTAGACCTGGTTTAGTCCTGGTTTAGACCTGGTTTAGTCCTGGTCTAGTCTCTTAGCCAATCAGGAAGCAGAACACAATGTTACACTGTAAAAAAAAGTTACACTATAAAAAAAATTGAAGAAAAAAAAAAAAATTGGAAAAAAAAATCCGCGAAACAGCGAGGCCGCGAACAGTGAACAGCGAGGGTTCACTGTAATCAAAAAATACAATTCATTACCTTCTGTATCTCATCTCTTCTGCCACTCAAAGGGGTCTTAAAATATTACTAATAAACAGGCTTGGGGAGTAACGGATTACATGGAACGGCGTTAAGTAAAAGGATACAAAAAAAAGGTAACTGTATTCCCCTACAGTTACAAAAAAAAAGACGTAATCAGATTACAGGTACATTTAGTGAAAATGGGGATTACTTAGCAGGATTACAATTTGAAAGCATTTTATGTTATTTCATTTTTTCATTTAAAGCCGGAGGTCATATGTAGGGAAAACAGCCGCGCGCGCTCTGTGAAACAAACCCGCGCGCTGTGGAATACACTTGCAGCGGCTCGCACGCGCTCCCGCCAATCATGACGATTGCCGCTGTTGTGTTTGCGCCTGTTCGCCGATCAGCTGTGAGCCTGATATTTACGCGGCATTTCCAAGAGAAGAAGAATCCTTAACTTCCTACGTTAATGCTACGTAAGAAGGAACTCTCGCCTCGAGACACGGGATAAATTCGGGATTATGTCCTTTTCTACGGAGCTCCGGATTATTAAAGACAACACGGCAAACTGTTAAAATGGAGCTGACCGCATTCTTATGGGTGAGTCATATTATCAGATTATTTCTGCATCTATTTCGGCGCTAAACCAGGACTAAACCAAGACTAAACCAGGTCTAAACCAGGACTAAACCAGGACTAAACCAAGACTAAACCAGGTCTAAACCAGGACTAAACCAAGACTAAACCAGATCTAAACCAGGACTAAACCAAGACTAAACCAGGTCTAAACCAGGACTAAACCAAGACTAAACCAGATCTAAACCAGGACTAAACCAAGACTAAACCAGGTCTAAACCAGGACTAAACCAGGACTAAACCAGGACTAAACCAGATCTAAACCAGGACTAAACCAGGACTAAACCAGGACTAAACCAAGACTAAACCAGGTCTAAACCAGGACTAAACCAAGACTAAACCAGATCTAAACCAGGACTAAACCAAGACTAAACCAGGTCTAAACCAGGACTAAACCAAGACTAAACCAGATCTAAACCAGATCTAAACCAGGACTAAACCAAGACTAAACCAGGACTAAACCAAGACTAAACCAGATCTAAACCAGATCTAAACCAGGACTAAACCAAGACTAAACCAGATCTAAACCAGATCTAAACCAGGACTAAACCAAGACTAAACCAGGACTAAACCAAGACTAAACCAGGTCTAAACCAGGACTAAACCAAGACTAAACCAGATCTAAACCAGGACTAAGCCAAGACTAAACCAGGTCTAAACCAGGACTAAACCAAGACTAAACCAGATCTAAACCAGGACTAAACCAAGACTAAACCAGGTCTAAACCAGAACTAAACCAAGACTAAACCAGATCTAAACCAGGACTAAACCAAGACTAAACCAGGTCTAAACCAGGACTAAACCAGGACTAAACCAGATCTAAACCAGGACTAAACCAGATCTAAACCAGGACTAAACCAAGACTAAACCAGGTCTAAACCAGGACTAAACCAAGACTAAACCAGATCTAAACCAGGACTAAACCAAGATTAAACCAGATCTAAACCAGGACTAAACCAAGACTAAATCAAGACTAAACCAGATCTAAACCAGGACTAAACCAAGACTAAACCAGGTTTAAACCAGGACTAAACCAAGATTAAACCAGGACTAAACCAAGACTAAACCAGGTTTAAACCAGGACTAAACCAAGACTAAACCAGGTCTAAACCAGGACTAAACCAGGTCCAAACCAGGACTAAGCCAAGACTAAACCAGATCTAAACCGGGTCTAAACCAGGACTAAACCAGGACTAAACCGGGACTAAACCAAAACTAAACCAGGTCCAAACCAAGACTAAGCCAGGACTAAAACAGGTCTAAACCAGGTCTAAACCAGGTCTAAACCAGGACTAAGCCAGGACTAAACCAGGACTAAGCCGGGACTAAACCGGGACTAAACCAGGACTAAACCGGGACTAAACCAGGACTAAGGTGTGTGTATGTGTGTGATAACATATATCCTGTGTATTATTGAATTATTGAATGATTATATGGACTTTTTGTTATAAAAGCATTTCCATTTTAACAAAGTACCTTCTAATTCTGCCCTGCCCTGAAACACCACAGTGATGTCAGTGATGGGGGAGGGCTTAGCTTAATGCCTCCCCCCCCCCCTGGTGAAAAATTTCACCATCCCCCCTCGTTTCATTTTACAACTCGACTACTGGGTAGGAGCCAGTTTCGAGTTAGCTATCGACTAGCAGACTATTAGCAAGCTAGCTAACGTTTGCGGTCACAAGTACACTTTGTGCATTTGTAGAACGATATTACAATACTGTATTTAAACATTATCTAGGCAACATAGTCATGTTAACTGATCCATGAAGACCCTTTAGACAATTCCGAGCAAAGCTGTCGTTAGATGTAGGCCAGCACGCAAGCTGGACGAACATCCTGACTGAAAATATAATTTGGTTGAAGTCATAGGTGTTTAGGTGTTTGGTTTAGTGAGTAACCTTGTTTACTAGTGACTTGGCTTATAGTGATAACAGTTGTTAAAACTACACATAGAACTGTACTTGTCCTCCTAAAAACTTTTAATTGTATTGTAATTTTCTTGTTTTCTTGTTGTTATAGGATATTTGGTGTTAAAGTAATCCAAAAGTAACTGAAAGTAATCAAGTTACATTACTTTAATATTATAGTACCGGGATTACGTTACTGAATACATATTTTAAGGAGTAACTAGTAACTGTACCGGATTACATTTCTAAAGTAACCCTCCCAACCCTGCTAATAAAATATATTTGGTTGATACATGGTTGATACATATAGATTTTCATTTATGAGTCAAGATTAAATTTTTTTTTGCCATAATCAAGCAGTGCCCCAAACAAAATCCTGTTTTATTGTTTATTAATTTATAGGCCTAACTAAACTGCAGTACAAATCAAGTGAAGCATTAACTTTAACCAAACTGTACTTTTATGAGTGCTTGACGACACAGCAAAAATGTACTCAACAGCTACATTCTTCCTGTGATTTCTTTGCACATTTATGAATTTGTTGAGAATATGAACCATGATTTGATTTGAAATGTACACCGGATGAGAGACAAGGTTGAATGAAGTGAGCAGCTGCCAATGTTTGCAGTAATCTGATCTGTGTGCGCCCATTAAATTAATCTCTCTAAATGAATAAGGCTAATGATGTGTACTGATAGCGAGCCCTTTTGGATTTACTGTAGAAAGTTAGAGGGTATGAAATATTTCACTTTGGCAATACTCTTTGGGGAGATACTAGTCTAGTGCTTCTCACTGAAGTCGTTTTCACAATGCCACTAGGTGGACGTAAAAGAAGATTTGCTCCAAGAGTGGTCCGTTTGGACCAGTGTGACCTGGGCAATCTCATTCTGATACACAGTAAACTGTGGCACTGTAGGCTTTTTACCCAATTCCAAGCACTTTTACTGTCATCGCGGACTGTGTAGGTTCACGCCACACTCGCCAGGTTCCAGAGTGCAAGTGGAGCCGCACTGAAAGCACCTCCTTGGAGTGTTCTCAAAGTGGTTCCACTCGAACTCTGGAACCGGGCGTGACCGAGGCTGACCGAAGCCCTCACCGTGTATTTAGCTACAGATGAAAGAAAAAAAATACACGGCATATATCACCAGGGAAGAGAGCACGTGTGAGGCCCTGTCCACTTGAGTGCATTGTCATGGAAATATGTCCACCGATCATCTGATGACCTCTCATGTGGCTCATGGTGTGTTTTGGAGTGGTGCATGGGAACAAGACCAACCCAAAAGATATATCAACAGAACTAAATCTAGTGCGCACTGGGGTTAGTCCACAGAGCGCAGCGTGTGTGAAAACGACCTCCGTTAACAATAAAACAAACACATCTATACAGACACGGTTGAGAAATGTATCAATATATTGAGTTTTGAAATCAATCTACGTTTTTCATCTGTTTGGGGGCAGTGAGCATGGCTATAACCAAGTAAAACAGTTTTAGTTTAAAAATACATAACAGATTAGAGTTAAGTCTCCTGTCATGGCAATTTATAACACAGCTGTATAAAGTGATTATAAATGTGCTGTTTGTGGGGAAAAAGTCATAATCTCTTCTCTCCTCTTATGGAATCTGAGATTTTAATCTGCACTAGACACAGTAAAGATTACAGCCAGAGTTCAAACTATTCAGGCTGTGACTAAAATAGTGATTGAACAAGGATTTACACTTAGAGTTAACGTCTTTATAAGGGTGGAACATTTGTTCATTGTCACATTTCCAGTTGTAAGTATCCATGTAACAATGTTAAGATGTGGCCATACACTAGTGAAATGTGACCTATATACAAGTAAAGTATAACAGATATTAATTGCATTACATTATTTGTCCATACTGAAGGATGAAAATAGATAATGCAATCAGTCCCAGTTCTGACTGGTGAATTTTGTTGTTGGGTCACCCATCTAGCCTATGGAATATCATGCTGTGAGGTTAGAAGTGCATAAAAAACTGTCTTTAAAAAATAAATAAATAATAATAATAATAATAATAATAATAATAATACTTTAATTAGAGGTATTGGAAAACTGATAACTAGGGGTGTAAAGATTAACCGATTTGGATCGGTTATCGGTCTGTGACCTCTGAGATCTGAGTGTATCGATTAATGGAGCCCAGATCGGTAAAAATGCACTACGAACGGTCCGATGGCCTGGATTTACGGCCGCAAATCGGTTTCCTAGCTCCTGAGACCATGAGCGCTCGCTCTCATAGACAGTAGAAGCGGCACTGTGCGTGTGTTTGAACTCTCACAAGACTAGTGTTGACCTTTTACCTGTAACGTCCGCTGATGTTGTTGGAGAGCAGCGCGCGACACACACACCCGAATCCACTCTGGCGCGCGCGCACACGCACACACGCGCACACGCACACACACACACACACATACACTGAAGCATTGATGATTTTTGTCTCGAAACTGAGGAAATGTTATGAGATGGAGAGAAAGTATTACCGGTAGTTATTCATTGTTAAGAGCTTTCTCTGATTTTCTTTTTTTTTGGTAAGAAAAGTTAATTACAGACATAAAGACATGTTGGAATTAACATGCTAGTGTTTTCTATAACTGACTAGTAATATCCATCTTCTTGTCAGTGATATGTTGCACTTTTACAGTTACTGAAACTCATATGAGTGACGGAAGCACTAATTCTGATTCATTCTAATTTTTGCCTTTAATAGGCAACTTGCTTGTTTTATAACGCCTTTTTTTATTTTTGATATCTAACCTTATTGTTTTGTGTTGCTTGAGGGAAGGACTGTATTGTATTTTAAGTATGAGCAGAGTTTTGGAAACCAGATTGCCAGTTTTCAGTAGGCCCAGTGTATTGTCTGTTGGACACAAAATAAACAAAAGAATACTATTTTGAAATGTAATTTGTTTCTCTCTTTTTCTTCTCAATAACTTTAAAGCACTTGGGAGTAAAGTTGTCAATTTGTATTGAATCGAAATTAACCAAACCAAATCGGACTGAATCGAATCGTACCGGATCGTTTACCAATTTTATGAATCGTCCCTGAATCGAATCGTAGCCTGTGAATCGAGATTCGAATCGAACGTTTTGTGAGTGAAAGATTCACACCCCTACTGATAACATCACAATTGTTGCTTTGGAGATGTATTCAGTATTCTAATCTAACTAGGGATGCACAATATATCGGCAGTAACATCGGTGTCAGCCGATATTGAAAAAAAAAAAAAATTTTTTTTTTTTTACATTGGTATCGGCTTGATGTGTAAAACTGGGCCGATATTAACGACCGATATTTGTCAGTACTATAAATACCTTGCTTTGAAAAACAAAAGTTCTATCACACTTCAGGCAGAGCACTGGGAGCTGTCCTTAAAGGCAAATTAACCCCCAGGTCACAATTTGGGCAATCTGAGCCCACAGTCCAGAGACTAAAATAAGTGGTGGAAAGCGTTTTCCTGGTCACCCAGCCATTGTCCGAGTCTGTCAGCACTGACCGCCGCGGTATCTGAAGCTACTCCGCATTAGACTGGAGTCTAACGGCGCCAGAGAAAGATTTCGGCCAAAAGGAATTAATTTGCTCGATGCGTTTCCCAATTACTTTCTGTGTAGTGCGCATTCATATCGAGTGCAAATAAATGTGCAAATCAACACGGAGAAGAATAAAGCCGAATCACGCAGCACGCTGCCAGGGGAATCCCTGTTACGCACCAGGAAGGGAGTTCCCCTGTTGCACAGCGTGGTGCGTGATTCGGCTTTATTCTTCCACACTGGAAAATAGTTCCCACCCATGGATAAATCTCGGACCACAGGCAAGCTCTCCGTGCTTCAAACGATTTCTTACATTAAGACATTTGCACTCTATGATATGAATGCGCACTACACAGAAAGTAATTTGGACACGCATCGAGCAAAGTAATTCCCCGAAAACAAATGCTCTGGTTACGCTACGTTAGAACTCCAGTCAAACAGCAGCAGATGACACGACAGACTCGTGATATGGGTGAGTCAAACGACTTGTTTTATTACCGAAAGAAGGCTCAGATTGTAAAATAACGTTACTTTGCCTTTAAGCTGTATAGAGATCTTGGTTATAAAACCATGTTTATCTTGTATCTGTCCATGTTTAAGTTTATTGTAATTTGACAAAATGTGTTGCAGTTCCTTTTCTTGGCAATACACAAAATGGCCCCCAAACCTGAAGTATATATGGTGATATGGGAGCCATGTGAAATGCAGATTAAGAGTGACATGGTGATTTATCATCTTTGTGTTTGTTTTTTTTTTTTAATCTAAACTTTCTCACAGGGATTTTGTGAATAAAATAAGTTAAGCTTTATGGAGTCAAAACACGTTCAAAAATTCATTTTGCATGATTTTCAGTCTGTATAAAATGTTATCTCAGAATTAAAAAAAATTAATATATATATATATATATATATATATACAGTGGTACCTCACCTTACGAATGACCCAACAAACGAAAATTTCAAGTTACGAAACACCTTCACGGTAAATTTTTGTCTCTAGATACGAATGAAATTTCAAGTTACGAAACGCAAAATCTCAAAAATTAAAATAATGCGCGTTCAGCCACACACATTATACGCTTTTCTCAGACTGGATTTAAACTTTTCCTCACATTTGTCTCTGTTTAAACACTCAAACTTTCATAGATTTTCAACAAAACGTATCAATATTGAAGTGTGGGGGGAAGCGGGAGGGGGGAGAAGACTGCGCGGTCACGTGTGCGCAGCATGACCCGGCGCGGGGCTGACAGCAGGACTAGACCAAGATCTAAACCTGGACTGGACCAGGACTAAACCTGGACTAAACCTGGACTAAACCAGGACTAAACCAGGACTAGACCAGATGGATTAAAGCGCCGCGTGCGGGTCTATTTCCTGGTTTCTCACGAGTCACAGCTAAGGGGAGCAGGGAGGAGGCAGTCTGAGCGCATGTGAGCAAGAGCCATGCAAGAGCCGCGGCTCCTCTAGACCTGGTCAGGTCTAGACCTGGTCAGGTCTAGAGGAGCCGCGGTGGTCTGGACTAAACCTGGACTAAACCTGGACTAACCCAGGAGGAGCCGCGCTCACATGCGCTCAGACTGCCTGCGGTCCCCTCCTCCCTGCGGACTCGTGAGAAACCAGGAAATAGACCCGCACGCGGCGCTTTAATCCACCTGTTCTAGTCCAGGTTTAGTCCAGGTTTAGTCCAGGTTTAGTCCAGGTTTAGTCCAGGTTTAGTCCAGGTTTAGTCCTGGTTTAGTCCTGGTTTAGTCCTGGTTTAGTCCTGGTCCAGTTCAGGTTTAGATCTTGGTCTAGTCCTGCTGTCAGCTCTGCGCCGGGTCATGCTGTGCACACGTGACGCGCAGTTTTCTCCCCCCTCCCGCTTCCCCCCACACTTCAATATTGATACATTTTGTTGAAAATCTATGAAAGTTTGAGTGTTTAAACGAGAGACAAATGTGAGAAAAGTTTAAATCCAGTCTGAGAAACCAATCAGGACAGAACACATTGTTACACTATAAAAAAAGTTACACTATATATAAAAAAAAAAAAAAACAACTTGGATCGGGGCCTTGGAACTAATCAGGCTTTTTCCATTGAAATAGCTACTCAACTTACGAATTTTTCACGTTACGAAACCACTTCTGGAACGAATTAATTTCGTAAGGTGAGGTACCACTGTATATATATCAGTTAATATCGGTTATCGACCATAACAGCAACATTAATATCGGATATCGTTATCGGCTAAAGTTTTCACATCGGTGCATCCCCAAATCTAACCACATTTTGTGCAATACTTGGACCTCAACCAGTTCATTTTTGTCATCCCCCATACATTATAAACAGAATAAACGAAAAATATGAGCAACAAAAAAACAAACAAAACAAAAAAACACTTACTTACTACTTTACTACACTCCTACACTGCCCTTGTGAGCGTATCTAGATTTTGGCCTGAATACAAAAATGTACTATGGTAATAGTACACAGTATGAGTAGTGAAACGTATACAAGCTTTGCTGTCTGCACACACCTCCACAAGGAGACTAGACAGAGGGCTGTTGAATGCGGGCCATGAATCAGCTCTTGAAGCCGAGTAGCTGACTTTTACATTTGAGGAGGCCCTCACTGGAATCTAGGTTACGTTAGGCTTAAGTAATGAAGTTCTGTGAAAGACACCTTTGTCTGACAGGTTTTATAGATAGTTTCACAAAAAATAAAATAAAAAAGGTATATAGTGCATGTAAATCAACTATTTTGATAGTACATTTCTAAAACAATGCATTGATGGCCATCACTTTTAATCACTGAACGCAGAGACAAGTTTTAGAATTTTTAATTGAAGGTATAGAAATATCCCAAATAGTTTGGGTTTTTTGATGTGAATCTGTATGGCATCCCCTTCAGCAGTGTCGTGCATTAACACTGACTTATCGCTGACAGTGTCCTGTGAGCAGAGTTCTGCCCCGGTTCTGGAGCTGACGAAAGTAGGTCCGACAAGTTAGCCAGGACAGTTAATAAAGCTTGTTTTTCTTCTCAAAATAATATTTGTCCAAAAAGTGATATTTGCGTCACAAAACAGTTGCCCACGAAAAAGTCAGAAGTCATAATCGCTTGGTGCTATTTTCTCTCAGTTCCTATCACTGCGCGCTTATTATTATTATTATTAGCCTGTTCACTTGTAACCCTGGGTCGCCTGAGCCTTTCTGGGCCTTTCTCCCCGTGTCTGGATGGGTTTTCTCCGGGCACTCCGGTTTCCCCCATCAACCCAAAACATGCACCATAGGTACCTCCAGCTTAGGTCCTGACCAAACCGAAGCAAGAAGATCATGGAGATGGTCCCCGGGCGCCCTAATGTGTGTGCTGCCCACTGCTCCTAATATATGTATATATATATATAGGATGGGTTAAAATGCAGAGAAGAATTTCTCCAGTGTGAGATTCTTCTTCTTCTTCTTCTTCTTCTTATTCTTATTCTTATTCTTATTCTTATTCTTATTCTTATTCTTATTCTTAATAATAATAATAATAATAATAATAATAATAATAATATTATTATTATTATTATTATTATTCATATTAATAACAATAGGCGCGCAGTGATAGGAACCGAGAGAAAATAGCACCAAGCGATTATGACTTCTGACTTTTTCGTGGGCAACTTATGACACAAATATATATAAATATACAGATTCACATCAAAAAACCCGAACTATCCCTTTAATATGCTATTTCTGTTGACAACATATTACCGTTTTTAGAGTGGAGAATAAGGCTGAGTGATTTGGGGGAAAAAATTTAAGTCTGCAAAAAATGCAGTTTTGTTTGAAATGTGGGACTTCACATTTAAAACACGTACAGGAGCATTAACACCTGGGAAGACTAACATGAATGAATTACTAAATTGTTACTTAAGTTACAGTCTTTGGGAATTGCCAATTGCGGCCACTCAAAGTGCAGTTTTGACTTGATTGTGATAAATTTTGCAGCCCTAGTGGAGCGCAACTACAGCCCCATTTCTTATCATTTTATGTGATACCAACCGAGAAAACAGCACCAGAACGTGAAGCAATTTGAAATGATGATTTGTCACTGGATGCTCCAACCCTAACATTTCTGTAATAAACCCCATTCTCTTTGAAATGTCTCAAACTCCTAAGAGGTTTGGGGAAAGTAAATGCTGCAAGGGCTGCACGGTGAACCAAAGGATAGCTCACCAAAATGTTTGTCCATAAGTGTAATAAGAATAAACCATAGGGAACCAAGGACTGTTATTTGAATTGCAAATTATTTGTGCATTGTCTAAGTTTGTCAAAGTTACTCTCACTGATTGGTGGGGTGTCAATTTAGCCCATCCTATTACAAAAGCAGTGCGAGATTGAGAAGGATTTACACAGTGGTGAAAGTAGTTTTCATTTCTTACAGGTGCTATAATGTCCAGTGCATCACTTCATTAAAAAAAAAAAACACTCGTTTTACCCGTTTTTTTTGTTTTTTGTTTTGTTTTAAGTTTTACACCTTTTTCATAGATAACTTTTTAATATACTTACTTATTTCATATTTTTGTGGGCCTACGTAAATGGTGCCTACCTAGGCAAAAAAGGTATGTGGAAAAAAGCTGCATAAACATGCAAACTCCACACAGAAAGGCCTGGGTGACTCAGGGATCGAACCCAGAACCTTCCTGCTGTAAAGCGTGAGTGCTAGCCACTCAGCCACCATGCCGCCTCAGCTACTTTCTTGGCTACAGTCAGATAAGTTTTGACAATCCTTACTTAACAGACTGCGGATATCTCTGCACGAGAGTTTTGGGTAGCTTTCAGTTATTCTCGAATGGCATAGTGTGGTTGTTTTCTACTTAAATAGCGCACCTTACTTTTTTTTCAAATGTGGGTTTTGGCCACCATTAACCATATTCTCTTAGCGGTGCTGCGTACCGGCTGTGAATGTTATACCGGTGCGCCGTTCCGGTGCGCATCGCCTTACTTTCACCACTAGATTTACACCTAAGTATCACTGTTACTGCTGCTGTGAGATTCGAAAAATTTCATTAGCAGATTTTTCCCCTTGTATTGATCAACCATTATTCTTTCTGAACAAACAGAGCTTTCAATCTTGATTTCAGACTTTTCATCAATGTCACTTAACACAAAATACAGTCTAAACAATATGCTTTTACTGACAAATGACGCTCAATGATAAAAGCCAAGCTGAGCATTGACAATTTGAAAGTATTGGTTCTCAAATAATCCAAACAGAAATACTGCCCACATCCATCATTCCCCACTCTACCACAAGGGTCATTAATTCAACCATTAAAAAGAGAGAGAAAGATTCCACGAGTTGCCCCTGACAACAGATGTGACTGAGTAAAGCCATCATAGCAACCAGTGAGGAGAGCTGCACGTCGGTCAGTGCCCATTCAACATCCTCTCGTGGACAGCACATTGTATTGAAAATTGGAAAATGGATCTGTCATGTTTAAATGAACAAATGTAGTACAAGAATATAGCAAGCTGCTATCAAGGTAGGGTTATGTAATTAAAATAAATGAATGAAAATGGCATTTTTGCTCTCAAAATACAGTTAACATATTACAAAGCTGATTTGATCTTGTTGTGTAACTGTTATATATCCTGCAACTAACTCTGAAACAGATTTATATGAGTTAAAGTTCAAACATCATGAGATATCCTGGGCCTACATCAGTCAATAATGAGTCCAACCAGAATATCAACTGAAACAATGTCATGGAACCAATACCTGATACTGTACATTTTCCTGGATTGGAACTGATATTCAATACCAGTATTGTTAGTAGGGATGGGCATTCGGTGAAGTTTTCTTCGTCGATCATCGGGAGAATTAATGAGTAATAATCGGTTAATCGTTAACATATTTTGTATTAAAAAGACAACAACCATTCACTCATGTGTGTCCGCTTTTACTATGTCTGTCGAGGCTGTGGGAACAGGCGCCTTTCCGCAGGAAAGTAAATCTGCAAATCAACATGCGTAGAGGTGGATTAAAGCGAGGCGACACGCACCCTGCAGCCTCTGCTTGCGCGCTCGGAGTTAGCCGCTTTGGGATCCGAGCTAACCGCTGCTAGCCCGCTGTCTCTGTCCTACCTCCTCCACACAACCCAGCCGTATCTACAGCAATATTTTATTAAGTCGTGAAAACCTTTGCCCTCCACGGCACTGATGGGGAGCATGTCTGTTACGATCATCTTTCGTCTTCGCTATCAGTTCAGTGACCTTCTCTGCTCGTTGAGTACTGCAGCTCCTCCCGGTCCGTGCTAGCGCTGAGTCCAGGCTAGCCTGTGATAGAGATGATGAACCGCCGCCACCTTCTTTTACCAGACTTGGATGCGCGGTGTTCAAATGATAAATCATTTGTGTTGTCGATGAGGTATATTTGTATGCTGCATTGCAGTGCTTGCTTGGTCATTTTCTAAATTAAAGTGGTCCCACACAACACTTCGCCGCAACCTCTTCATGTTTTGGCGATTGACCTATGGAAGCTCGCATATATCAACTGAGGAGCGCCAACTGAGGCGATTGTTTTTTTTTTGTCGACGAAAATGAACTTGCTCGGTGAAATTCTTAATGATCAATTATCGGTTAATCGATTAATTATGCCCATCCCTAATTGTTAGTGATGCATCCCAGCCAAAAATGCTGGTGAGAGCACATGAGGGGTACAACAGAAAGTGATTGTGCGATCACGCTATCCTATCCAATAGGGTGTTTTGTGTAAGCATGACTCAATCACCATCACAGGACTCAGAATCTGAATTACATTCATGAAAGTCATGTGTATACTTTATTTACATGTTCTCCCCATTTTGCATGTTCTCCCCGTGTCTGGGTGGGTTTCCTCCGGGTACTCCGGTTTCCCCCATCAACCCAAAACATGCACCATAGGTAAAATCCTCCAGCTTAGGTCCTGACCCAACCGAAGCAAGAAGATCATGGAGATGATCCCTGGGCGCAGTAATGTGCTGCCCACTGCTCCTAATAACAGGATGGGTTAAATGCAGAGAAGAATTTCTCCTGTGTGAGATCAATAAAGTCACTTCTTCTTCTTTACAGATTATCTTAAATGTGCATTGTGTAAGTTTTCTGGTGGCGGGGCCATCAAATGCTTTTCTTCATGGAGATATTATTGCTTTGTCGGGGAATATTTCAGAGTACGGTATTAAACCTTTCGATCTTCATGGAGACCAAATCAAATCAAGTTACAGGTCTGATCTGTGGAGAGACAACCCCGCTCAGTCAGAATGTTTGTTTTTCTAGGTATTTTTGAGCAACAGAAACACCTGTAATTGAATAAATGTAAGCTAGAGCTGTTTAATACCATACTGTGGAACATTCCAAGCAGAGAAATGACATCCATAGAAACAAGCAGGTGAAGGACCCCCAACCAAAAAGTTACATAGTGCACTTTTAGCATCATGTCTTGTTTTCATGGTTATTAAAAAGCAGCAAAGAAAATACAGGTGATGCAGACATTGCTTTGGTCATTGCAATTTTACCCTAGTGATATTTATATCAACAGGATGGATCCAAAAAAGAGCATGAAAAACCTTTGATCGCAGTCGTCTGAAGCCTGGCTCATGCTGCTTTGGAAAGACTTGAATATGCTCTGTGCAGCAAGACATGATTGATCTTAAGTAACCATTTCTCTTATATTGGTATGCATCTGAGAAATTAGCACATTATGTATACAGAACCACACTTACACCCAGAAGGCAGAGCAAAAACAAAGGCTCATTTATTTTTTTACCGCACAAACAATACACCCAACACCTCAGTACAGACTGTGCTTAAGAAAAGATCTTTTTGAAATGGATCTAATGATTGCCCTATGCATTAATACACCATCTAAACTACAGTACACCCACACCAACATAGGCTGCGTCCCATTACTCTGTGTTACTCTGTGTTACCCCTACCCTGTCTTACCCCTACCCCTTGGTTTTGTGCATGCATGTGAGGGCAAGGGGTGTCTCAATTCTAATTTTGTTCAAGAGCTAGTACCACGACCTAGGCCTAGATACCCCTTGAAACAAAGGGGTACACCTACAAGCTCAGGCAGGTTTTGGGATCAGGATGGCAGCATCACATTGACCAGCCAAGGAGTCTCATAAATGTATTTTCAGCAGTTGTAATGATCGATTAGCAGTTTAGCATGGTTTACAATTATGACGCTTATGTTCTACATTACCTTTAGTGGACTGTTGTTGCGGTGTCTGTTTAGCCCACATTATCATTTCGAGGGATGATGACGCAAACAGTAATCGAGTGGCGTCTCATTTCCTGGGGGACATTCGTACCCCTAGCCCTCTCAGCTCGTTATTGAGGGGCAAGACAAAAATGTAGATAAAGGGGAAGGGGTAAGACAGAGTAATGGGTAAGAGAGTAATGGGATGCAGCCTTAGGCTTGTTATCTTTTAACACACAAGTCAGTATTAATGTTTTGGGAGGATGAGCCCTAGCCTGGCTGAACAAATCTATTTTTAGGTTTCCAAATCAACTGAATTGGTGTAATCTGCAAGCAAACCTGACAATACAAATATCTCAAATCTCGAACTATCAAAAAAGATGCAGTGTTTTTTATTCTCCTCTGTGTTCATGTACATGAAAATGTGACATCATTTCAGAATCTAATCCATTCACCAAAACGGCAATGTGATGTAAGACGATTTTTCACACCATTTAGTTTCATACAGGAAGTTAACATTTTACTGATGTGAAATTGCTTGTCTTTAGCGCAGTTTTGCATCAATCCATTATGACTTTTGACAACAAATATATCTTTTCACTGGTAAACATAGCCAATATCTTTAACCTGTAAGAAAGCTGCATCTGGAGGTGTATTAGCAAACTTAATATGATCTTTGCTCCCTGTGCCACTCCTGGTTGCCTTTTCTCATGAAAGATCAAGTAACCTTGAACAGCAAGCTTTCAGTTATGTATAATACATTGGTCAATGATAAATAATAAAATATGTTTGCAATGGCCTACTTCTAACAAGGGAAACAACTACACCAAAATAATATGTAGGATTAATCTCAAACGGACAAGGTAAAGCGCCTGAATTGGATGCATGTTTTTTCATTCAAAAACACCCTTTCTTGTTGTCACCTGTAAATGTGTCCCAATGTACCCTGACAACATTTGTGCATGTGGGAGTCAGCAGGCAGACAACAGGCTTCCATCTCTTTATGGATTCATGCAAATCAAGCAGCAATGCTCAATAATAATAATAATGACCAATCTTACACAGTCAGATGTCGCAGTATCTCCTATTCAACTGGTCTCACCCCTATTTCATGAAATCTGATACAAAAAAGTGTAACACCTTTTTTCACTTTGAATGTACAAAGTGCAGACCTCACAACAACACTTTTTAAATACATGTTACATTTAATGTAACTGGAATGTATGGTATTTGCACTTTATTACTCTCTGAGGCTCTGTGAAGTGACAAAGGAATTATCAAAGAACAATACCAAAGACAAACTAGATCAGAATGATAACATTGAGCACAGGAACTGGACAAACCTGCCCCACCAGTGCCATTGCCCATGGGCACAAAATGTGCTTAGCAGTGGGAACAAGGGCTGTGATAAAAGTCAACCTCATAAAAGGTCATGTCATAGAGACAAACATAAGGAGGACTACTAAAGTCAGCACAGATTAAGAGGTGAGAGCCCACAAAAATATGAACATAGATGAAAATAGTATCATTCTTCAGGGTATAACAACTTTCTGTAGGATGCCTTCATAGTATATTGTGCAGAACGTATCCCTGACAAATATGATGCATAACTAAACAGAATGTGATGGATGATCACGGAGATGTTACAAAACACAGTAGTTGACACAAGAGCCTCTCATACTGGTTTTCTGCATTTTAAAATAGAAATGTATCCCTGACTGAGTAAATCAAAACAAGCTGAGACTCGTTCAGCAAATACACCAACCCAGCTGTTTTGTCAGTCTCACACAGGCTTTAATAAATGCTGTACATTTTATCTTGTCAACTTTCGGTTCCCGTTTCAACATTTTTCTCACGTATAATTATAAGAATGCATTTTACCTTGACTAGGCAGGACCAGCCAGAACAATGCAATGTTTAGAGACGACTCCAAGCAAACCACTGCACACGTAAGGATTTTTAGGCGAACTGGTCATGCAAAAAGGACTCACAATGCGTATTTACCATTTTCGGTCCAATATGTGCGCGTGTCCCCACTACTGATGAAACTTTTCTTTACAGAATCAGTGCCAGTAATGGTCATATTCAAAGTGGACCTGTCGTTTCGCTGTCCTCACGCGGATCGTTGTTGTTTGCCACCGAAACAGCAGCCATAGCAGACCGCATGTTGCCTTCTCCACTGCAGATTCAACAGGCGAGAGAGTGAGCCATAGACAGGGCGACAGCGAACCGGCTCTGTGTAGCGTCCCCGCCGCTCCTCCAGCCCCATAGCCCGCCACCGTAGCCTCACCGACAACGGGAGAGCCAGCAGGCGCAAAGTGTGCAAGCCCCGCCCATATGTTTATTCAGAGGGAAGGGCCGTGAGACACTAAGCTCCAATCATTTATTAATTAAGGCCCTCAGTGGTTTCACAAATGTGTATCTCTGTTGAAGTTGATTGCATTTTAGGCAACCAATTTTCATCAGTTGACTTTTTCCAATCCAATCCAATCCAACTTTATTTATAAAGCACTTTAAAAACAACACAGTCGACCAAAGTGCTGTACACAGGTTAAAAGACAAAACATGACACACAGTAACATTAAAAACAGAACATGATAAAAGTCAACTACTCACATGGAGTTAAAAGCCAATCTAAAAAAATTAGTTTTAAGAAGGGATTTAAAAACAGGAAGTGAGTCGGCCTGTCTAACATTCAGTGGAAGTGCATTCCAGAGTCTTGGAGCAACCACTGAAAAGGCCCGATCACCCCGAAGTTTCCTTTTTGTCTTGGGGACAACAAGGAGAACCTGACCTGCAGACCTGAGAGAGCGGGAGGGTGTGTAGGGCACCAGCAGGTCAGACAGATACTGTGGGGCCAGGCCATGGAGACAATTAAAAACAAATAAAAGAATCTTAAAATCAATGCAAAACTGAACAGGTAGCCAATGGAGAGATTGAAGAATGGGAGTTATGTGACTTAATTGACTTAATATCCGGCTTAATTGGCTGCCTCTTTTCTGCCCCAGGGCAACTGTGGCTACAATAGTAGTTTATCACCATTCAGTGTGGAGTGAATAAATAAAGCTTTGTAAAGCATCTTTGACTGTCCAGAAAAAGCGCTATTACAGTATAACAGCAGAAAGGAGAAAGCATTGATAGGACTAACTGGACAGTGCCTTTTCACTTATGAAGATGCTGATACTAGTAGATTCAAGATTCAAGATTGTTTATTTGTCATATGCAGAATCAACACAAGGTCAACAATGCAATGAAATGCTTAGGATCAGAAGAACCGTTGACTCGCTAAGATAGTCAGAAGTACTAATAACATGCAATAATAGTACATGGTAAAAAAAAAGTGTTGCAAAAGTGCAGGGGAAGAAGTAAACAATATAATAAACAATATAATAAACAATATAATAAAATATGTAATAAAATGTCATAAAAAAAAAATACAGTAGCCTACTATAGTGCCAAGTCATGTTTTTAATCGACCAAGAATTTATTTAATACTCGATGAGAGCTGTAACTGATTAAAGGTTACTAAAGGAACTGTATGTAGCCTGCGTTCTTACAGTTTTAAAGAGTTACGTAAATCCCCTCAGTCATCCAGATAGGATTCATGGCAAAGGAGAAATTCAATTCTGCCAAGAAGCAGTTTGAATTTATAGTGTGAATCTGGGGGATCACAGCATTAACTGGGAAAATTATATACTATATCCCAAGTGAAAGCTTAGATCTAATCTCCCACAAAGATGTGTATGCACCATGAATGATTTAAAGACACAGCAGGTCTACTGTTGCCTGAGTTATAAAAAAAAAACACTAATTAGTGCAGTTAGAGGCTCTGTCACATGAGCTGCTGATACTGTCCAGGCTCACATTAAGTATTTATCCTCCCTTTATAACTCAACTGCCTTCTGCATGGCTCCATTGCTTCACATAAAACACCAGGAGCGCCTTTGTCCACTGTCCATCTTTCATTTGAGCGTGTTCTTCTGCCTCTCACTGGCCTGTAGCCTGTTATAGTTCTGGGAATGAGTCAGCCAACTGTTCATCATTGTGACACAGGAGTGTGCGCTGACAGGATGACCACTACAATGAGGGCCCAATGGTTCAGTCTACAACCACAGAGACTGCCTGAAAGGTCATGAGCAATGTCACTGAAATCTGAATAGGATCCAGGCTGATTAAGTAATTTTTCCATGGTATGTTTAAAAGTAGTGTCACGCACGGGCATAGCAATATACACCCTTACAAAGCTGTCAGCTGCGTGTCCCCAAATAGACTTTGAGTTCATTTGCTTGAAATGTTGAGCTATGTTAAACATGACACTTAATTATGACTATTGTGAAGAGACACTGATTTGGTGAGTAAGTGTGCAGGCCATTTGAAAACTACTGTTCTGGATGCCATTAACAACAAATGACTAATGAGTGTTTTCTGTTTTTACGAAGCTTTACGGGACATCCATTTTACCAAAAGTGACCAAACTGAATATACTAGTAGAGGTAATGGCCTACAAACCATATCATATAAAATTTAAATATACATGCCCAAACAGATCTTTTTTTTTTTTTTTACCGCAGCACACTAAAAAGGCTGATGTCGGTTACTCCGTCCAGTCAACATGAACACGAGTTTAGAGTGATAATTGGGAAAATGGGAGCATTTCTACAACAATATCACAAAAATATTACTTGATTACAGTGAGATGTCACCACAATTTTGAAATCAATTTTTTCCATTAACACATCTAAGTTGAACTGTCAAAAGGAATGCACGTTTTCAGGGTGTCCAAGTTGTGTGTAGATAAAATATAAACACATGGTTAATCACAGCATTGTTCTCTAGTCTCACCACTGACATTTGTGTTCTGTATAGACATCCTGCTTGACTTCCTGTCTCTGTCCCTGCAGTGGCGTAAGTCTGACCACCATAAGCACCAGGGAGACATTGAGAAAAATTATCACAGTGGACAGCCTTAGCAGAGGGTGGGGCTGACTGCTGGGGAGTATGACGGTTCAGGACATTCTAGGGAGGCGCTGGACTGCCTGGCTACGACATTACAGGCTCAACTGTTTACATTATGTTTTGATAACACAAATAAAGTGCAGTGCAAAATATAAATCACACATAGCTCTCCGTATATGGCCTTTACCCACTGAGTTTAGACAAGATTCTGTCACTACATATCTGTGTGAGAAGAGCAGCCTTTTGCTTTCTCATTTCCTTTTTCCCACTGAGATAGCATGAAAGCACTATCTGATGGGCTATCAATATAATGATGGAAATTACAGAAGACAGTTGTATCTAATTTACTACTCAATGGCCACTCAATGACAGCGGTAACAAATTCATGATTGAGGGTAAGATTTATATTTAATATGACATTACAAAGTCATGTATATGTGATATGTGATTTTTGCACTCCGCTCCTTATGGGAAAGCTATGTTTTCTTTCAGGACAAACAGACATAAAATCTATGGTACACATCTGCTGTTGACTACGACACAAGAACAAGTACAAAAACATCTGTCTAAGTTTAGCAACAGTGAGGTTATGTATTATGAGATGTTATAACCATGCTATAAAAAAGTAATCTTTTATACAGCTCCTCTGTCCTCACAGATGCCTGCCTCACTGAATTTCCAAATTATTCCAACTGCTTATTTTCTGGCATAGAACGATTCTCATTTGCTTTTTAATGAAAAAATATTCAATTCAATTAATTTCACATACTGATGTAAAATATCTTGTCTAATACTTAACTAGCAGGTTTTTATTATGATCTTTGGACATATTCAGTTAGGAAAATTAACAATTCATGCTTGCTGTGAAATGTGTTGTAGTGAGAGGGCAATAAAAGGCCATAGACTGACTGAGCGTGATTAGGCAATGACAGTGACTAACCAAACAAAGTATCTACACAGATCACAGCCAAAAGTGTCCAACAGAGACACATTAAAAACAAGGCACAGCTGCAGCATCAATTGTACAACAAACGCTCCCGTACATTTTATTTCTGCAGCTCTGAACAATCTGTAAAACTCTCTATAAACCCACACAAGCTTTGTCATCTGTCCGCACAGCCCCTTTCACCAAAAATAAAAGGTGGCTTCAGGGGTGACTAAACATTGACATGCCCATTATTCCAGGCTCTTGTGGAAACTAAATCAACTGGCCAGATAAATAGGAATACTGCTGAAAAAAATAAAGAGGACAGAGCAACTGACGACTTCTCATTTAAGGCTTCACATATTATTTATGTCTGTGTTTTTTCTACATTTTAATGAAAAATAAAAAGAGTAAATAAATAAGTGTAAATTTCTTTTTTCATATTGTGCCATCAAAGCCATCTTAGCAAAGTATATGCACCCAAATTGCTAAGTACATTTTGTGAAGATGTCATTCACTGTGCACCTCAGTAAACTGCAAGAAAGTAAATATATACTGTAGTGATACCATGATCATGTTAAAGGCGCACTATGTAACTAAGTTTAAGGTAAGTTTAAGGCCTACTGTGGAACATGCCAGGCCAAGCTATCACATCTCCATGGAGACAACCAGGCGGCAAAAGCAGGCAGTAAAGTTACATAGTGCACTTTAAGCTTATGTATACAACATGGAGGCAAAGCTTTCAGATAGGACAGCAGAGATCTGACCGCACCAGAGGCTCTTTGAAGTGAATATATCTGAGGGGTCACACCTTCAAAGTGCCTGTGTGGTGCGTGTGGAGCATAAAGCTGTACTAGCTACACTTTATGTCACATCATCTCGCAACCTTTTCTCGTGGCATTTCCCCTTTGTCTTTGTCAAAGTGGTTTCTTCATTGTATTCATTTAAAATAAAAAACACTGCAATTGAGAGGTGTGAAGAGATAAAAGCGCTCAAAGTTGTAACTTCAAAGCAAGAGGTCAGATCGAATATGGTTTCTTTCAGTAACTGTTATTTGAAATGGCTATAAACAACAACACAAGTATCAGCAAGTTGTAGTTCCCCAAACAGGTGAAATAACTCTAAGCCTTCTCATCTTTCAACATTTGTTTTCGCTTATGGAAAACCGCAATAAATGGTTTCCAGCTAAACATGTTACAATGTTAGGCTACATATAAATTAGTAATAAAGCCACAGATATCGATGTGCTTTCTGTCTTCAGAGCTGAGGCGACAGGCTGCTGACCCAGACAAGATTATATGCAAATGAAGAGCAGCTCATGTGAATTTTACCAAATAAACCAAATATAGCCTAAATGTGCTCCAGACTGCCCTCTCAAAAATAATCTCTAAATGCAAAAAAAATAAAAATAATAAAAAATTAAAATTAAAAAACCAACACCATAACATTTTGTTATTCATTAAATCACATATAACCTTTCCTGATCATTTTGGGTAGAAATAGCCTCAATAAATGTAATTAGGGGAAAGTAGGTTTTATTGTAATGGAAACTTAATTATTCTCCACTGAATAAAAGCAGGTGCCCATCAGTGTGAGCAAAATGTCTGCTATCACATCCGCTGTTGCTATGGTGACAAATTAAGGAGTTAATTTGAATGATGACAAATGTGTGGTGACTTCAAGAAGGCCCTAGATTGGAGTAAATGCAAGTGTTGTGTATGTGTGCGCTGGAAAAGGTCATCATCATTACAGAAAATTACACAAGTGAAGATATACAAGCATAGCACCAACTGAACATGTAACATGGGCAGACTGAGAAAACAAAACCGAATAAACACATCCAAGTCAGACAAAAGTGCACCAAGCTTGAACTGACATGGGACAAAGTTAGACCTTTCCTGAGTAGTTTTAGAGTGGTCTTCATCTATAGGCCTACTTTAAAAAATATATATCATTGTAGTAATGAATATTAAGCCTCTCCCTTGGTATCAAAATCTAGTTTGAAATATTAGTATCGTGACATCACTGCATGATGTCTTCATCAACATGAGAGTAATCTGTCTAAAGTGGCAAGGGGTGGAAAATTCCTGGGACATTTTATAAACCTATGTCTGACATAACCAGTGAACAGGGAATTGCAGAATTTTAGTATAAGCTATAGCGCAACATTCTGAGAAAACATAGGGAACAACACAGACATCACAATAATCAACTTCATTTCAAAACCACTTCTTGGCATTTTGAGGAAAACGGCAAAAAACAAAACAAAAACAAAAACAACAACTGCAGGGCATCTCTCCCACATTTTATACAGGCTCACAGTATACTTAATATTCAAAAAGATGAAGAGTTTTTTGATCAGTCCTTGGAGAAAGATGCACTCACTGGGGAATGATATTAAAGCAATGTACTGCCCTGCTTTTTTGTTGACTGACTTCTTTTCTGTGCCTGAAAGAGCTTGGTTTAGTTGACAGAAAGAAAAACATTTGCTTTGCGAATGTTATTGTGGTGTTAAAATATGTATTATTATGTACCTAAAGTGTGTGTTATTATGGACCTTGTAATAAAAGATAAAAAAAAAAGTTGAACTGGTTACAGAAGAGGATTTTAAAAACATTGTGTTATGTAGATAGGCTACAATTTCAAACAAAATCAAGTATGTCAGCAGAAGAGCAACTCAAAGAACTCAAAGAAAGCCCTCAAGGGTGATTAAAAAAATAAATAAAAATTAACCATTTTGGCTGTGGCAAAATATATTAATTTAAATAACTGAACCTGGGGCTTGAGAGTGGAAAATGGTGATGCAATTTATAGAAAAGCCATAAAGAATAATTGCCTTTTCTGTGCATAGACAATGGCTTAAGATGTACATTCCTCACATATTACTAGAGCACAAGAACTAATCACTTCCAGGTAAAAACAAAAAAAAAAAAAAAGAAGAAGAAGACATGGTGAAACCTGTCTGACTCTAGCAAACTGTAGATCTAAAAATGCATTCTTCCAACCCAGTTCCTACAAAATAATTGCACAGATAAATGACACAAATCACATTTACCAGTTATATACATTCAAAACCAGTGGTGACTTGTGAAGCAAACAACTTAACTTCAGCTCAACACATGTGCAATTCATTGCACTAAAGAGAAAGACACACAGCTAGGTACAAAAAAGCAACAATGCACTAATCATTGCATCTGACCCTGATAAATGTCCATTCATACAAAACTCTAGTGCAATCTTAGTGAATTAGCAGGTGTCAAATAGAGGAACTCTACCTCTGTGACATAGATGAGGGGGATAGCGCTGTAGTTCTTCCTCATGCCTTCTCCTCCTCAGCTTGTGGTTAAAGTGCATGCCACACCACCAGCTCCAGAGAAAGCTCTGCTCTTCTTTGAACCTTAAGCCTGCCTAGTCATGAGCATACCTTGTGAAACCTTTACTTCCTGAATCAGCTTCCAACAACCAACTCTCTCATAGTTGCTCCACACTAGCTTCATACTGAGACACAATCCCTCTTGCACTTCACTGTGTTCCAACTAGTGGGCAAAATACCACCTTAAAAGGCATGAAGGAGTTTTCTGATTCCTATCAGCCACCCTCCACTGGCCCAGACGCACACTTTGCCACAAAAGCAAAAAGCTCAGCTGCCAATCAGGGGGAAGCAAAGTGACGTTAGTGAGATGTGTTTGGACAGAGGCTGAGGAGGAGAGGGCTCAAAGGAGTGAATCAGAAAAATGTTGAGTTAGCATAAGGTGCTAGTGCTAAATGCATTCTAGAGGACAAAATGTACACAACAAGCGTGTGTTTCTGTGTTTGGCCCTTTGTGACCCCAGACCCTTTTGGGGCTATAATCCAGTATGTTTACATTTAGGCTATACTATGTATGTCCCAATCAAATAAATAAATAAAATACATGTGAGACTGTTGGACTTGTCACTCACTTATCAATCACACAAGTTCATAATGTAAAATCAAAGATAAAAGGAGAAATTCAATTTGTCAACTGAACAAAGTTTGTTTGGTCGAAAACAATAGGAGGAGACCGGGGACTCCAAGTAGAAGTCTTCAGGAAGCCCACACACACACAGACCAATACTTGCTTTTTGATTCACACCACCCACTGCAGCACAAACTGGGTGTTATTCGGACATTACAACACAGGGCCCAAGTGGTTCCCACAAGCACAGAGGGTAAGGAGAAAGAAGAACAACATGTGCAGGAAGCCCTCTCTGTTTGTGGATATCCTAAATGGGCTGTCAACAAAACCAAAAGAGCCAAGGGCAAGAAACAAGACAACAGAGAATCCGAACCCAGGAGGAAAGGGGTAGCAATTCCGTACCTGGCTGGTGTTTCGGAAAAACTACAGAGGATTTTCAGACAATATGAAATTCCAGTTTATTTCAAACCCACACTTTAAGACAAAAACTCGTCCACCCCAAAGGACAAAACACCGAGCCACAAACAAAGCAATGTGGTCTACTCCATTCAGTGTAGTGAAGACTGCAGTGAGCGCTACATTGGGGAAACCAAGCAGCCACTTCACAAGAGGATGTACCAACACAGACGGGCGTGCCAGAGTGGACCGTCATCTGCCGTACATCTTCACCTAGAAGCCGCGGGCCATTCATTTGAGGACAGTGAGGTTCAGATCTTAGCCAGGGAAAAGAGCTGGTTTGAGAGGGGAGTTAAAGAGGCTATTTTTGTCAAAAAAAGAGAATCTGTCGTTAAAACAGAAATGGGGGCGTTAGACACAACTTGTCTCCCATCTATAATGCGATTCTCAAACCAAAGTCAAAAACAGACAAAGAAACATTAGGACAGACAAGCCATTACAGAGGGGTGGAGAAGGTCGTTTGTCTTGAATAGGGAGACGAAAATGGACGCCAGAGAAATTTGAAATACAAAGAGACAGATTAGTTGATAGTTTCAGAACTATTTCAGTGTAGTGAGCGCCTCCTAGGGCTTATAGATATGCTAATACTAGACGCCAGAGGAATTCGTAAAACAAAACAGACAGAGTAGCTGGGATAGTTTCAGAGCTTTTTTCAGTGTAGGTAGCTCCTCCCTGCAGCTAGATATAAACAGGGTCTAACCAGCATGAGAACCAAAGCTGACGAAGCCTCTCAGATGAGCGGCGAAACGTTTTCGACCAAACAAACTTTGTCCAGTTGACAAATTGAATTTCTCCTTTTATCATGGATTCTACCTGGACGACTGAGGGACTCTTCACGTAAAATCAAAGAGGTATATTCCTATGTGTCTTATGTTTTAAACCAATGGTTCCCAAACTTTTTGTTGTCGCATAACCCTTGCGAACAGTTGTGTACCCTGTATTTACAGTATTTATTCAATAGTTTACCAGGTAAGTCAACTGAGAACACCTCCTCATTTGCAATGATGACCTGGCCAAGAGGCAGTAAAAAACAGCACAAACAGAATACACTCACACATCAACCATAACATGACACAGTGAATAAAGATGTGAGAGTGAAAAATTTGGAGATTAAATATAAAAGTTTTATAAGCATGTGCAATGATCCTGTAAAATACTCCAGATGGAAATTTAAAAGTCGACAGAGGTAAAAACCAACTAAGTTTTAAAGTCTGTTGAAGGTGGTTCCAGTCACTTGCTGCAGAGAACTGAAATAAGGAGCAGCCCAAAGCTGTGCAGGCTTTAAGACCAGGGTCAAGTATCTTTTGCAATGTGCGGCTGGAGCTGTGTTTTATCAATTAAACATTTGTAAATGAACAACAACCAGTGGGTTTGTCTGCAGGTGTGGAGAGAGGGCCACTTCACCAGGGAGTAAAGTGCGCAGTGAAGGGTGGTAAACAGTGCACCTGTGATAAAGCAGATGGCTGGGTGATAAATCACATCGAGCTTATGGAGCAGTGTTTTTGATGCGGCTCTGTAAACTAAGTTTCCATAGTCAATGATTGGGATGACTGTAGTTTTAACCAAACGCTTTTTTGCGGGGTGTGTGCTTCTGTTTATTAGTATTTCGATGCTCTCAAGGAAAATGTTTGGACTTTGAACACATTGTAAAATATCTGTTAGATAAAATACCTGTAAATAAATTAAAGCATTTGCTTCACATTTAATTCAAATTTAGGCCTGCCTGGGAGGTCCAAATAAATAAATGTTATGTTAACAAATAAAAAGATAAGATAGCAATTTCCGCTTTTCCAAATCACTCCTCGACACTTATGCCTGAGGGTAACCGTACTCCGGTTTTGGAACCACCTTTTTAAACTGTTCCTTACAGTAAAGTATATTACAACATTTGAAATGCAATGCAACTGGAAGTGTATCATTTGATCATCAGGTGATGCAGCTTAGTAATCATTTTAATTGTGTTATTTCCACAAAAGTCCCAAGGGAACAGCCAATGATTAACTGCTTGAACAACTGGGGTGAGCATGGGTGATATGAAACTGGGACTTCCAAAAACATGACCACTTGTAAGTGTTACATTTGTTCATTACTGTCCACATGAAAAAAAATAAGACCTAATTTCTGGAACACTAGAAATGAATTGGAACATGAGGTGGTCTCGTGATTTTATAAGAAGCAGTGGCTACTGAGATACGAATAATCTTGCGGAGCAGGGGAAAGAAAATGACAAATTCTCAACACACAATAACGGTGTAAAACAATTACTGGGGATTGATGGCGATTCAGAAACAACTGCAAATGAAGCTTAACTGTCTCATCATTCAGAAAAGACAAAAAGCTGCTTTAAGCCACAGCTCAAAAAAGGCGATCCATGCTGCATCGACGATCACAATAACAGACAAAAATAAATGATGCGCTTTTAACACAAGCAACACAAACTACCCAAATGTGTATACGGGGGAAAAAATGTGACCAAAGTTGCCGAAAACATGAAACACGAATCTATAAACGAGCGCCATCTAGTGGTTACGAAAGGTAGCAGATGTGAGTATGGCGTAAACTTACATGAAAGCGCCTTCTTCGTTTTTCCGCTTCTTCCTCTATGCCGTCCCAAAGAGGAAGTATTGGTGCTATAGTGACCCTCCTCATTTAATACAACCAAAATGCTGGAAAAAAAAAATAGAACACTTACAGGTTTTCACATTTCTGGCAGCAAAACAATGTGTCCAGTGAGAAGCAGACCATCAAACAACTGAGTAATGGCAATAGATAATTAACATGACTGTACTGACACCAAAATTAATAGAAGAATGCATGCAAGAAAGAAAAACATTAAAATCAACTTACACACACTCTTCTTTGTGGCAGTCCTATGTAAGCCTGAAGCACCAGTCCGGTTTGGTGACTGGTGTGTTTGCTGTGAATCACTCTTAACACGTAGTTCTTATCCAATCAGCATAAGAAAACTTCTACACACCTTCATGTGAAATGCTGGCTGCTACAAAGTTTCCTTTGGCTCAGCATAATCCTACATGATTAATACAGAGGTCTGTCACAGACACTGTGGTGTAAGCTTACTGTAACGTATCCTGCAAAGCTCATTGCCTGAGGTACTGAGACATGGTTGGTATTCTGCAAGTTCAAAGACAACTTGCACACTAAAAATCCTCAGAGAATGCAGATTTTATGTATAAACTATACACATATACAGTCCCCTCCAAAAGTATTGGAACAGCAAGGCAAATTCCCTAATTTTTGTTGTTCACTGAAGACATTTGGTCTGAAGATTTTAAAAATGTTCGGAATGTCAGCTTTACTTGGTAAAGCCTGGTATTTACATTTAGATGTGTTAAACAATTTGGGATATATCACAGTTTGTATTACACCATGACATTTTTAGGTGAGCAAAAGCAAAGGAACAGAAAATCTTAAAGCAATTAAAATGTAATATTTGGTGGCAAAACCTTCGCTTGCAATAACTGCCTCAAGACTGCGACCCATCGACATCACCACTCTTCATTTGTGATGCTATTCCAGGCTTTTACTGCAGATTCCTTCTGTTCTTATTTGTTTCAGGGGGTTTCTCCCTTTCACTCTCCTTTCAGGGGGTGAAATGTATATTCTTTTGGGTTAAGGTCAGGTGACTGACTTTGACCAGTCTAAAACATTTCACTTTTATGAAATCCTTTGTTTTGTTGACAGTGTGCTTAGGGTCATTGTCCTGCTGCATAAAATTCCACCAATTAGTTTGGATGCTTTTCTCTGTGCACTGGCAGACAAAATATTTCTTTACACTTCTGAATTCATTCTGCTGCTACCATCATCCTTTACACCATTAATACAAATTAATGAGCCTGTTCCAGAAGCAGCCATGCACACCCAAGCCGTGACATTACCTCCACCATGCTTCACAGATGAGCTTGTATGCTTCAGATCATGAGCAGTTCCTTTCTTCCTCCACACTTTGGACTTTCCATCACTGGTCATCATTGGTAGAGATTAATCTTGGCCTCATCAGTCTATAGGATTGTGTTACAGAACTTGTGCGGCTCATCTCTGTACTTCTTTGCAAATTCCAATCTGGCCTGCTGATTCTTACTGGTGAGTGGTTTGCATCTTGTGGTATGGCCTCTATACTTCTGCTCTCGGAGTCTTCTTCAAACAGTGGATTGTGATACCTCCACCCCTGCACTGTGAAGGTCGTCGGTGATTTGACTTTCTGTTTTTTTTTTTGGTTTTTTTTCACAGCTCGCACAATATTTCAGTCATCAACTGTTGTTTTCCTTGGCCGACCTGTTCAATGTCTGTTACTGAGAATACTGGTAGTTTCTTTCTTTTGCAGGACGTTACAAATTGTTATGCTTGCCATGTCCAATGTTTGTCCAAGGGCTCTGATTGATTTTCCTTCTTTTCTCAGTTTCAAAATTGCTTGCTTTTCTCACATAGACAGCTCTCTGGTCTTCATTTTGGTTTATGCTCTTTAACAAGAAATACAGTCTTGGAGCCAAGAAGTAGGCTAATCATGCAGAGCTAGTTAATGCTTGAACAATCCACCTTAAAGGCAACGAGAAACACCATGTCAGTCAGGTGTTCAATAGTTTTGCTCACTTGAAAAATGGGTGGGTTTAAACAAAGATTGGTATGTCCTGAGTTGTTCAACACATCTAGATGTAAATACCAGGAAATAATAGCTAACATTCTGACCTCTTGTCTCATACTCATCTTTTGATCTTGAACCCAAATGTCTTCAGTGAACAACAAAAATAAGAGATTTTGCCTTGCTGTTCCAATACTTTTGGAGGGGACTGTAGCAATAAAAACACATTTAACTCAAATTACAATAGATATTTTATTTTGTATATGAACACGATGGCCATTAATATAAATTACAACATTGAAAAGTTCCATTCGGTATCACTGAGGTGTGGCTTTCGGAGGCACCCATTCATGGATCTTCTTGCGTGTCGTTGGGTAAGGGACATATTGCTGTGAGGAACCACTCACATTGAACTGATGCACCTCAGCCAGAAACTTCTTCGGCTCAGGTGGGTGTGTGGTGGGGGGATCCTCCGTCATACAGTGCAGCCAACGATGCCTAACATAAGAAACAGTGTGATTCTTTTGACTGATCTATTTCAACTAGGGCTGAATGCTTTGGGAAAAATATCTAATTATGATTTATTTTTTTACAATTAGATTTGGGAATTATGTTTATATAATAGGATTTTGTTCAAAGTTGACAAATAGACTGAAATATCAACTGATGAGGATGGCATTTCAGATCGAAACCATTAAGCAGGCTAAGTAAGATAAAATAAAAATTACAGCCTTATTGCATCCATTCAGAATTTGATTTAAATTACTTAGATTATTTTTTTCTACATTCTCTTATTTACTTATTTTATTATTATTACTTTTCTTGTCTGCATGCACTTTCTTGTTCAAACTTTCTTTTGCACTAAAGTGCCTGGAGCTAATGTGGCAAGTAAATTTATCCTATGTGTGAGATCAATAAAGTCTTATCTATCTTATCTTATCTTGATTAATCTTGCAGCCCTATACTAAATACTGAGTGTAAAATATATTGCAATTTATATTACCACTCAGCTGGCACCATGCTCCCATCCACCTCCCATAAAGTGTTCTTTCCATTCATCTCAGTTGTGTAGATCACCCAGCGATGACGTCCTTAAAAGACAGATTTTTATTACTTCAGCAAAAATGCCTGGGTAGAATACAAATGTGTGTGTGTTTTTTTTTATTCTGATCATAATGCCAATAGTATGATTTTAAAAAGAAATAGTACTTAACAGATGTAGATCAATATTTCATATTTTGGTCATTGTAAACTGAAAATCTGCTTAGCTTAATGCGACCTTTGACTTCCCGTTATTCTGAATCAATAAGATCCATATTTGCATTTTCATTAACTGTTTTTATTTTTGGATGGCAGTTATTTAACCCTTTGAGTACAACCTGGAGTAGGAAGAGGAGTAGGCTGCAACCACCTATTATTTTGCTTATTGTTTACTCTAGTGATTATTCTTTTTTGATTAATTGATTAGTTGTTTAGATTGTAACATTTTGTCAAATTTTACCCATATGAAGCTAAAGTGAGGCCACTTGATGCCACCCTGATGGAGTACATTTAAAAATAAAATATGTTCTGGATGGAAAACAATGTTTCATCATGCATTTCTATGCAATTACTTCAAACTCTACAAGTTTGTTTAGGAAAGGGAGCTGAAATTTTCTAAGTACTCAAGTCCCAGAAGAAGAACAATAGAAGATTTCTCAAACATGCAGGAATCAGTCTAAATACAACTCTTGGGTAAACCAGTGGTGGAAAATAAGTACAAAGAAAAAACTGTACTTAAGTGATATTTTTGGTATCACTTTAGTGTGTAGTACTTTCTACTCCACTACACAACTAGCCTAAAAAGTAAAAAAGTAAGTCATTTCTATATGAAGGGTAGGGGTTATTTTTGTACATTCATGGTGTCATACTGCCTAGAACATTTGATCTTAAACAAAGAAACAAAGTTAAATAAATTGAATTGCTGTAGTTCTCACATTTTAATTGGATAGTTACCTGAATACAGTGTTTTTTGTTTTTGCTCCTGTATCTGTAGAATATATTTTGATCTGTAGTCTAATTTTACAAACATAATAACATTGAGTAGCCACTGAAAACTGAACGCTATCTTTATAAAACATATTTGATATGACTGAGGCATCTAAATGATTATTTTTCTTACCAAAGAAGTAATGCTTCTTGTCTTCATAATATTTGTTCCCATATTTATCCACTCCTATCAGTGCTCCCGTTTTAATATCATTCACCCTGTAAAAAAGAAACATTTACATGTGTGTATAAATGAAATATCACTTTAATGCTGAATGAAATGAATTTGCGGAGAATACAATAATTAATAAGTATATTTATTACACAACTTGTTGGGATTAGTTAGCATTACTGCTAAGAGAAGATTCATAATGGAAGGCCACTTACTCCACTTTTTAAAAATATTTTACCAGGCACCAAATAGTTCCATAAATGTAGGTTTATTACCTAAAAAGCTGCAGCAGAAATCCTTTAACTCCTCCATGACCTCTTATTTGTCCCAAAGCCCTTCGAACGAGGTTAGCATACTCCGCCATCTTTGACGGAACTATTTCGATGACGGACCATTCTTCCTTAAAAAGGTCCGCTCAAAATATGACTCAAAACCATGCACAAAACATGCACTTTAAACTTGATATTATGTAAAAGACGACGAAAATTACATCATACAATTATCATATTTTATTAAACTGTTACCTGACAGTTTACTCTGGAAAAAGGTTAATTTGTAATTATTGTAAAAACGTTTTACTTTACAACTGTGGGGAAGTCTGGCATCCCCTTTACATGAAATAAAACAGCACCGTTCTGCTATAAATCTCTATACAGATGTAGTGCAACAGCTTGTAGCCTCATCTATCTCAAACAACCATCCAAAAATGTAAAACATAAAGGCAAACGTGAAATGCTACAGATCAACACACAATTTGTTTCCACTGTTACAATAAAAAAAAAAAAAAAAAGTTGTTATAATATTGTCTATCATGATACATTTTCTTTCCATGTGATTGTTTTTTTCCACAACAAAAATATGTAAATAATTTAACCCTGACTTCCAAAAAGTGGCAACAAAAAACTTCTTCCAAGTTGTCATAAATACAGCATGTTTGATGCTTTGTTTCTCACTGTAGCTCTTTCACGTACACCATTAGCCAATGCAAATAATTGACCTGTATTGCATATACAGTGGTACCTCACCTTACGAAATTAATTCGTTCCAGAAGTGGTTTCGTAACGTGAAAAATTCGTAAGTTGAGTAGCTATTTCAATGGAAAAAGCCTGATTCGTTCCAAGGCCCCGATCCAAGTTTTTTTTTTTATAGTGTAACTTTTTTTTATAGTGTAACATTGTGTTCTGCGTCCTGATTGGTTTCTCAGACTGGATTTAAACTTTTCTCACATTTGTCTCTCGTTTAAACACTCAAACTTTCATAGATTTTCAACAAAATGTATTAACAGTGAAGTGTGGGGGGAAGGGGGAGGGGGGAGAAAACTGCGCTCTGACACGTGTGATAGTGCAGCATGACCCGGCGCGGGGCTGCCAGCAGGTCTAGACCTGGACTAAACCAGGACTAAACCTGGACTAAACCAGGACTAAACCTGGACTAGACCAGACCAGGACTAGACCAGGTGGATTAAAGGTCTATTTCCTGGTTTCATTTCGAGTCACAGCTGAGGCGCTGCTCGCCTCAGCTGGAGGACTGAGTCTGAGTCTGAGCGCATGAACGAGACCCACGAACGCATGCAAGAGCCGCGGTGGTCTAGACCTGCTCTAGACCTGGCTCTTGCATGCGTTCGTGGGTCTATCACACGTGTCAGAGCGCAGTTTTCTCCCCCCTCCTCCTCCTCCTCCTCCCCACACTTCACTATTAATAATTTTCTTGAAAATCTATGAAAGTTTGAGTGTTTAAACGAGAAACAAATGTGAGAAAAGTTTAAATCCAGTCTGAGAAAAGCGTATAATGTGTGTGGCTGAGCGCGCATTATTTGAATTTTTGAGATTTCGCGTTTCGTAACTTGAATTTTCTTTCGTATCTAGAGACCAAAATTTACCGTGAAGGCGTTTCGTAACTTGAAATTTTCATTTGTTGGGTCATTCGTAAGGTGAGGTACCACTGTACTACATGTTTACATTAACTGCAGCGGTTCCAGTTTTCACCAGGAGTAAGTAAAAGGAAAAAATCTCTAACCAAGAAATCAACCTATGCGATAAGATAATGCCTAATATTCACAGTAAAAATTTTAGCCAGACAATTCTAAGTGATTTTTGCATTAAAAACACCTTACTATGGTGGAAAAAACAGATACCACCTATAAAATACTAGTACTTCCTAATAAACTGTAGGCACTTTTTAATTACTAAATTCTTTTTGCAAAATTTCTGCACAGTATTTTGACCATTCCTGTAATTATCCATGTCAGAAAGAAAATGTTTTATCCAGGACTGAACAAACTATAATGTCTTGTGGCTTATCTTATTAACATTAACATCATTTTCCACTATATTGTCTGTTCTTTGACACTTCCACAAACTTTGTTTTGAATATGAACTCACAATCTTATTATCTTTGGCCTTCATCTTGACAGAAAGTCATTCTATGGTGCATAACTTACTTCCCAGCCACATTATTGTAGTGTTTCTGCTTTAAGTACATAAGCTGGAGTCCACCTGAGTTTATTATTGTCACTTCTTCAGAACTCCTCATGGCTGTTACTCTTCAAGTATCATGGCCTCTTGAAATGCCTCAATCCATCTGAACATAAATTAATAGCACAATTAGCATATTCACATATAGCACCTTGACTTAGGGCTTGGTTTTCCTGTACTACCTTTGTGCAGTCGGTATGTCATCTGCTTTAAAGATGTAAAATAGTGTGTTTTTGTGATACAGCTTAAACTGTAATTTCTGTGCAGGTCCATTTTTCTCTTCTCGGAGAAAGAATCCTAGCAAAGGCTGACTCTCCAATGCGGCAACATCCTGTAATACAGATTGTATTTAAGACAAATATAGCACAGCTAATGGTTTTCTTAGAGTTGTGATTAAAAAAAAAAAAAATCATTCTACCTCACTGGCTGCATAGGTGTAGAGGACTTTATCCTTGATAACAAACCAGAGCCTTTTCCATTGCTTTTTGTTACCTTTAGATCTGTTTAAGTAGCCACTCATTGATGAGTTTTCTGTATTAGCTGAAACCTGTGAGCAAATACAGGATCTATTATTGAGAAACTTGACTTTTTATACTTAAAATACACATTATTACAATGTAAAACCTCTTTTAGTGCAGCAGGAATCTTCTTTTGTTTCCTAGTGAAGGAAAAAGCTCCAGCTTTGATTGGGGATATTGATGTTGATGCACAACGATCTTCTAAAGGTAATAAACCAAATGTTTCTTTTAAACATTCAGTACACATGGTTGTCATCTTAAAAGTCAGTGTGAAACCAACCACTTACTGTTTTCTTGTAGTATAGAAAAACATAGGTCACAAACACGTGCGGGCTGGTTCTTCAAGTACTCCAAATAGTACTTATTAGTGGAGCAGGCCTGGCACACCACCTTTCACACAGAAATAGTGTGAATTATCTTGGTGTACATTACAAAGTATTTACTTTATATGGTGCACACCTTGCCACAGGCTCGGCAGTGATGTCTCCTCCAGGTAAGAGTGAACTCACAGGTACATATCATGCACATTGTTGCCCGCAGGTCCGGGATCCAAATGGGAGCTTTTGAACCCAGCGGCGCCCCATTGTCTACAGTTTCCTCGGCCTTAGTATAGATGGAAAAATATATATAGCTTTTGAAGTGTTCATTCAAATTAAGAAATAAAGTAAACAATATTTTATGTATATGATATAATACAAAAATACATTTAAAAAAGCAATTTGTTTGAGTTTAAAGTGATGTTGAACAGAAACGTGTGTTGTACCTCCTCCTGACTACGACTTGATATGAATGTTATTTTCTTCTTGGTGTAATCATCTATTGCTGTGGCAATAGCCTCCAACCACTCATCTCTTTCTGAGGCTGAGCTAAAATATTTTATGAAAAATTAGACAAGAAATAGACAATTCAATTCAAATGACAATTTTTGACCAAATTTATCCTTACTTGGCTGACAGTATAAAAGAGCGCTCCACGCTCTCAATATTTAGCTCGTTCTGATAGGCCTCTTGGCTGGGTTTGCTCACCTACACAACACATGAATAATCCAGAAAATTTAAGATATTATATATAATATGGATTTAAGCCATATAGTGTAGTAATCAACACAATTACAACTTTGTTACACCATGAAATACATTAAGTATTTACCTTCATTCCAGCTAAGGAGAGGATACTGTTCAGTCTGTACTGTCCAGATTGGACTGGTGTGGTATACATAAGGGCATCATTAAACTAAAAATAGGACATAAGCCAATTATTTGTTTGTTTCATTAAAATGACCAAAATGTCTAGTCTAGACTCACCAAGAAAAACATTCGTGGCTGCATAACCTTCCGGGAAAGCTTCATCAAAGTTCCCTCTTTTAAAAACACCTGAAGGAAAGACATTACTTAATAACCAAGGTTTAATTGTCTTATAAAATAGAAAGACTACAATGCTGATGACTTACCCTTCCTGGTTGTACAATCTCATGCTGACCGTTGAGACTATATTGGATTTGCATCAGCTTCTGAAAGTTATCCTGTGAGAGTTAAGGTTAATGTAATGGTTAGCCTAAAACTGCAGAACATAAATGCAAAGTTATTTACAAATCAGATCCTTACCCCTTGTTTCATAATGTCATTAGCATGGTTGGCCACTTCTTTCACTATACACAGTGCAGCTGCATTGATATTGCAACCATTTTATTAGTTCATGTATTGAAACAAAACTGTGTAAAATGCTGTAAACCCTTCACCTTGAGTGTCTTTGTGATCTTCTGAATCAGCAGAGAGATTCTTCAGGTAATCTGCATAAAAATATATATCATTATTCAATCTGTTTGCTTGTTTGTTTTCGGCATAATTTAGCAAATCAGTGATTACTAAATAAATTGGGCAAAATGACAGAACAAAACAGATGATGTAACACACATCAAGTTAAAAGGTTAAACTTATATAGAAAAATACTTTACCTGTGAGCAGAAGCTGGTACTGGGGGATACGTTGCACTGGTTTTAACAAGTAGTGTTTCAGAGCTAAATTTGCACATCTTGGACTCATCTATGTAAAAATAAACAAAAAGTCTTCTACACACCACAGACCTTTCCCATTTAAACAGTTTTATTGAAAACCCCAAAACCTATTAACATTAAAATTGCAGTGCCCAAACCTCAAACTCTCGAACAACAGCAGCAAATGCTGGGTTTTTCCTGCATTGTTCATCCAACAGAGCCACATTGATGTCAAACTGACGAATGTAGGTAGAGTACATTTTTAGGTAAGGGCCCTTTTTAACAAAGATGTCAGACAGTCTCTGATGATCTGTCCTAAATTAAAAGACATGATAAGAATTAAAAACATATACAATACTGTAGTGCAGATTATTATATATACAGTACCTATTATGCTGATATTAATGAAGAAATCTAGGTTTACAAAAGCACTGCAATAGTAAAATATGTTTACCAGTGAGCCACTCTCTCCTCCAGCTCCTTCAGCAGGTCTTTGTTCAGCTCATACAGCTGAGGCAGATAATACAGGATTTGGTTGAGGATGCGCTCATCCACTATAGCCTTGCCATTCTGACGGGTCGCCTGGGCAACGGCATCTCGAAAGTCCTAGAGAAACATTGACCATTAAATCTGATGGCTTAAGCACACAGTGTCAGTTACATGACTTGCGAGCAGGCTGTATAGTCAAAATATTTGTGCTTTTGATCACAGCTCAGTCAACTCTTTCATTGTCCACTGATACGTCCTGGAAGAATGCCATTCAAGATCTTTGGCCTTAACTAACTTTATTTCCACTCTAACGCTGGCTTAACTGCTAAGGAAGAAACCAGTGTTGAAAAAAACGTCATTATGTGGTGACAGCTATTGTGTCTCTAGTTTAAAATTTAGTTGTAAATTTGTTGAAGCAGTGTATGATATTAAGTACAACTTACAACTAAGCCCTTTCCTCTTCTACCTTTTTTACATGCTGTCCAGTGAATATAGCCAAAAATACCTCGTAACCTGCCATTCTTTATAAACTTTTACATTAATTGTGTATTTCATGGGAGAGTACACATGTAAGCTGGAGTTACTTAAAACCAACTAAAAATGCCAATTTTCATATAGACACACACACTGCAATACCCACAGCATGTGTGCCTGAGGAAGCAGCTGTGGTCAGGCATCCACAACTAGGAAGAATGTCATTTGACCTTGTTCTTGACAGACTGGCATACCTCACGCTCCCAGCACTAACAGAACAATTCTGTCAACCAAACCTGCTTCAGAAACCAAACCATTATCATCCCAGAATGAATAATGATTTGATGAGTATAGTGACACATCGCTAAAAACGCAAACCCCCTGCCATCCAAAACTAGCAGTGTGATAATCTACATACAAATGCTGCTGTGTATAAAATAGAAAACCGTATGTTGATAAAAAACTAAACAAAACAAAACACTATTCATATAAACAAACTTAAATACTTACTATATGAAGAAGTTTCAGGACATCTACAAACCTAAAAACATGCTTACATTAATTTAGTCACATAATTCACAAATACTGGGTTTACTTTGCAATGCTTTGGATAAAAAAATGTAACATACACTTTTTCTGAACTCATTATCTCCTGAGAAATGTGTACCACCTTCTTACGCTTGATTTCTTCTTCAAGCTAACAGAATTGCAAGGATATGCAAAAACTTTTATTAAAATTTCAGGTCACTTACAGAGGATATTGGTAAATAAATAGTTCATATGACAATATAAAGACATGTTACCTGGCGGTCCATGTCATTAGTGTGCTCTTTGCTGGATGTTGAACTGTTATATTCTTCATCTGAGCTATGGATTTCATCTTCCTCAGAGTGGACATCTTGCCTCAGCCAACCACTTCTCATCAGAACACCAAGGCCACACATGTAAATCAACACACAAAAAAACATTAGCTGAGAAATGAAACTTAAAATAGATTGCACTTGCACTTGGATTTGCATGTATTTCACGATGCACATTTACATTAAATGAAGACTACACACAAGATTTAATTTGCCTCTCATCACTAATCATAATGTACAATGACACGTGTTAGTTTACCCTCCTCATGCCGATGTGTTATCTATCATTTCCTACACAGTTAATCCACCACTGGTGGGAAAAACAGTTGATTTCCAGAAGAAAAGTCTTCTTGCTTTCAGCTTGAGGTCTTTCTTTCTCTTCTGTATTTGTCTCCTGACACTTTCTTTTACCTAAAATTCAATACACGCTCAAGTCCCTCTCTCTTTCTCTTAGAGAGCATTCCAACTTACTGAGCCAGGCACAGAGCTCCACTTGTTTACAGCCTGAGGCTAGATAAACTTAACAGGCTCAGATGGCTGGGAAACACTACACGTGGACACTTTCCAACCACTACAAACCAGACACAATTAAGAAGACTATATTGCAATTGTTTTAATATCCTATCACTGCCTTCAAACTGCAAAAACTCAAAGATGGTCACAGTGCAATCAGCAAATGCAAAATTGCATTATCAAAATTACTGTAATTTAAATGTTTTGCTTTGCTTATATTTATATAATTATAATGAATATGCGCCTCCCTGATATGAGACATCACATCCAGGGCCAGTGTTTGGGTGCATTTATCCAACCCGCCATTCATTGACACATAATTCAGCGCTAAACTCAATTTGTAGCTGAAGTTAGACTTGGTGTACGAAAACAATTTGACTGAGTTGGAGGTAAAACATGGTCCAAGACTGGGCAGCATGAGAAGGAGGAGGCTGGCGGTCGCTGAAAGTTTATTTTCCCTGTTCTCAAGAGCTGTGGCGTTTCTGCGATTCTCAGACATTTCCTGCTGTAGCCACTGAAAATAACCCACAGGAAAACAGGCTGACCTGTTGCACATCTATGCTCTATTCAGACACAATGCCTTTGTCACTAAAGGTTGATTTTCACACAACTGTAAATAAAAACCTCCTATCTATACAACATGCAGATAGGTACACTGACCTGTCATTTTAAACAGTTGGCTATTGTGGGAACACACAGTGCATTAAGTAGATATAGAAAATTATCAAACACTGACCAAAAATTCTGTCAATAAAATTTCTCCTCAGGTACCAGATTACTGTTTTTGCAGTGTGTCTTCTTGTACTATACCTTTCATAGTCACTGTCATGGCACCTGTGGTACGGGTCTTGTTCTTCATAGATATCATCTGCATCATCAGACCATCCCAGTCTTGCACTGTGAAACGGCAGGTTCATGTACTCCGGTATCTCCTCGTACAGGGGGACATTCTCATACTCTGTGGAGCTCTCTCCATCTGCATGTATATTCCCAGTGCAACTGTTAGTCCGCTCCAGTTGTTTTTCTGTGTAGTTTGACTCCACATTGGTACAATCTAGAGAACTCCTTGTTAAAAGTTTGGGCAGCATCTTTACAGAAAGCCTTAATTCAATAAGCTTTCGGAAAGACAGGCTTTTCCTCTGGGGGTCCATTCTCGTGGCCAGGTCAGCTGCAGAGAATGACTGTGCCCTCTGCTTGCTTCCAATTAGCGGGACCCGACTTTTCACTGGCACGCTGCACCGAGTGGGCACCTGTCGGCTAAAGAAAGTCACCGATGGTCGGCTGAATCTCCATGCAGATTTCTCAGGTGGTGGGGCAGGAAGATCTTTCATGGGGGCACTTGCATGTGGAGGTGCAGGAGGTACAGGGGGGCAGCAGGATGGAGGAGGTGGCACGAGCAGACTGTGTCTCTGAGGTTTCCTGGGTGGTGGTGCCCTAGGTATTGAGTGGTCCTCTGCAGAAAAGGCTCTTCTTTCTAAATAATGCTGGCATCCAGGTTTGACCTGCTTTGGAAGGCTGTGAGTGATGGGGTAGCGTGCAAAATCCCCATAACCATCCTCTTCATCCTCAGTGGTTTGAAGCAGCTCTACCTCCTTTTCAGGTTGTGAAAGCAGTTCTAGAGACTTGGAGGTATTTTTGTGAAGTGTGAGATGTACTGCTCTGTGTAGGCTTGGGGACAAGGAGGTCTGACGAGGGGGAGGAACAGGAGCATCTGACTCGTCCACATAAAAGTCTTCTATTGTCCCATTTATGTCATATGAAAACTTTTCTACTTCTGAACCTACAAAGAAATATGGTGAGCTATTTCTCTCATCCTCAGCCCTCTGACTATGTGTCTGTTCTCCTTGGCTGAAAGTAGCTGCTTCCACAACCTCCTGCCTCACAAGTGCTGGCTTCTTAAATTTACGTGGTTGAGGGACTGGTAGAGGTTTACTTGGTGGATCAGGGACCTCCGAATCGGAGTACAACCTCAAAGGTGATTCCACAATGCCTTCCACGATGTCTAGTATCTGGACAGAATCTGCAGATTCATGCACTGCCTCAGGTGTTACAGTTGATGAAACATCTACAGTAATACATGCTAATGGGCAGTGTTGAGTGGCGTTTTCAGGTGTCTCAACATTGAGAGTAGTGTCTGATTTTTCATGTTCACTATTTTGATCATGTGCATTCTCATTATTTGTTTCTTGATTAACGCATGATTTATCTGAGTATTTCTGTCTTTGAGGTTTGTCCTTTGGCCTTTTCTGTACACACTCATTTTGATCCTTCTCCTCAACTTCTACTTCTTCCTGCTTTTCTTGGAGCCTTGTCTCTGTTGAACCACATCCTTCTGAAGAAATACCATTCAGCAAAATGTCTTTGTGCAAATCTTTCACAGCCTCAGTGGCATTTCCATTTTTAACATGCTTGCAGTGGGAACAGACCTGAAGCCCACACAAACAGGCGGGAATTATGTAATCTGGTTCTCTATAATCTGTCTTTGATAAAAATCCATTTTTTGTATTGAGCTGTGGAACATTATTTTCCAAAGTCTTGTCTCCAAAGTATTGGTCTGATGTGATATGAAGCCCACTGGTTCTGCTTGGCCGGTGTGAAATGGATGGTGATGACGTAGACTTTGAAAGACAAGGTTTGGGGGCAACAGCCGGTTTGGGTCTCTTGAGAGTAGACGGGGATGGCTGAGAAGCAGGAGGCTGGGGCAGGACACCAGGTTTGGGAGCGATGGGTGGGGGGCACGGCTTGGGAGAGACAGGGAGTTTAGGTTTGGGAGCTAAAGGAGGTTTTTTCACACCTGTATAAACACAGAAAATTATGTTAAAATAATCAAATAAGATGTAATGAAATAAACAGAGCATAATGTAACTAAGAAATTTTAAAAATATATAACAATTATGTGTGAAAAGTCCCTCAGTCGTCCAGGTAGAATCCATGAAAAAAGGAGAAGTTCAATTTGTCAACTGGACAAAGTTTGTTTGGTTGAAAACGTTTCACCGCTCATCCGAGAGGCTTCGTCAGCTCTGGTTATAACAATTATATATATAATTTTTAAAAAGTAAAGGCAGTAACACCTAACCCAGACGTTCACTAATATCCTTGCTTGAAGCGGTTTAGACCAGAAAAGTAATCACACTGGAGGTTAAAGAACAATATCCAACAATAAAGCATGAATGATTTGGGTTCAAATAATGTTTAAAGGAATGTTTAATTGTTCAAGTTTTCAAGTAAGTCATAGTTAATATGCAAAAAAGTACCCACTTTGTGTTTACTATTCATAAAATAATATTTAATTAAACAGAAACGACAACGCAACGAAGTTACAAATAATAGTATCAAAGTCTGGGTCCCCTTTTACGGGTCATTTTTCCGCTACGCTGCCTGAATACTCCCTGAATCTCATGGCTGACCATCACCACGAGAATAGAGTCATCAAGATGTTTCCGAAAGATCTGACCAAAAGCAATTGTTATGTGCAGGGAGACAGTCCAGCTGTGGTGAACGTAGCAGATAAATAAGACCTAACCTAATCTAAACCTATTAAAAGTCCATTATAATGCGATCAGCTGGCAGATGCTATAACTCAACAATAACAACGACGTTATACACAGTAAACTGGCAACTTTCTGCATCAGCTCCTTTGACTCCGTCCGACGCAGATGTACAAGACAAAGGACGAAGTTTTATCTAGCAGCAACTCACATCACAGCAAAAGAAAAAATAAATTTGAATGCAACACTTTAACGTTACATGTTTATAAAAGGCCAGGAACTGTGTAACACGTTAGTTTGCGGCTTTTCTAGTAACTGCGTGAATATTTCTATTATAGCCAACTGTTGGCGTTTTTATCTTTTTCACTGAAGGCTGCCTTTACTAATTGAAGGTTTTGCATGAGTTTTCTTTTTTTTTTTGTCCTAGCTAAACAAACCTGTGCTCATGGTTCCCGACTGGCTCCTTTATCCATGAGTTACTGTAGATTCTGTGGAATTGCAAGAAAAAATGTTTTTTCTTTCGTCTTCGACATTATTGTCAATATAAAAATAACCCCAAGAAGAAAACAGTCATATCCAAAGCTGCTTATTCTTACATCGCCACCGCAGAAAAAAACAGTTTCACAGTTTCACCATTTTTCAAACTTTTCAGCCACGGTGCGTTTTCCTAACAGTCAAGTTAGCTTAAGCTACATGTGTTTGCAACTCACTTCCGGCAAAAAAACAAAACAAAACACCTTTTTACTGTTTTTTCCGGGTCACTTCTAAAACACAAAGCGATGAATATCTCATCTCACCATGCATCATATTCATTTTTCCACGATGGATGCAAAAGAAAAATAATTCATGTTCTAAAAAAATATTTTTATTTTGAAGTTGTTATTTCGGTGCTTCTATCACAACAACACCAGGGGCGCTCTACCACAGAACGCTACGATCACAGAGTATTTCCAAAGCTGCCAAATATTTTCTTTTTCGATGGTTTGAGTTTGCATTATGTGCGTTTTGAAAAGACGAACTAAATAAGATACATGAATTAAGTCTTATTTTATTCATTGTGTATCGTGTAACCGTAGACTGTATAAAATATGTAGTCTATGCGCGTAACGTGCTGCGAACAAGCAGAGAAGAACACCGGGAAATGTAGTTTTAGCACACAACTAGCAAAGAGCTACAGGCTCAACTTCAACCTGAGTTCTCCGATATCCACCAACAACTTGAATTCAGAAAATGGGCTGTGTGTAGATGTCTGGCAGCAATGACTGATGAATTTGATGAAGATGTTGTGTTTGAGGTATGTAGCTTGGCCATGGTGTCAGATAATAAACTGATAACTCGTCTGTAGCTAATTTATCACCAATCGTGAGCTAAACATAAAGCGCTACACAGTAAACACTGTTTGTGAATTACTGTATAACGATTGTTTTTTGTTGTTTGGGTTTTTTTGTTTTGTTTTTGTTGCTTTTAGCTTCTGAGGCTGATGAGAATGTTAGCATTAGATATCCTGCCAGTTATTCATTCATTGCTCCATTCAGATCCACATGTATGGCCATTTAAGGAGATTTTGTAGTCATGCGGGAGGCTTAGCTGCTGTGTGTATTGTTGTTTCTAATTCATAATCGCAGGGACTGCAATTGCAACTGTTGTGGGAGGTGGTGGAGTGGTTTTATTGTCCAAAAGACCAGTGACACACACCTAAACCTTTTATTGCAATGTCTGGCTGCAGTGCTTGTTGATATCATGCTCCGTTGTTTACTCTTGACAATGCGAAAGTGCAAAGTGAGTAACCATATTGTAATTATTTATTTATTGCTTGTCTGTGTACTCGAATTGTGATCCAGTTACTGTTAGTACTTAAAAACAAAGACAGCTGTGTAAATGGGTCATGATTTTGTTGCATCTCTTAGCATAGCCAGCATATTCTGCATTACATTTAGTGTCTTATTGTCGTTTATGTTGCAGAATTCCCCACTATTTCAATACCTACATGATCTGGGCCATACAGACTTTGAAGCATGTCCAATTGCATCCCGTGAAAAGGAATGCGTTGAACTGGAGGAAGACATTACAGCTCTCAGAAATGGAAAACAAACTTTGGTAAGAGTTATTTGATGTTGTTTTGTTCATTGTCATTTTAGTACCTTTTTTATTCAAACTGAGACTAGTAATGATGCACTTTTTAATCAGTGATGCATCCTGGGTTGCTCAAGTTTATGTGTTATCTTAGCTCTCCTTCTTAAAGCAAACAGTTTCAGGAACTTTCTTTAAATGTTATTCTCTATTGTCCCTGTACACAATTTTTCTTTACAGCAGAGACAAAGATTAGGAGGTGACATGAACAATGACTATACCATGTTTCTGTAATCAAAATCTATCCTAACTAGGCTATTAAGTATAACCATTTTGCTATAAAGCTGTTTTAATATTCCCCAATGTAACCCTTGAAATTAAAATGAGGAATGTTAAAAATGAAAGCTAATTGTTAACCCATATGATGCAATCTATTCTTTAAAAAAATACACTGAAGGACACTGTAGGACATCAATATCTACTAAATTAAGTAACCACAGCAGTTCACCTCCACTGTAGTCCCCATCCCAAAGACCCCCACAGCATCCTGTCCTAATGACTATCGGCCCATAGCACTCACATCTGTCATCATGAAGTGCTTTGAACGAATCATTAAGGCCCTGTCCCCACGACAACGTTCCTGTTTTTTTTTTTACCCGGGGTGAAGAGACACATCTGTGACTCCCTCCCCGACACCCTGGACCCCCTGCAGTTTGCATATAGAGCAAAGCGGTCTACAGACGACGCTATTGCTCTAGCAGTCCACACCTCTCTTAGTCACCTGGAGAGAGGAAACACATATGTGAGAATGCTCTTCATCGACTACAGCTCGGCATTCAACACCATAATCCCCTCCAAACTGGTCTCTAAGCTCACCGCCCTGGGCCTGGGGACGTCCATCTGCTGCTGGATATGGGACTTCCTCACCAACAGGCCACAGGCGGTGAGGATCGGCAGCCACGTCTCCTCCACATGTGTCCTCAGCACTGGGGCACCCCAGGGCTGGGTTCTCAGCCCTCTCCTGTACTCCCTGTTCACCTATGACTGTACCGCCAGGCACAGGTCCAACACCATCCTCAAGTTTGCTGACGACACCACCATCCTTGGCCTCATCACCAACAACGATGAGAGTGCCTACAGAGACGAGGTGAAATCACTGACCAGCTGGTGTCAGGAAAATAACCTCTCTCTGAATGTCAGCAAAACTAAGGAAATGATCGTGGACTTCAGGAGACGGCGTGTAGACCAGCATCCCCCCATCTCCATCAACAACGCTGAGGTGGAGCAGGTCAGCAGTTTTAAGTTCCTTGGGGTACACATCACTGAGGATCTGTCCTGGACACTACATACAGACACTGTGGTTAAGAAAGCCCGACAAAGACTCTACTTCCTGAGGAAGTTGAGGAAGTTTGGTATGAACACCAGCATCCTCACAAACTTCTACAGGTGCACCATCGAGAGCCTGCTGACGGGCTGCATCACAGTGTGGTATGGGAACTGCACCGCTCAGAGCCGCAAAGCACTACAGAGGGTGGTGCGAGCGGCAGAGGACATCACTGGCAGCAGTCTCCCCTCCATCCAGGACATTTACCACAGCAGGGGTCTGCGTAAAGCACGCAGCATCACTAAGGACCATACTCATCCGGCACAAGGACTCTTCCGTCTGCTACCCTCTGGTAGACGATACAGGAGCCTGCCAGCACGCACAAAAAGACTCAAAGACAGCTATTACCCCCAAGCTGTCAGACTACTGAACTCTGGGTAATACTCTAAATAATACTGAACTCTCAATAATACTGCACTAAACTACCTTTCATTATGCATAATTATGTTTACTGCTGCTGCTCTATATGAATATATCATGTTTGTCACTACCTCACTGTAAATTACTGTTACATGTGCAATAATCAGTGCAATAACCTATGTGCAATATTTATACCACACTATGTGCAATATTTATACCACACTATGTGCAATACGAAATCCACATGCAACACCTACACCACACCATATTATGTGCAATCTGTGAAATACTTACACCTTATTTGATCTTGATTTAATCCTACCTGCACCTTGTACCTTGTTTTTTTTATTACATATTTTATTATATTGTTTATTATATTGTTTATTATATTGTTTATTATATTGTTTACCTCTTCCCCTGCACTTTACAACACTTTTTTTTACCATGTACTATTATTGCATGTTATTAGTACTTCTTGACTATCTTAGCGAGTCAACGGTTCTTCTGATCCTAAGCATTTCATTGCATTGTTGACCTTGTGTTGATTCTGCATATGACAAATAAACAATCTTGAATCTTGAAGTTTTTTGTCTTGAACACCCAGACTATTATCAATGTTTGCATGGTTAGTAATTGAAGCCAAAGTTGTAAAGATTATTAATAAATACATTGTGTTTTACAGAAGGGAGGGGCATTATGGAGACTAGCTGATGCCTCATGGCAATGGACCCCTTTTTACCAGGCTGTCAAAACTCAAAAGCTGCAACAACAGTTGGTATGTTCTGAATGTGTCTAAAAATTATTTCTAGACCTGTGCAAAGACCCACACATTTTGTCCTCACCGTGTCAATGTACATGGAGTGACAGGGCAAATTGGAAAATTAATTGTGAATTTTGAAATTGGATTATATTGTCATGTATAAAATACAACAAAACTTTGAGAAAAAAAGTTCTGTACTGAAGGGTTATAATATGTTATAACAGGACACTGTCTTTGGCCAATATTCTGTGAGATGTATTTTGGACCAAGATGTGCTTCTGCAAGAGGACGTGGAGCTGATTGAGCTTTTGGATCCAAGCCTCCTCACCATAGGATCATCACCATTGGGTTTAGACAGTCAAGCTAAGACCATTCCCAGACCAGGCTTTATTTTCAAGCCTTCAGTTTGGTAAAGACTTTCATTTATACACAAAATTATGTACACTGTGTACTAAAATGGAATTGGAATGCATGTTATATGTTTATGTTATCTAACACATAATTTGTTTCAATATGTTTGTGCCTTAATAGATATGCTTTATTTTGTTATCCTTTCCATAGGGACTTAACAGGACTTGTAGGCCTCGCCGCAGTGCTTATCAGTGTGTGCTCTGATGGCCTGTGGTCACTAGCTGCAGTGCCATGGGGTCTGGCTCTGCTGACCTGGGTTGGTCTCAAAGGGACTGGTTTTTGGAGACAGAGGCGCATGCAGAAAGCTGTCTACACGAGAACCACAGAGCTCCAGACACTAGTTCATAAGAGCAAGACTTTAACTGGACTGTCCCGCAAAGCTCTTCGACTGGTTCAAGAGACCGAAGTCATCTCTAGGGGGTTCACCCTGTAAGTATGCTCTACTTTTAAAATAATAATACTAGTAGTAGATGTATCATAATATAATACACCTGAGCTTGCTAATTATAATGCCTATGAATGTTATTGGCAATCCCTGTGTGTAATTGTTATCAAACTGTTATCAAACTGTAACTGTGAATTAGTGTTGTTGATTATCACATTATTATACTTCATATTCATAGTGTTTTTTTTTGTTTTTTTTGTTTTTTTTTAGCTTGCTTTAGTCTGTTTTGTGTTTTGTGTTCTTTCTACGTTGTTGGGACATTTCCACAGTCGTATCACATTTCACTTGTCAAGTTTACTCGACAGGGTGAGTGCAGCTAGCACATTTAGCAGGGCAGCGCCTGGAACAACACCACGTGGGCAGCAGCTGATTGGACTAAGGAAGACCTTGTACAGGGTTCTCCGCTCAGCATTCAGGGCCTCACGTAGAGCTACTTGTCACATGCTCAAGGCATATCCTTTTTCTTTTCAAACAAGCATTAACAGGCAATTTATTTACATATTGACACATGGCCTTAACTCCTCTGAACCTTCCCACTGAACTCCGAAATTGACAATGTGACTAATTACGTATCTGCGGTTCCTCTGAAGGAGCTTGGACTGGGACTGGGACTCGAGCACTTGGGCGATGAACAGGCCCAGGAGCTGACTGATGACTATAGCCTTCCTGCCCTTAAGGTACATTAGTATTAAGTGAAGAAGGAAAAACTGATCTGTGCTACACTGTGTAACCCTTTGTACACATGGCCTTATGAACAAAATTTGGATAGGAAAAATAGATAATACTGTATATGTGAAATACCCATTTGGCTGTGTAAATGCCAAGTTAAGACTGATTAAGACAGCACCATGCTAAGAGTCTTTACCTAAAGATATGAACTAGTGTGCAGCAAAAGTAAATGTATGCACTGACAAAACAGGGGGAATTCTAACAATCGTATTGAAGCACTGTTTGCTTTTATGATCTTCCCGGCAGATGCTTTTCCAGTTATGGTTGGGTCAAAGTTCTGAATGTTTTCGTCGGCTTGCCCTCCTCTTGTCACCTCAACGAGTAGAAGAGCTTTCAGAAAATGCACCAAAAGAAGAAACTATTCCTTTGTCACCACTATATCAGACCATTTCTGTAGTGACTGAACCCCTCCACAACACACTGGCCAAGTGTCTTGGTGACATGCAACGCAGCTATGATTTCCATCGCCATTTTGAAACACAGACAAGGGAGGCTATATCTCACAGGGCTGGAAGGGCCAAAGAGAAATGTAGGGATCTCAACACTTTGCATACATCGATTAGAAGTCTGCAACTGCATCTCAAGACTCTACTTAGCGAGTGAGTTTCTTTATAAATTCTAAAGTTTGACAGCTCTATTTGAGGTAATCTTTGTTTTTTTTGGTTATTGTATCAGGATGATTATTCTGGAAGATGATTTAGAAAAAATGATGGTTTCTGAAGAACCCACAGAGATGCCATTTCAAGGCTATCAGGACCTTAGTGACCGGCTTCACCAGCTCCAGCCACATATGCAGGCAAGCACAGGCTGCTGGGAGGACACCATTGGCCAAGTGGACCGCATGCTGAAAAGGGCCAATATCAGTTCAGGTAAGAATTTAGTTAAAAATTTTTTGTCAAAAACGGCAATAATCATATAATACCAATCAGTAATGCTATAGCTCAGCACCAGTGCCTTTTTGAGTTTAGTAATGTGTTTTATTAGGAGACTCTGCAAAACGATGTTGTCCACCTACTTATGACATCGCAGATCTTCCTCAGTCCTATCCTATAATCCTTGATAAAGACCCTGTGCCAGAAGAGATGGTGAGACTAACTAGATATATTACTTTTTATTAGGGTTAAGGTTAGGTCTCATGATCCGTATACATTTGTGTCTTTTTTTCTCTCTTTTTGAATAGGAATTGGAGGCTTATGTTTCTGACTCAGATACAGACAGTGAAGGGAGGGGATCCTGGTGTGACATGTTGTCACCAGAGGAGCGTGAGCGCCAGCGGAGAGAAAGAGAGGAGTCATGTCGTGTCCTGTCAGAGCTAAAATCTGTACTTTGCTTCCGTGCTTCAGAGGGGGAGAGGATGAAGAGGAAACAGCTGCTGTTCAGTGATCAAGGTGCTTGTTGATACATGACTAATGGCTTTTTAATTTTTTCCGGTAAAAAATATTTCTTGTTAATTGTGCAAAATTCAAATGTATAAAGATTTGTTTAATTATGATCTACCATGTTGCTGAAGTAGTAGATTTGTTATTGAAACTAACCAATCAATTTTTACAAATATTCTTGCAGCTGCTGAGACACCTACATCCAACAGTGAAACTTCTGACTCTACTGCCTCAACTCCCAAAACTACACTGACCTTAATTTTAGTGGAATCAATAGAGCCTGGTAGAGAAGAGGAAAAGCATTTATCAGAGTACACCACAGGAAATAAAGAGGAAGGAAGAGAAGGCACTGTGGGACCTGACCCTTCGGAGACACCAGTGATGGAGTTCAGTTGTGGTTTAGAACCAGAGGAAGAGGAGACAGGACAAGGTTTGATATCCAGAGGAGGAGGAGCATCTGAGCACCACCATTATGATGGGGTCCCAGTAGAGGAAGCTGAGCTAAATAGTTTAACCAACTTTATTAAAGATAAAGTACCAACTGTTTCTGTAATGGACCGGCTGACTGAGATCCATGGCTCCCAGGCTCTAAGCTTCAACTCAGCTTTGGCTTCACAAGTTGCTGCGCGGTCACGTTCAATAATGACAATGGAAGAGCAGACCTTTGAAGATGATGATTGTGATGATGATTATGATGAAGAGGCTGACTGAAACTATGATATATAAATTTGATTTAAACTACATCAAACTAAGACAAGGATTGTATTTATGTTTGATTGTCTCAAATAAGATGAGATGAGCTATATCTTGTCTCTAAAATCTGTCTTGCAAATAAGTATCCAAAAACACTACAACCTATGACAGTTATGACACAACTCAGGTATTATAACCACTTAATCCATATTACTAGGAAGCAAAGTACTTGGATATTTTCATGACAATCGAGGAGAATAACGTAGCATGGAATCAGCAGAAGAGGTTCTGGGTGGGGTCTATGAATGTCTACATGTCTGCAGATTCACTTTGTCTAATGCAGTTAAGATTGCAATAGAGGTAAAATAATGTAACCCAAAGTCATACAAAAGAGACAAAGAGTGCTATTTTCTGTTGTATTGTTTTTGCCTATGCAGCTACACTTACTGGGGTTGAGGGTTGTTATGAACAGCTTGACTGAGACTTTCATCTCGATCAGGATCCACACTTGATCAACAATATATTTTGTTCTGTGGTTACCCTTAGTCAAAAGTCTTATCTAATCTTTACTCCCTCTAAAATGATTCAGTTCATAAAATGGTGAGATTTCTTGGCTAATAGTTTGCTGCATTAAAAAAAAAAAAAAACTTTGCGTGTGTGACAGAAAACGCTCAAATTTCAAAGTATGTTACATTCAAAGGAGAATAAACCAGTTTGGTAGGTTACATGATATTTCCACCGGGATATTGTTTATGAACCCAGTCCACCCCCTGAACATACACAGATCTGTATTATTTTGTAAATGGCTCTCTTATTTGTTCAGGCAAGACACCACCACATTGTGAACAGACTTTCTGGCTATGAAAGTAAAACTTTACACTGGAAAGAGAATATATTAAAAACACAAATAAAATATTAATCTCAAGACTCATGTTAAAATAAGTGTTTGCCACCTGCTGTCATTAATATAATCTGTCTCACTCGTTCACTTTATCAGTTCAGCTGTGTTTGTAAAGTAAGATGGTTCTTCAGTGTATCATTTAGCAATAATAAAATGTAGTTTAATAAAGGCAAAGTAAGATGAGTAAGATTAATGTCACATTTTGGAAAATTCTAGTGGGCTACACATACTCTATAAAATATAAATACTGTATAAAATATATTCTTTATACAATCTATGAGGCTACATATATAACATCTGTATAAAGATGAGCAGGAATTTCCCATCCCCACAAAAGTTACATTGTGCACTTTGATGTATGTTTAAGATCAAAGTGGACCCTAGTTAATTTTAGCTTGTAAACGCGTTGGCGCAACACGCTGTGCGGCGTTGGCTTTGCGCGTTCTGCACAGAAACAGAATTCCCACAATCCTTTGTGCTTCCTTTTCCTGCTGGCTATCATGGCGGCCGTGGTAGTGGAGCGTGCTGCGGACCAGAAAGAACTCCAAAATCAGGAGCTAAATGGTCAAGCGGAGGAGAAAGAAGATGCTGACCCGGTTGAAGAGACTGCCAAGAAGAAGAAGAAAAAGAAGAAGAAAAAGGCTCCAATAACAGGTTTGCTGTCGAACCTCGAGACGTAACATGCTACATGCTAATGCTGATAATGTAACTTCATGCGGACGGTGAGAGTCGGCCACTAGAAACCAAACTAGTTTGCTCTGTAGGTCTAAAAATAAAGCTTGCTTTTGCAAATTAATAATTTTAATTTAACTTAAATTTGTGTATATATACATATATATATTACTCACATATATATATTACTCACATACATACATACATACATACATACATACATACTCACATACATACATACAAGGGCTTCGATGTTTGTTCATCTTGCGCAATATTGTTTTGACAGCAGCGCAGAAAGTTCCCACGGTCCATTATCCATGTTCGGCATCTGAATGAAGTCAGTCAGAGCAGTCTTGTAAAACCATAGGACCTACCAGATGTTTGGTTGCTTTTGGCTGCAAGACTCAAATCTGTCACATATTATAAACTATAAAATGAAAAAAAAAAAAAAAAATCAGTTGATTAGATACATCATGCATATGTTAGCAGGGGCTGTGTTTTTTTTCTGTCAGTGAATTGTAATTTTATTTACGAATTCAAAATTTAATCCAATTTGAAACTGCAAGGTTTTAAAGGAAAACATTATATGAACAGGTGCAGAGACAGATGGCCAGGATGCAGTTACCGAAGTGACCAAGCAGCTTGACAAACATGCCATTGAAGAGAAAGATGAGGATGGTGAAGAAGGTATTTGCAGCTGTCAGACAATATGGATTCAGATTTCATTCTCTATGTTGTCAGTGTAAATCATGTGCTTCTCATTAAAAGATGCTGATGATGATACTTCAGGGAAGAAGAAGAAAAAGAAGAAGAAGAAGAAAGGACGTATGTCAATTTAGTTTTTGTAATATGAATACAATACTTTGTCCTGAAGGTAGGGAAAATAAATGTTGTAATTAATTGTTTTTAAATTTAGCCAAAGCACAAACTGATCCACCATCAGTGCCAATTTGTGAGCTATATTCAAATGGAGCATACCCAATTGGACAACTGTGTGACTACCCAGTACTACAAGATGGGTAAGATCAAAGCACTGTATATGATTGATTGGATTAAAATGACACTCAGTAACTACCAGTATTAAATAACTGCATTTTTTGCAGTCGCAGTGCTGTTTGGCGTATGACCAAAGAGGAGAGGAAGGTCCTGGATCAAGCCAATGAAGAGATGTGGAATGATTTCAGACAAGCTGCTGAGGCCCACAGGCAGGTCCGACAGCATGTGCGAGGTTTTATTAAACCTGGCTTGACTATGATTGAAATCTGGTAAGCCAACAATATATAAATATAAATATTTTAATGCTATTTTCAGTGTGTGGTTTTACAAACTCTAACAATATAATACAGTGAACGACTGGAGGACTGTTCTCGCAAACTGATTAAGGAGAATGGGCTAAATGCTGGTCTAGCTTTCCCAACTGGCTGCTCCCTCAACCATTGTGCTGCCCACTACACCCCCAATGCTGGAGACACGACTGTGCTTCAGTATGATGATGTCTGCAAAATTGACTTTGGCACCCACATTAATGGTACTTTAAATCTTTTGAAAATATCTTTAGTTTTTTGCAATTATTACTATGTTGTGATTGAAGTTACTTTAGAATTGTCCCTAAAAGTGTCATCTTGTTGTAGGGAGAATTATTGACTGTGCATTTACGGTCACATTTAACCCGAGATACGACAAGCTCTTGGAGGCTGTTAAAGATGCCACAAATACTGGGATCAAGGTAGATTTTTGTTTTATCTTGTTTGGCGGTTTTGTTTTGCTTTCTCAATACTTTAATATAAATAATGCAGAATGCTGGAATTGATGTACGTCTATGTGATGTCGGAGAGGCAATTCAAGAAGTTATGGAGTCCTATGAAGTGGAACTAGATGGCAAAACATACCAAGGTAATACTGCAGCAATACATCAACATTCCAGTAATGTGTTTATTGTGCTGTTGAAGTTGCTAAAATTACGGATTAAAGAAGCAGTCATTAAGATGCCCCTCACTTACATTGTAGTAAAACCCATTCGGAATCTGAACGGTCATTCAATTGGCCAGTACAGAATACATGCTGGTAAGACGGTGCCCATTGTCAAAGGAGGGGAGGCAACAAGAATGGAGGTGAGTTCATAATTTTTTTGGTTGCTCACACTGGTGACCTGCATACTGCAAAAATGTGATATATTCTCACAGGAGGGGGAAGTCTATGCCATTGAAACATTTGGCAGCACTGGGAAGGGTGTGGTTCACGATGACATGGAGTGCTCTCACTATATGAAGAACTTTGATGTTGGTCATGTTCCCATCAGGTAATTATGACATTAACTTGGCTGGGGTACTTGATTTTTTATTTTTTTTTAATCTGCAAAAAGGAGATAGTAGGTATTAAAATCTAACTAGTTCCCAATTCTCACAAACCCTTTGCCACATTTTTTAAAAATTCAATTCAAATGCATTCATTTTCAGGCATGTGCCTTTTTTTTTCAGCAAAGTGAAAGTAGTTACTTTTCGGCAGGGGTGGGCAATTTTTTTTTCCATGGAGCCACGTGAGAAACAGAAAATATTATGGAGGGCCGGGCCAAAATGCTTAACTCAATTCTGCATAACATTAATTGTATTTCTTTATTAAACAAAAAAAAAAAAAAGTAAATGGCCTTTGTTTGACACACTGGCAAGAGTATTATGTTATGACTAAGCAATGAAAAAAGTTAGATTGCCTTACAAAAAATGTAATTTAAAAAAAACAACTCTAAAATAAAAGCAATGCAGGTTTATTTAGTCCATGCATGGGGTAAAATTATAAAATGTTTATTTTGTAATTCCAAATTAGCTTAAAGGAAAAGTAATGTACATCCACCTATGCGCCACGAATCCTACACACTGGACCTTTTAAAGGAAAAGTAACGTTTTTTTTTACAATTTGAGCCTTATTTCGGTAATAAAACAAGTTGTTTTACTCACCCATAGCAATTTGGTGTCATATGGAGCACTTCCGGAGATGTTTTAGATTTGCGATCTCCATCATGTGAGTTCTCGGGGCACTTGTTTGCGGTCTCCAAATAATACAAACTTTAGCACTTTTCAAATCATAGAAGCCCGATGTCTTAGCCTACGATTTCGTGTGGTCAAAAGTGGCCTGTAATCTGAGATTTAGCCATAGTTTCGAGTAGATGAGGAGGCTAGTGCGCATGTGCGGACTGTGCTCTCAGCTCCCGGGACCCAAACATGAAACGCAAAGCTGTAAACTATGGATAAATCTCGGATTACAGGCCACTTTTGCTTCAAACGAAATCGTAGACTAAGACATCGGGCTTCTATGATTTGAAAAGTGCTAAAGTTTGTGTTATTTGGAGCCCGCACGGGGCATATTACATGCTTGGGGAATATATTATATGCCCCGAGCTATGGCTAGAAGTCACGCTAGGCTAACCCCAAATCTTAAAACATCTCTGGAAGTACTCCATATGACAAAGTGCTATGGGTGAGTAAAACAACTTTATTTTATTACCGAAATAAGGCTCAAATTGTAAAAAAAAAAAAGTTACTTTTCCTTTAAAGGTCCAGTGTGTAGGAATCGTGGCGCATAGGTGGATGGTAGCTATTGCACTTCCTCTTTTGGCTACGGCAGACCTCGAGGGTCACCCGGGCGCGCCGTAACGCGGACAGCTCGCGTACCCGCGCACACCCGACGCTGTGCGACCCCTCGCCGACAACTACGGTATAAATAAAACGCGGTCTCGTTCAGTTTTTTCTTTTCTTTTCGCATGAAAACACACATTCCTGATCGTGTACCATGACAATCTACACATCAAATGAAATCTTACAGTCTCCTCTTCTTGACTATGCAATTCATTTCCCGGCACAACAATCACTCCCCGAGCACATGGGGCTTTTATACGGAAAAGCACAAAACGAGGTTTGTTACTTAGCTTACCTCTGAAGGCTCTGCACAGGTCAAACTCAGTATTTCACCATAAGCTTGGTCTCAATCTGTCCGTAAGGATCCAGTGAATAAAATCCAGTAAAACAATTTAGTCCAAAACACGTGTTAGATCCATTACGACGTGTGATCCGGCAGCATGCTTGTCGTTGTTTACCCAAAACCACGAGCCTTGCCGAAGGCGGAGCCCAAATGTCCTTCTGCGGCTCTTGTATTCAAAATGGCTGCCTCTACATGGGGTCAATCCCCCTTTTATGTGACTATAAGTCCAAAAGAATACTTTGATTTCATGATGGAAGTGAAAAGGCTTGGAAAACAATGTATTTTTTAATGGGCATCTTCAATTTCGGTAATTTAACGGGTAAAATCTTACACACTGTCCCTTTTTAAATGGGCCAACAGGTACCCCAGCTGTAAGTGTTCTTAATAGCACTTGCTAATTGTTTTAACAATACATTTTGTCTGTTTTTCTAGATTGCCAAGGGCGAAGCACCTATTAAATGTAATTAATGAAAACTTTGGCACTCTAGCATTTTGCCGGCGTTGGCTTGACCGCCTGGGTGAAAGCAAGTATCTTATGGCCCTGAAAAACCTGTGTGACCTGGGAATTGTGGACCCTTACCCTCCACTTTGTGACAGCAAAGGTTGCTACACTGCTCAGTTCGAACACACCATTCTGCTCCGGCCCACCTGTAAAGAGGTGGTGAGTCGTGGAGACGACTACTGAGTCCACCTTTAACAGTCACTACCCCACCTGCTCACCCATCACCTGCAGTCAACCAGTCAGTGGGAGTGGCAATGTAAGCCATGTGGTGTTACCTCAGCTTTACAGAGGAGTGGTCTGGTTCTCAGACTGGTGTCAAAGTTGTCTTTAAAATGATAGAAAATGACAAGCTTGTTCTTTACATAAGAGGAAATGTGGTTTTGATTAGACATTCAGAGCAATGTTTTGCAGATTATACAAAATATAAACTTTTAACTGTTTGACAGTTAAAATATTTGTTTCGCTGCTGCATTGGTGCATTCTAGTATTCAAACTCAAGGTGAGCATGGGGGGCACCTTTTACCAGTTTTCTTTTAGCTTTGTGTCACCACTAGAGTCCTCAGTACTTGGTGCTCAAGTTCTATTAAGCACCTTTGTACAGATGGTTCAGTAGTGGTCAGACTAATCCATGGCCAGATGCAATTGCCAACATTAAGAATTGAGATTGTTGCTGAAATTTTCCTACATCACATATTTGCAGATGGATGTTTGGTTTTTAATGCTACAGGGGGAAAATTTGCACTCTGGTCCTCAAGACTTTGTTTCTTTGATATTTGTAAAATATCTTTGAAATGGCTGTTGCCACTATTTGTTCAAAATAAATGCTTCATTATCAAATTACGGTCTTTGTTTAAAAACAACAGTATGCAGTTTTAAAAAAATGAAAAAATACTTTCATTTATTGAGGTAATTTCTATAGAAATTGAGGTACGAATTTGCATAGTACAAGTTCCAAAGTTACAAAAACTTAATTGATAGAAAAGTGTGCTTTGAATTTCCTTTCATTGACAGAGCAGAACATGGTTGAAAAAGGGTAGATAAATACAATTTGTATTGACTGCTAAATACAGTATGTACACTTATGGAACCTGCTGGTGATGTACAAAGATGAATATTTAGTAAAACAAGTGTCTCAAACCTCTGAGCATTACAGTAAAAAAATAAATTCTATTTTTAAATGCAGGTATGAAGGGAACTGCCACAAAGCAGAATCTATTTGCACCAAAATATAGCTTTTGTCAAAAAAGGGCACTTTTTCTTTTCTTTCTTCTCATTCTTTAGAAGAGAATAGGTAATTACATTTTATCATATCCAATTAATGGGATCAGACACATTTGTTAACCGATTACTCAACAGAAGATTCAGGGTAGCTATCATGTAGTGCACTTCTGTAAGGGCTAACCGTGAAAGTATGCACCTTAAAAACAGGTCACAGTAACTATGAACATTTTACAACCCTCCATCTGGCAGTGTGTTCTTAGTAAAAGACCAAATGAGTTTAGGGTCAATATGACATCCACCACATTAAGTATACACAAATACATTAGGTGACGTGTATGTGACACGTAGCTCCTATACAAGTATATCTTTGTGGACATTCTCTTTATAAAATTAAACTGTACAAAAATCAAATATCAATTAAAAAAATACCTACATATAAACAAAATACAATACTCACAAAGCAGAACTGTATATAAAAAGGAGTCCTTCCTCTCCCTTTACTCATGTAAAAATATAGTTAAAACCTCACCTTAATTCATAAAATGCCCATAGGAATAAGGACACCTGTGGCTGCTGTCCAGACACCATCTTTCAGAGGGGTCCAGTTTTGTGGAGGGGTGGGATGGTGCTACAGTGGCCGGTCCTGAGTTACACGTGTGTAGAAGAGGATGTAGGCTTGCGCTCGACATACCTCCTCCACAGAACAGACATTCAGCTTTGAATCGTTACAGTGAACCCAAAAAGCTGGAAAAACAAAAACTATTTAGTACACAATTACATTCATTTTTAGATATGTTCTATGCAGGGAGCCCTTACCCCCCTCTGTGTTGTAGCAATACGATGTGTAATGGCCAGACCCAAAACCTTTCCCATGATGCATCACTACAGCAGACAGTTCATAGAAGTGCTTTGGGCGCAAAGAGCTGGGATTGCTGTTACTGGAGTAGGGTGCGACTTTAGGAGAGGCTTCAGGGCTGCAATAAGGCTCCATATTAAGAAGCTGGTCAAAACTGACGTGTACTCCAATCTTCTCCCTGTTGTTTCGTCCAGACCACCTGAAGATAGTTGGAAAAGTCAGTATAGGTCAATATAAATATGAAGGAAAATGAAATCCTTCATTCAAGTAGTTTCGCACCTAAAACGTTTGAGATGAAGCCGCAGGACCTGGGGCAATTTGTGCACCATAAGTTGTTTTTGTGCTTCCGTCAAGAGAACTGGTTTGGAGGAGTTACGACGCCAAGCAGCTGCAAAAACAAGATCCCATTTTAAGCTAAATGTCAGTTATAAATTTAATCATGATTAGTACATTTAGTCATTGCAGTCCTCAAATACAAACAATGTCTTAAGATTTAATTATGCATTATGTACATTACAGTGCAATTGCATAAACCAGCCAGTGTAACTATCAGTGAATACCAACTGACTTACAGTTGCACTGGTCACAAGCGTAAATGCTTCCCTCTAGCGCCTCTGTCTCTGTAAACTTGGCCAACATTTCTGTCAAATGGCAGGATGCCTGTGCTGCAGACTCTTTACTATTGCTGTGATAGCGCTCAGGAAACTCCAGAGATAGGTCCCAAAAAGGCTCCACAGTGTTCGATCGATTTTCACAGCCTAGGCATGTCACCTACAAGAAGATTGAATTAGATGGTTAGAATCAACACTGAAAATAAAATGTGTAACTATACTGAATATAGCATAGAATCTTTTGATTACACAAGGTAATCACAAATGTCTACATGTGTTTTTAAAACCAGGCATTAAACTTAGAAGTACCTGACTAAGGAGCTGGCCATGAAAAACTGTATTGACCACATCCAGCACTTGTTTGATGAGGCGTTTCTGTGGCTGTGGGACACCTCCAGAGTTTGTATTGTTGCTAGCACTCTCCAGCTCATGTTGCACCTTGTCCAGCAGTTCACACAAGAACTCCTGAGCATCCTGCTGAGCATAACCCCTAAAAGCAGGGATCAGCTGCCACACTGAATGGAGCATTGCAAAGGGCGAAACCAGCGCCCACTTCCCCGACCACATAACCTGGAACAAAGTGTGCAATTGGTGACAGAGGGAGATGTGCTTCGAGCTTGGCTCTTTGGGCTGTATAAGCTCCATGTTACGGCCTCGTGAGGACCCACCACTCAGCCCTGGACCAGAGCCTGAACTGGCCAGAGGTCCCCTCTTTTGGGCAAAGGGTGAGTGCGGTGAAGCCTTTCCTGCAGCAGATGCAAGAAGTTCCAGTGCTTGTGTTAGATCCAGGCGCAAAAAGCACTCCCTGAAAATATGTAGGTGGCTGAGCACTTGCAAAATGGAGTTCATGTAACAAGTGTTGCCCAAGTTTCTCAGCCCTGTCACACCTGGCGTGACTGTGGGCCGCCGTTTTAATGGGGAGCCACTCTGTTTGGTACTCTGCTTTTTACTCTGCTTGCGGCATGCAGACACTTGTGGGGTACGAGTTGTGGATGTTCTGGCTTTAGATTTGGTTGAAGAGCGGTTTCTGGTTTTGGGAATTTGCTGGACCTTTTGTATCTTTTTAACTTTCTTTGCAGTTGGAGCAGTAGGCTTTCGAGTTTTTGACTTGGGTGTAGAAGAGGGTTTAGCAAGTTTGGTTGTGGGAGGTGTCGTTATTGCTGCATCCACAAGTCTTTTGCTTTTGCGCCGCAATCGCTGACTTTTTCTGAGAGGAGCATTGTCCAACTCTTCCTGCATCTGCCTTTTCTGTGCTCTCCTTCGCTCCCTGGCTTCTGCTTTTTGCTCCTCATCTTCTTCCCTCTTTCTCTCCTCCTCCTCTCTCTTTTTTCCACATTCAGTAAGTCCAAACCAAAATCTGAAAATACGTCCCATAAGAGATCTTCGTCGATGCCATAAGGCAGTGAACATCCGGTCCTCATCTCTCAACTGTAGCTCCTGGGCACCAAATGACAAGAGGCTTTCAGGGACAGCAGTGGCAGAGCGAAGGGTACGACCACTGCGGGTGGTAACTTCATAGTGCTGGCTCTGAATTGCACTAAGTGTACTTCGAAGCAGCTTTAGGTCTCCTGTGTTGTTATCATTGAGGACATAATCATCACACAAGTAACAAAAAACATATAGTTCATTAACCTCCATTGCCAATGGGTGGCGGTGCAGTTGGAAGTGCTGGAGAGCATGTTCCTCAATGTATCGCCCACACGCCACATGAGCACAGCCAAGACAGGCCCACACAGACTCTGTGGTGTTGCAGTCCACACAGTGCCACTTCTGGGGGTTAAGAATGGAGTGGTCTGGGGCAAGCCGCAGCCGCCCCACATGCTTACACCTGTCCATTACACACACCTGCTGACCAACCGAAAAATGGCTGTCACTCAAATGTCTGTATGGATATTGTATTCCACAGCTTATAACAGGCTCATTTCACCATTGTAACCATGGTCTGCTGAGTAATCGGATCATTCCTGGACATGGTAATGTCTGAAAATATAAAACATTTTGGGATTAACATAAGAAAATATGAAGACATTGACATACAATAACAACAAACAATGTATTGTGTAAACGTCTATATATACAAGGTGCTGTACTGCTCACTACTGGTATATATGGTTACTTTGACTAATGACTTAAAGTTACTTATTTCGATGATACGAGGATAATCAGTGCATTACTAAAGAAAGTAGCCAAATTAACCAACCAATTAATGGTACGAAAGTGTTAACTAATGTTACGTACTGAATGGCAAGTTTCGTCGTTGCTTGAGCGCGCATTGACTGCAGTGGCATAGTGTAAAACACACAGCCCGAAAAAGTGAACTGCTCGATATGAAGCTAGTTAAGTAACTAGTGGGAATCACAACAACTACAACACACAGAAAAATAGTTGACTAGTTAGTAGCTCTCTAATGTTAGTTTTTTTTTAATAATAAATGCCGTATGGCTCAGTTAAGTAACAGAAACAAACACACATTGTCATTAAATGTTAAAATATTTCTTGCCTTTTTAGTCGTATGAGTGGAGAAGATCGCCGACAGTCCTTGCTTTGCCATCGTTCTTGTATGTACTTGGAGATTATAAAGCTATAGCTAACAGTAGCCTAGCATGCTAAGTAGCGGTAGGTTAATCTTAAATTCATTTCTTGGCTCTTGGTAAAACCTATTCTTGTATTTAGTTTATAGCTTTGTTGCTGGATTTTAATTATGAGCGATAATAACACTTAGCGGCTAGCTCTACATTAAATACAACATTTATTTGTGGTAAATATTCTACCTCGCCTTTCACGGCAGTAACTCTTCTATTTCTAAAATCATACCCGCCATCTTGTCAGTCAGTGTCGCGTGCTCGGGTGTTATCGCGATCATTCGCTCCCATCGACACAAACCCGTGTGCAGGCCAGCGTGTGGTGACTGAATGTGAAACCCATGCATTTATTATAAAACCCATAAATAAACCCCATGGAGTAAAACCATGGAAGAGAACGGGTAAAATAACAGTCAATTGTCAATAGTTATGTCATGTTTTGGGTATAATAGGCTACCTTCAGTTCCTTAACCGGTAGAATTGACACAACACCAAATAATATATAATTCTTTTTAATAATTTCATCTAGCCTAGATTTGTGTTTTTTTAATGTATTAATAACATTCCTCTCATTGCGCAAAGAATACGAACCCTGAACGCGCACCTCTCGACATACTGCAGATTCTGCCGCATCCAGCAGGCTTAGATTTGAAACTTTACCTTTACTCACTAAAATTTTAGCGTACTACCACTAAGGGTCAGTGTTGTGCCAGTTCAAGTAACCAGTCAGTAAGTAAACGGACAAAAACATGGATTGAATTCATGGATCTCTTGGCCTGTAGCAATGGTTGTATATAGCCATAGGCCCTATTTGAAACGGAGTAAATGTTGTGTAGGTGGTTGTCTTTTCTATATATGAAATTGCCTTTTTTTGTTTATTTCACATAAGATGTTTTCAGTGTTTTAGGCAGTATTCTTCGACTTTGTGATAGGGCAGATAGACACAACCTATCTAACAACTGTAGGCCCACTCTTAAAGCTAGGTTTATTTACAGGTTTATTTAAGAATAAACCATTGTTTCAGTCTAAAACTGAAACAAACTGCGGTACATATACCACTGGTGCCTGATGGTGGTGGTTCATAGTCTTTGCTTCTATGCTATTCACATTTTTGTTCTTCTTTGAATTAGATCTTGCTTAGAACTACGGAGGAGAGAGACAGATATTTTATTGCTCGGAGTGAAATTCAAGTTTGACCAGTAATATTTACACTGTGCTCATGAAAGGTCTCAGTGCAGTTTAATGGAAGGTTAGCAGATCATGTGTCAGGGCAGTTTGAGGAGAGGAAGAGCCAAAAGTGTCCCTCATCTGTGTCCTGCAGCATCACAGGAGTGTCCAGGGGAGCCAGATGAACACAACGGGAAAGGCCTTAATCTTACTCCACTCGTTATTTCAGTTGGTGATGAAATGGTTAATTTCCCTAAAGTATTTCCTTTGAAAGATCTTGGCGTATTTCCTCTGGAAGGTCCAACTCAAAGGTTGAGGATCTATTCCAGCTGGGACAAAGTTCTGGCATTGTGTCCCTAGGCAAGACACTTCACCCACATTACCTAGTATGAAAGTGATATGTGCAAAATCTGCCCCAGGGCAGCTGTGGTTACAATAGTGGTTTACCCCCACAGTAACAACAGTGTAGCACTTTGAGAGACTTCGACAAGCTTGTAACGCACAATACAAGTGTAAGACATAATAATAATAATTATTGCGTGAAAAGTCCCTCAGTCGTCCAGGTAGAATCCATGATAAAAGGAGAAGTTCAATTTGTCAACTGGACAAAGTATGTTTGGTTGAAAACGTTTCGCCGCTCATCCGAGAGGCTTCGTCAGCTCTCATTAGAATGCTGGTACGACACTTGCTTATATCTTGCTGCAGGGAGGAGCTAACTAGCTAACTACTTTCCGAAACTATCTCATTGGTTTCCGTCTTTTGTTTCTCTGGCGTCTAGATAACGATCCCTATTTATCCCTACGACTGTTTTTCACACCTCTGGCCCTGACCTGGCTAGCCCTATTGTTCCCCTGTTTGCTTGATCTAGGCTTAAGAATGGAATTATAGATGGGAGACAAATTATGTCTGACTCCACCATTTCTGTTCAGAGAAGGATTCTCTTTTTTGACAAAAATAGCCTATAATAATAATAATAATAATAATAATAATAATAATAATAATAATAATAATAATAATAATAATAATAATTATTATTATTATTATTATTATTATTATTATTATTATTATTATTATTATTATTATCTCAAATGTCCATAGCTAGCTCCTTAGCTAGTTTCTTGCAAACAAACTTTTTCACACAATCCAACAGTCTCAGTCCCTTTGAACTGCACATGCTGCACTTCTTAGTTGGTTCAAATCCCATGATATGATGTTGCCAGGTGGCATTAAAACAGCCAACCACTCCTTTGCCATGAGGCAGTCCTTTTTATAGGAGAGTAACCTATTGAGTATTTAGCCCTATATTACATACCTGGTTTAGATCTGGTACTAAGAAGGCCAAATATTTTCTTAGGTGGTAATACTTGGGAAATGTTTTGACGATCATTGGGATAGAAGAAAGAAGAAAGAAGAAATGACTTTATTGATCTCACACAGGAGAAATTGTTCTCTGCATTTAACCCATCCTTATTATTAAGAGCAGTGGGCAGCACATTACTGCACCCGGGGACCATCTCCATGATCTTGTTGCTTAGGCTTGGTCAGGACCTAAGCTGGAGGATTTTACTTATGGTGCATGTTTGGGTTGGGTTAATGGGGGAAACCGGAGTGCCCAGAGGAAACCCACCCAGGCACGGGGAGAATATGCAAACTCCACACAGAAAGACTCGGGCGACCCGGGGATCGAAACCCGGACCATGCATGCAAACTCTACACAGAACACACACAGAAAGGCCCGGGCGACCCGGGGTTCGAACCCGGAACCTTCTTGCTGTGAAGCGTGAGTGCTAGCCACTCAAACCATGCCGTTTTTGCTGATGTGGAATTTTAAGATCATGCTGCGGAGAATATAAAAACAACTGTGAAAACAAACCAGGAAATGAAATAGTTCAGACAGCTCAGTTATGCCATGCTCAGGCTACAGTAGTAGGTTTTACACTGCATATTTATTGTGTTGTTGGCACTCCATCACAGTGGCCTATGTTTCTGCCTCTAGGTTTCATCAACCTCTTTCTAACACCAACTACTATGTCTCACTCCACACTGTACTGTGGAGTTCTTGCCAAAGGACACAATGACAGTGTTGGATGTTTAAAAAACATTCATTCCAAATTCCAGGTATGTGTTGATACCATGAAATGTCTGAATCACTAATGTTTTTCTCTCTCAATGTCCTTAGGCTTTACTCGTTTCATGTTCACACATGCTAACCCCCTCCTTTTCCGTCCTCTTTTCATCAGTGCTTGTTCGAGCACATGGCCATGTTTTAGTCTGAATTGTGTGATGCTTCTAAATATCATTTTAAAGTGAGCCAATAGTCAATTACAAGATACTCACACCCACCGTGTTGAATATTGTTTTAACTTTGATATTAAGATTGAATTGATACATTTTTCCTTCTTTTTTATACAATGCACAGTGTATTTGCACAATGTATTGCTGCGTACTGCTTGTGTCCATAAAATATAATTTGTTAGCATGTTAGTTATTCATATTCATTGCTCAAAAATACCATGAAAAACACTCCATCTTATACAGTGAGTGAGGTCCTCTCCACAGATCTGATCTGACCTGCACTTGGTCTGGTGGCACCCTCCGGTGAAGATGAAGATAGATACATTTAATGCCGTTCACTGGACATTTTGGGCAAAGCAGTAACAAATTAATGGAGATAAGCAGATCCTGCACCAGAAGAGCTGCATCTTCAACTTTTGATGTAACTTTTTTTGTTTTGTTTTTTTAGTCGATTTTAAAACCAGTGAAAGCACAGTGCTGCCCAGATTGAGGGAAAATACTTTTCCAAACATCAGCTGACAGGTCTGCCTTGGATGGTAAACCTGTATGTTGATCGTAGAATGTCATACGTAGTTACAGCTCATATTTAATCCACCCAAAACCGTTATCTCAGTCACAGGACTCCTGGCACAAATCACTCCACCTAAATCTTTTGCAAGTTGAAATATGGGTTCGTTCATAATAACTGGATGACATCAGACTGTTGTTTGGATGGCTGTATAATAATCAGCAGTAGCGTCTCAATCTCTTTGCTATGTCAACATTTCCTCCCTGTTCTGGCTTGCTCCAAAGCTCACGGAGAAACATTCCTGATGTGTGCATGCATGTGTATGTACAATTTAAGGGCACTAATGTTGTTAGGGGCAAAGTGTGACTCCCAGAATTGTATGGGGCAACATACACCAAAGTTTGTTGTTGTTTGAAAGTTGTGTTTCATTTTCCTTTATCTTTTCTAACTTCCCCTGTTATGCTGCACTATGTAAGTTTCCTGGAGGTGGGTATGCCACCTGCTTGTTTCCATGGAGATGCTATTGAATACCTGGAATGTTCCATTAAACCTATGCTCCACATTAAACTTATCTGTCTCCATGGAGACAAGCAGCTTACATCTCCAGACCAAGTTACAGGTCAGATCTGTGGAAAATGCAACCCTGCTCTCTTTATTGATCTCACACTGGAGAAATTCTTCTCTGCATTTAACCCATCCTGTTATTAGGAGCAGTGGGCAGCACATTACTGCGCCCGGGGACCATCTCCATGATCTTCTTGCTTCAGCTTGGTCAGGACCTAAGCTGGAGGATTTTTACCTATGGTGCATGTTTTGGGTTGATGGGGGAAACCGGAGTGCCCGGAGGAAACCCACCCAGACACAGGGAGAACATGCAAACTCTCATAGTAACAATACATGTTTTTTCATGTACAGTATTTTTGAGCAAAATGTAATTGAAAAAAATACAATATAGCTGATAGGTGAATATAGCTACAGTGAAATATTCTAGGCAAAGCAACATGGAGACAACCAGGTGGTACACCCTCCACCAGAAAAGTTACTTTTTTTTACTCTCTTTTATACTGTTAAATGTAAAGTTGAAAAGTCACTTACTGATAATTTGAAAACACAAATATACACTACAATCTCATCACTAATGTACTAACAGTAACTCAGTGATTGAGAGTCGAGACAAAACAGGTTTTTAAAATGAGTTTTTTTCAAAAGCATTTTACATTTATGACAGTTGTATATGTTTTTAGAGTGAGGTCTGAGCTGCACAGAAATGCAAAGGAATAGGTTCTCAATAAAAATAAAAATAAATCTAAAAAATGCCATTTTTCCCGATACAACTCTATCATTGTTAACTCCATCAGACACACTAAACACACGCACGCACGTGCGCGCACACGCACATGCACACACACACACACACACACACACACACACACAAACACAATTACAATTGATTTACTCCAATTTAACAAAAAATTACTTACAAAAAGCATCTTGAAATAAGTGTTATTTACCACTGCGACCAATTAAAGTATATCTGAAAATAAAAATTGTAATTTAATTTATTTATTTTAATTTATTTAATTTATGAACATTTGAGTTTCATAATATCTCAATTGCAAAAATATTTTTCTGTTTTAATGTTATAAAATACATTTCTGTAAACAATCAACACAAATCAGGCTATAGATTTTAATACTCTTGCTTAAACCACATAAACGGAATTGCCCAGTTCAAGTTTCTTAAAAATTGTCAAAAACACCCTCCAAATGCATGACTCTGATGGAGTTGACCAAAGCCTGACAGAGTTGACAAAAACCTGACAGAGTTGACAAAAGGTGTGAACACATATGACAAAATGCAGATGTGAACAAATGTGAACAAATATGATTTAATGCAGATGTAAACAGGTCACATCAGCAACAATGAAGAGACACACTATAGGAATGAGGTGAGCTGCCTGGTCAAGTGGTGCAGTAACAACAACCTCTCCCTGAACATGGAGAAGAAAAAGGAGATTGTCACAGCACACCCCCCTCACCATCAACGGGGCTGCTGTGGAGAGAGTGAGCAGTACCAAGTTTCTGGGTGTGCATATCTCTGAGGACCTCTCCTGGTCAAAGAAGACTGCATCACTGGCCAGTAAAGCCCAACAGCGACTCTACTTCCTCCGCAAGTTGAAGAGAGCCAGAGCCCCAGCTCCCATCATGCCCACCTTCTACAGAGGCACGATAGAAAACATCCTCACCAGCTGTATCACTGTGTGGTATAGCACCTGCACCGTGCCGGAAAAACCTACATCGAGTAGTTAGAGCAGCTGTCTCTCTCCCCTCCCTGCAGGACATCTACCGCACCCGCCTCACCCACAAAGCCCTCTGCATTGTGGATGATCCCACCCACCTATCCAACTGCCTCTTTAGTCTGCTGCCATCAGGAAGGAGACTGAGGAGCCTCAGGGCAAAGACCAGCAGACTGAAAGACAGCTTCATCCACCAAACTGTCAGGATGCTGAACTCTCTCCCTGCCCGCCCTTCCCTAATGACACTGCTGCTTAAATGACACTTAAATAACAATGACACTGCTGCTTAAATGACACAATTTGAGCTTTATTACGCTACACATTGTGTGTTTTACTTATTTGTATTATGTACAAGCATATTGTACTTTTTGCTATGTGTATATGTTATGTTTTTGTCATAATGTTTTATTGTCATATTTATAAGATGTTTAATAATCACTGTGGGCATAGGGAGCAAATCCTGTGTGTGCAACCTGTACATATGGCTTTTGACAATAAAGCTGACTTTGAACTTGAAGTCCACTCTCGTCTTCCCCTGACCCTCTGTCTCCAAGTCTGCATCCACCTTTCTGTTCCTCCACAAGCTTTTATTCTGATATTAATTATTTTATATATTTTACTTTGCATTTGACCATTTGAAGCGCTGATGTGACAACATGATTGGTTTATAATAGGTTCATAATGTAAGTACTAGCTAGTTTCGTTTTGTTCATTATGTTAGCTGTGTTCATGACCTCACTCAAGGCTCAGGCTCACTCCAGCACTGTTTAAAGAACTGTATTAGAATGGACTGATGGCGTTGACACTTTTCAGCTGTGATGGCAGAAATTTCATCATTGTCTGTGTTAAATATGACCAGGCTGTGTGTGGTAGTACTGTATTCAGTGGAGTAAGAGTAACAAATTGAACCTGCAGAGATTTAGATAATTATGTTACTGACTGATTTAGTGAGGTTTTTTTTGAAAGTCTGACAGAGTTGACAAAAATGGGACAGTACTTTGACAAGCTGAATTTTGAGGAAACATATTATATAGTTTACAGTAGGCACTTTTAATATAATCTAATGCAATTTTGTTCACATATATAAGGTTTTGAGTTGAAATATGAGAAATCTGGTGTAGGACACAAGAAAATAACAGACATCAAAATTTCCATTTACATTTATGTCAAAATTGTAAAAAAAACATAACATATTTTCAAATAAATAGGTCCAGTATACAGATCTCCCTTAGATGTAACCCTTAGAAGTTTTTGGTTAAATGACATTGAGTCCCTTCCACCAATATGACCACAAATAGTCATCATGCTCATGTTTTCACCTCTGTTGACCTTGGAGTGTATATTGATGTGTGATGGCCTGATGGGTGCTGCAGAAGAGGGGCATTGTGACTCCCAGTGAGAAGAGGGGACAGTGGGGGAGTTATTGTCCCATGGCCAACAGGGCTTCTATAGACTTTAAGCCCAATAGCACAAGAATGCTGATAGGACAAAGGCCATAACTCAATTCTATAGTAGCACAAGTGGGGCATTGTGTTCATACAGGCTCTCTCTTACAGACACACATTAGTTTTTACTACAATAATGGTAATCTATACAGGAGTGCAACTGTGAAACCATGCACTCATTCACCAACCAGTTTCTCATAGCATATAACCCCCACTGGACATCTCCACCTTACACTGAGAATGGCCTGCCAATATGGAGGACAATGAGAAACAGGTTACAAAACAAGTGTATGTGTGAGAGAAAGAGGAGGGTCCCGACTCAGCTGTAATGCAAATGTTTGTGCCTGCCTGTTGAGTCTACCCTCCAAGGCCAATTCCCACCATAAAGCATACACTACCAATGAAAAGTTTTGACATACTTTTTCATTTGTTTTATTTAGTTTCACGACTATTTACATCAAAGGCATCACATATGGCATGTAGTAAACAAAAATGTGTGAAAGAAAAGCATAAAGCATATATATGTTAATTAAAATGTTTACAAATAGTCACCCTTTGCATTGCACACATATGAAGTGATGAAAGGGTGGCTGCATTGAGGAATCTGAATCTAAAAATGTATATTTAGACTTTTTTTTTTCTTTGATACTCAATCCTGCTTTTAAATCTAAATTTTGCTTCATATATTTGGTGTCTTCAGTATATATCTGCAATTTGGAAAGTAGTAAACAAACAAAATACATTGAATGAGAAGGTGTGTCCAAACTTTTGACTAGTGTATCTCCAAATCTAACACAGGTTTTCCATGCCTTCAAAGCCGTCTTCCCTATCCCTATCTTTTTGGACTTGTTCACCCCTGCCCCAGTTGTCTGAACTGTACTTGGCATAAATCAGGAAAAGCAGTAACCCTTGCCACCAATCTGTGAATGGGCCACGAATGAGGAGATATGGGTACATGAAGCTATCTGGCTAATTTGCCAAATTCTTCTACATCTGCCTCACTCCGGTTGGATAGGTGAGTGACCTACAACCATTCCTGCAGCAGAGAGCTGTATGATGCGCCAAGAATGTGCCAACACCTCTCAGCTAAGCGCGTCACGATAAGTCTGAAGAAAACATTAGGTACTATAGCACAAAAATTTGTACATACTTACACCAAAGTGTCTATTATGGTCTACATTTGGCATGACTGTGTGAGCAAAACAGAAAATAGAAACATATGTGCAAAACAAATAACAAAAAGAACTGGGTGATAAGGATATTTTTATCTTTTTTTTTTTTTTGTTAATGTGAAGAATGTCAAGGTCTAAGCTCTCATATCAAATGTTAATGCTGCACGTTCAGGGAGTGTTCAAGCAACAATGTTTCAAACAATAATATTTCACTCTTTTCACTTTGCTGTAGTCTGAGGCATTTAGAACTAGAACTATGAGTGATAGTTTAAACTGGTATCATTAAGCAGGATTACATAACAGAGCAATTTTAAACATGCTCTAGTAGGAATACTTATGAATGAGAAGACATAATCACTAGAGATTAAAAAGTACACAATCACATTTATAGATACAAATAATACTGTACAAAACAACATAGAGAATAATACATAGTTCAGCAAAAGTGTGATAATGAAATTAATAAAAACTGTTAATTTGTAGTATACACATTTTTGACTAAAACTGCACAGAACTAGGGCAGCATTCTTGACCATAGATAGCTGCTTTACCTCTTCTTGTTTGAGTTATATTTCCCCACACATACACATACACACACATTCACAAAACAGGCAGACAAATACATTCACACTCAGGTATTACCCATTTACGACACAAGCACACCTGGACTGGCTAAGAATTAACCACCTGCAGTGGCTTGTATGGCTTGTTCAGTCTTTACATACATATATACACTGTAAAGATGTTGTGATTAGGCCTTTTCACTTGTGCGTCCATTTCCATCAGTCCATCTTATGGTAAAGTGCTTTAGGGAGAAAGACCTGATTTTTTTGTAACCAAAAGGCATTCACTTCCTCAAAATAAGCACAGGTCTTAATTTACAGAGCTGTAGGGTAGATGGTAGCGAATCCTAAATAAGAAAATATGTACACAGCATTTTATACTCATAAGGCGGGTTCATTGTAAAAATTAAACCCAGTGTGGATTCTACCATCACCTTGACACTTTGAATAGTGTTTGAATAGACAGAAACATTACACACCACAGTCCACAAATAGGTGACCATAAAAAACAAAAACCTTTGTCTTGTTTGAAGTGAAAATATTTCTTGTCTACCAGTTGCAATCTTTTTTAAGTAGTGACAGGACTTTCCGACCCAAGCTTGCCTTCCAGGGTTTCACAAAACTCTTCATATTGACTAGGAGGTGATCTTGCTTACGGTCCATGTGGCCAGCCACCAGGTACTCCAACCCTGCACAAAATGTAGATCAGTATATGTGATTGCAGATATTTAGATTGTAGGGCTGGGAATCACAGGGTTCCTTACAATTCGACAAAGTAATATCATGATTCGATACAGTAATATCATGAAGAAAAACACATACAATATAATAAATGCATTAAAATTTCCAACAGCATGAAAACACACAGATGGCAGACCCTCAGCAGCAAAGGTTACATAGTGCACCTTTTATATGCATCTCATCATGCATTTAATTGTTTCTTTAAAAATGTTGGCCTTGCTGATCTATCTATGTATTCTGTATGTATTCATTTAATGTATTTATGGCAACAATAGATTACCTGGATTAAGGATAGGGCAGGTGCAGCCTCGTGCTGTCCAGGATTCAGGGTAAAGGATAACTCGACCCTTCTGTATTTTCACCCTTGTGTTGTGACTCAGCACCTTTTGAACTTTGACCTCTACCTCTGCGTGGGAGCCCTTATCGTGGGCCGACAGCACTTTCACCTTAAGCACTATGAGGGAAAAAAAACTCAATAATGTTTTGAACTGGAAAAAATTACTTGATAATATTAATCAGTTTTACTTGCCATATGTATAATTCATTGTGCAGAAGAGTTTGCTGTTGGACAAGGCTTGCTCTTTGCACTCACATTTCTCTGTGGGGGGTACATAAAAGCACACAGTGATATTTACAAAATGATGAAAACTTTTGTGCGGGGTCCCACTAGTTACTGTACATAGTGTCCATAGTGTAGTGTGTGTCCAGAGAGGAATGTGCCAATGAAAGCTGCCGTAACATGTCTGTGAGGGGTCTGGGAGAGGGGACAGTTGGAAACCATCCGTGCAACCACACGCACATAAACACATGGTCTTTGTGCCATGACCTTCAAAGACCCTATCATAACTTTCATTACTTTACTGCAATGCTTGCTTACTGGAGCAGGGAGAGGATGAAGAGCAGACACACTATTTGTCTTTTACCTGAATAGTGCAATGCTGAGAAGAGTTCATCTGTTCGGAAGATCTTCATTGGTTCACTGGAGTTGTAGGTTTCTAAATCCGACCTACACAAAATAGTATAGATTAATCTGAAATAGGAATCATTTAACTTCTTACAGTTCTAGCCTATTTTTCCTATACACCTGACTAAAATGAGCAGATGGTGGACAAAAGAAAAATGATTAAGAAAAAGTGCAAGGGGCCACGAATGGGCCCAGGTCTTGAATATAATGGTTCAGAAGAAAGTTTCAGTTGTTAAAAATATACAGGCCAACTGGTCACAAACAAGTGCACTCTTTGTGTCTGCCTGGAGTTGGGTAAGAGGAGTCAGAAGGGGCATCCCATATCAAATATGCCAAATTTATCTGTGTATCATTGCATGCTAGGAAGCAGATGAATGATGCCCTGACCCTAAAAGAAATCCAAAAGAAAAGAAGAGGCTGCTTATGGCATACATTTCATTACATGGACTCACCCAAGCATGCAATCCCCTGTGAAGGGATCACAGTCTCCTGCACAGTCACAGGGCCGGCAGCCATATTTGTGGAATCCCCAGTATCCCACCATGCACCTGTCACAATGGGCCCCCGACACTCCTGGTTTGCAGATGCAGTTTCCATTTGTAGGATCACACAGTGAGCTCTTAGTCAAGTGGAAGGGCATGGATCCCAGTGGGTGACATTCACAAGCTGTAAATTGCAAAGCACATAGTGTTGAAATCAAATTAATTAATCAGTCATTGTTATTGTCTTTGTCTGGTCATGTTAAAGGGAAATGTAAAACAAAGGCTCTTATCAAGCATATTTTATCTCATGTTTGGCTGATAAATTTTTGATTTTCTTTATTCAAAAACAACAGCAAGAGAAAGCTAAGACATTGACCATAAGGTGGCTGAGTGGCTAGCGCTCATGCTTCACAGCAAGAAGGTTCCGGGTTCGATCCCCGGGTCGCCTGAGCCTTTCTGTGTGGAGTTTGCATGTTCTCCCCGTGTCTGGGTGGGTTTCCTCCGGGCACTCCGGTTTCCCCCATCAACCCAAAACATGCTTCATGTAAAATCCTCCAGCTTAGGTCCTCCTGACCAAACCGAAGCAAGAAGATCATGGAGATGGTCAACCAGGTGCAGTAATGTGCTGCCCACTGCTCCTAATAACAGGATGGGTTAAATGCAGAGAAGAATTTCTCCTGTGTGAGATCAATAAAGTCACTTCTTCTTCTAAATCTGCCTGTTTCAGGAACAATTAGGAGAGCAGCAACATATTTTATAGGCTAATTGTAAATTTGTAATGAGGAGCACAATTTAAACATTATTCATATTATTTTTTAATTCAGCAAAAGATGCATAGTTTTAAATCAGTCATGGTTTCTGTGTTGTATTGCTATAGACTCCATTATTGTTTTTATCAAATAAAAACCACTATGTCAAAGATTAACACTTAACACTGGTGTTAGACCAATAAAGTAATGAATGTATCACATTTGTTTTTTATTGGCTTGCAAATGTGTAACTGTTGAATCATCACTTTATCATGGAAATGTATAAATAACCAGCATGTTTGGGTGTACCATAGTACTTAAGAGTGCACTCTATTGGGTATTTAGTGAGCAGCCTGTACATGTTAATAATTAGCAGAGATTACAACACTCTGCACATAGTTTCATGTAAAGCTCAAACACTTGTAGTATGCTGATTTTGTGTGTTTACATATCTGTGTGGAAACTGAAGATTTTGCCAAACTATATGAATAAATGTACTTTCAATTACATATTAAGTTAAGAACACACTTAAAACAGCTATTGCCAATTTCCCAAGACATTAGAGGGTAATGAAAAAGCAGTCCTGCTCAGTGATGTTACGTTTCCCGTATCCCTCACAGACAGGTATGGAAAAAATGTTTTTACAACAACTATTGTGGGTGAGAAGCTACGACAAGTTTTCACAACCTACATCCTAGGGGTTCCCCACACATGCCATTGCATCTTTTTCTATCAATCATCTGTCTTTGAGGGTTATAAGACCTAGCCTAAAGCTGCTCCACTATAAGTTACAATAAAAATGCATGTCTTCAGGTGACAAAACTGAAATATTCTTAGAACTGGATGTTTTAAAATGGTCTGGTGAAATTTGACAGTTGTTTTGGACTTAAGCAGACAGCATGTACAAGTCAAGCTCCGCACAGATCCATGTGGTCACATCAGACAAGATAATCAGATTGGGAATGTAGCCACTGCTATGTGTTTAGAGATGACTATCTTGTGTTTACTTAAGACTTGTCTCATCGCCATGAGGCAGCGCGCCGACAACCAGACAGCCTCCCACATACACAGTTACACTGTACCACCAATCATTACCCAGGAGATACTTGAGCTCTGAGTCAGTAAGTAAAAAAATGTGAAAACAGTCTAGGATGGACAATCATGCTGTGTTAGAGTCAAAGCCTAGGTATGCCCCACTATCAGATGATTTACGACAACACAGACCACAAGAGGTAGAGGGCTGTCTGCTGCCCAGACACACACGAAACCCAAGGTGCTCATCACAAATCAATGCCACGAAGCATGTACCAACTTGTGATGCATATCGTGTGTGATCTTAGAGAAAATGAATGAGAAGTGGTGTATGAGGTGAATGGTATAATTTGGACTATAATTATTTTAATATTTACGTGGTAGTAGCAAGCAACAGGGTCTATGCATAAATCCCATACATCAGCATATATCACTTAGTTTGTCAAAGTCATTGCCTTACATTTGCATGAGTCTGGAGCAGTGAAGGGTCGCTTTGGATCTCTGTAGAACCCAGATTTGCACTTGTCACATTGAAGACCCTCTGTGTTGTGAAGGCAGTGGCATACCCCCCCACTGCGCTGGCCAGTCTCATGCCACACTGACCAGTCAAAAAAGCAGCTTTGAGCATGTCCGTTGCATTTACACTCTGGAAAAGTTGGAAGAAATATTGCTTAATAATTCATTTTTTCATAATCTGATTTGATATAGTAAAAATTATCTTGTTCTATCAGTTTGAGAAACTCTGATCTAATCTGTTAAATGCACAGTTGAATGTGCACAATATAACTTTTTTGTTGTTGTCTGTGTCCTGTTTGTCTCCATGGTTTAATGTCATGCTGTGGAATATGCAGGCAAAGCAATAACAAGCAGGGAGTGGATGCTAAATCAAAAAGTTACATAGTTTAAATTAACTTAACGGCAAATTAACCTGATAGTGAGGTCAGGTTTGTAGGTATGTGGTATGCATTCTGCCCAGAAACTCACTGATGCATCCAAAATCCAGTATATGGTGATTTTATTTTAATGTGACTTTACTTTGACATTCATGCGGTGCTCCAGTAATCCCATCAGCAGGCTGCCATGGTCGGTCATTGTAGAGGGGGGCACACACCTCACAGTGTTCACCTGCTGTGTTGTGTCGGCATACACACTTTCCATGAACCTAAGATAGATGGAAGATAGAGAGAAAAAAGATAAATATAATTTGAAGCAAAGAACTCCCATAAAGACTCTGGAAATTCATAATTGCTTTTCATTTTTAGTGCTAATAAATGGCCAAATAATTTATGTTAAATGCCAATGGAAATACAATTTCTAAAATCCTCTTTGTCTAAAACAAGGCTGTGCAATTAAATAAATTTTAATCAAATCTTTTCATTACAACCAAACCTCAATGAAAGTATGTGGTTTGGAGCAGAGTTTGGGCTTTTTAGGAATAAACTGGCCTAAATCATATAGAAATTCATGACAATTTCTTTATTTTCGACAATGCCAAGGACTCTGAAATGAATGTGAATTGCAGTTGTTTGGCTTCATCAGTGATAAAGACCATGAGCCTCAATGTAACTGTGTGTTTGAGTGTTTACTTGTGTATGTGGGGGGTATTTATTACAATGTAGGAACTAAAACCACATATAAAACACATATAAACATATGTATACACACTTCATGAGGATGTGCCTCTCTTATGGGGACAAAAATCAGGAATTAATGATGTAAATACTTTATTAGACATGGTTTACAGTTAAGATATGACTTAAAAATTGCCAAACACTAATAATATTAAGCAAGTAGTGACTGTGATTAACGTCTGGTTTGGTCTCCAGGAAATTAATGCAAGACAAGTCAATGTGATGTCTTCAATAGGATAAAAACCCTACACGTTTGGGTGGCTGTGTATGAGGACAGTGGGAGTGTGTAGCTCCGGGAGCACAATAACAATCTCCTTGTCATTCCTGTGAGCTGGAATGCCATGCATGTGGATAATGATTGAAAAGGGGTGGGTGCAAGGCATCTGAGGAAGCTCTTTTATTTGTTTCCTGTAATATGGAACACACACGAATTATACTCCTAAGCATACATAATTGTGAATGACAAAACAGCATAGGTATTATGCATGAAATTAGTCAGTGATGAATTAAGTAGATTTAATTTGATTTCTACACAAATATTGACTATAAGAATGCAAAAATGAAAACTGCTAAATAAAAAGAAACATAATCTGGATAATTCTACATTAAACACATGACAACACTGCTATAATAATAATCTTAGTGTCCAGTGTGACTAAGCTAGGGTGTGCTAAGAGCTCTGGGTCAATAATCCTAATGCACAAGTATTTACATAAAAAGTGCTTCAAGCTATGGGGAAGTTTGACCTGAAAATGTCAAGAGTAAAAAAGGTAAAGACATATCAAGTGACAAAACAAATGAGGAAAACAGATTCATGAAACATTTTTGGTTTGGAAAGTTTTTTTGTTTTTTTTTATTGTCCAGAAGCCTTAATAAACCTCTATGTTGTTTACTTCACATGGTTTGGTTTTAAACCCTCAATCTCTTGACCTTGTCTTGGCCTTCTAGAGTCCACTTAGCCCTGACCATAACACTGGCTTATAGTGTATTTTTACTTATATGGAGAAAATTAAAAAGGCAGGTTTTGAAATTTGGAGAAAAGCCAAAGACCAGGCTGAGCACACATATTTGAATCATTACTAGCGCTTCAGTAGCTTGCCTCCAGAGCATTACTTCTGAGTGTATGACAGCTTTGTGGCTAACTATCAGACAAGTGTAATTGCTCTTCACCGCAAAGCCCCATGTGAAGGATCAGCAGCACTAAACAACAACAATCTTTGTTTTGGACACTTTCTCCACTGATTACTGCACACACTGAACAAAAAGCATTATATGTAGGACAGGACTGTAACTAATTTTTCCCGTCAACATTGGAAACACATGTGGTCACACATGGCTTTTTGGAAAGTTGATGAAAATAACAGAAAACATTTTTCTCATTGCTAATCTTTACTCTCATCTATATTTTCATAACAATGCTATTTGTTTGGGTTATACCAACAAACCAGCTCTGGGTTGAGAAATAATCACACAGACCAAAACAGTGACAGTCAGGGAAAATGCCAGCTTACATAACTCTTGCTTACCCAAATCTCTACTAGATAAGAACTTAGAAGCAATGATGGCCGTGGGTAAGCCTATGTGAGAACTTTAGCTATTTTGGCTTGTATCTTGGTACTCTCTCTGTTCTTTTCTTGATTTAGAAAACATTCACTTGACCAGTTCTGGCTAAATTAAAGATGTAATGAATACATCAAATTTAGTGTCTTCTTTAAGAAGTGCAAGTATCTGAATCAGTGCTAAAAAGGGCTGCATGTAGTTCATCACTCATCTAACTTAGTGCACTTGTATATACTATACTGTATTGTGTTACACATTATGGCTGGGGTTATCTGTCTATATGGTCCATAAGTAAGAGGAAATTTCACTTTCCTTGGGCCTCACTGATTGCAGCAAAACAGATGCACTACTTCAAAAGCCAGTGTTGGTGTTTATGTTGAGATGGCTTTGATATGAACTCATAATGAAATACACACCCATCAACTCAAACATTAGCCTCTATCAGTTTTTACATCTCTTACATTTCAGGAATGCATCAGACCGGATAGTGGAAACAGAGGAAACAGCACCACTGACCCAAACCCGCCCTTCCTTTAGACTTTTATTATTTCTGCCGACTGAGCTGTGATGTGGACACAACAAAACATTAGCTCCTGACACTTGCTTGGATTAAGGAGAATCTCGCCATGGAGAGTAGTCTTTCCCATTTCATCAAAAATTGCCTCCAACCATGGAGTCATTTGTATATTAATTTGTCTTAGGTCAGATAATGGTTCTCTCACCTTGAGGCTTTTATCCTTGCTTTAGAGTGGCACAAAACAATAAGCTAGAGTTTGTGAGCTGCTTGTGGCAATACATGAATGATTATTTTCATTTGGCATCATTTGAAATGACAGTAATACACAGCCCAGATATTTGAGGTTAAATGACATGTGCTGGACTTACCACATGATTGGTGCGGTCTTTCACAGGCTGGTAGCCGGCTGCAGGAACACACTGTTCAGCATGGCCATTACAGAAACAGCTTCCCTTTACTATCAGGTCATAAATAGCAAAGTGTTGCGTTGGGAGAGATCTCTGAGCAGAGGCTGGGTCTTTAGCCTGGCAAGGACATGACTGATGCTTCAACAATCGAATTCGGATATTGGTCACTCTCAGCTGCTGCTGGCCCTCCAGCCCAAAAGGATCCACAGACTCCCACTTAGGAAGGGTCCGGTAGATCGCCTGAGAAGAAAAATATCTGTATGTCCTTTAAAGAAAATTACAGCTGTAAAGTTTCTGGATTTCAGGGCTAGAACAGGACATCATTTAACAAGTGATTTGTCATAATGGTTTGGATGCCCCTAACAGCTCATTCCATTTTTACCCTAACCATGAAATTACATGTTTATGTCAGTGTGATTTAGAGCATAAGAGTTTAGTTACAATTTACAATCAAGTCTATTGCTGTTACCCACGTGACAGCATATGTCTTTTTAATGGTTTTGGTGTCTTTTTTGCTCTAAACATTAACCTTTTAACCTGCGTTCATTATATCTGTCCTCACATGACCTGAAGGGAGGTGCCTACTATTAGACCCCCTTTGACCATGTCTGGATCCTGGACATCCTTCAAACTGAGGATCCTTTCATATGCTGCCATCACCATGACTACCACCACCATTGGCACCTAACAGTTGCCAGGGTGAAAAGTGTCTGACCCAAATATGGAAAGTTTGTATTTGCCAACACATCCCACTGTCATTTATTGGCCATGCAAGAGTGTGTTTTTAATGGTAATGTAAAATGCATGCAAGCCCCTGGCTCCTTTATTGGCAAAGAGACTTGCCAAAGTGTGATAGAGGGATACTATTAATTTCTCTGTTGTTGCACAAGGTTACAGGGTCACAGCATTGTGGACTGCAATTAAGAGAAGCCGACAAATAGGACGAGGGGCACTGGTCTGCGGGAGAGCATGGGCCGCGGGGCCAGACAAAAACAGAGATGGAGATGCGGATTCACATAACTCAGTAATGGACAAAGGGCCCATGACAGCACAGCAACACCACGGCAACACCAAAATACACACACTAGCACACACTGTTGCAAACATCGGGGCTGGGTAGAGGGTGCTATCTGGGCTGTGACAATAAAACACTTTGAGAAATAACAGATTAGAGGAATTTGTTATGTTTTGGTAACACTTCATTCCTATTTATTCCTATTTCCTTGGTATAAGGGCTAATGGGCAAATATTAGAATTAATCCTTGATATTGTGTCTATTGCGGGATGGTTACTATGTGAAGCATGAAACCACTTTGATCCTTTTTAATCCATAAATTAGCCAAGATGGCATTACCATTCGTAATTCCATCAAAGCGATGTGGACTGTACTCTGATAAACAGGCACAATAGGCATTGATGGAAAAAAGAAAGACACACAAAGCAGGGGTGGAAGGGTGTCTAGCCAACAGCACTAATATCAGAGCTATACCACTTCCTTCCCTGCAAACAGACGGAAAGCTGACTGAACTGCTTATCCGAATATGTGTGTATTTTGAAAGGCTTGTTCTCTTCCCAAAGGAGCTCAACAACAAACACTTGCATTCTTGCAGCTAGGCTCTGACCTCATAAATAAGACTAGGAGCCCTGCTGTACAACATACTGAACTACTGCCACTGTCTGCTACAGGTGAATTGTACAGCTCCTCTTCACAAGAGATGGCATTCTTTCATTTTTGAAGGACAAGTTAAAAAAAAGAATACCTGCTTCCTGTAATCACTTCTAGCAAAAGACCCCACTTCTCTGTTAAACTCTTTTCAAACCATCAGCCATTCATCAAAGTCCCTCCTTATCTGATCCCTGGAGCTGGGACACACATGCAATCAACATGCTTTGATTCACACTACACAGATGCACCATGGCCAATAGCAGTGTTTGCATACAGGTGCTGCAGGGTTTAAACTAACCTGTCAGATTTTTGGCTTGTTTGGTCCTTTAAAGTATTTAAAAACAAATTCTTGACAATATCATGTCTTCTTTCATCAGCTTTCTCAGCCAAAGGTACTACTGTTCAAGATTAAAATTGTATTTCCACAGCAAAACGTTGACTGACATTTTGTTATGGTAAAAATATACTATGGTTTTGCAATTTAAAATAGGGTCTGTTTTAAAATGAATCCACAAAATAAGGTAAAGAAAAGGCACAAGCCTGTGCAAAGTGAGTCAAAGTCACCACTTGACCTTTGTGGACCTGAGGGCCATTAGTGCAAAGGTCAAAGAGCAACAGTCTTGTTATTCGCACAGGTGGCTTAGTCCCACACAAGCTCTGCTAAACACAAATAAATTAAACACTTCAGTGGTTTGTGCAACAAAACCATAATCACATGCACAATGCACAAGCATGACAGAAAACATTTACTAAACAGTACCTCTTGATCTAAACATAAATAACAATGATAATTAAAGCCGCAAGCGGCGTTGGTCGGGACCTCGCACCTGCGTTTGTTCGTCTCACTGAGACGCACACCCATACCGAATTTCGTGTGCCTGGCAAAAATGGTAAGCCATATCGGACAATTTATCCTGTTAGGGGCTCAGCTAGCGGTAGATTTCTGACAGTTCCCTGGCCTGTCATATGGGGGCGCTATGTCAGACTGCCAGTTATTTGGCATGAAAATCTTGGTAGTCCTCATCTACATTACCCTGTGAAGGTTTAGTCTGAGGAAGAACTCCAAATTCAATAAAAACCTCCCATTCATAACTCCCATTTAATGAATACCTAATTTTATCGATCCGCCGTATCGTCATATTATCGCCTATTTGAAAACATGTAGGCCTCCATGCTGAGGCCTACATGAACCTTCGATGCTTGTCCCCACATTGCTGCTTGCAGCTATATCAGATCAAAGGTACAAAGATCAAAGACCTTTGATCAGGGCGTTGCCTAGCAACAAATACCTCCCATTCATAACTCATCACTCCCATTCAATAAATACCTAAATTTATCGATCCGCCGTGTCGTCATATTACCGCCTATTTGAAAATCCTTCGCAATTTAACATCTCCAACGTCTTAAGATTATGTTCACCAAAATTTAAGCCTATCTGAGGTACGGTGTAGGAGAAGTGTTTCAAATTCCATACCTAACTTTATCGATCCGCCGTATCGTCATGTTACCGCCTATTTGAAAATCCTTCGCAATTTAACATCTCCAACGTCTTAAGATTATGCTTACCAAAATTTATGCCCATCTGAGGTACGGTCTAGGAGACCCCCCACTGGGGGTCCCCCAGTGGGGGGTCTCCCAGGGACCCCCAGGTCCCCCAGGGACGAGACTTTGTGTGGTCGTACTGGCAGCACTTTGTGATGCCCGTGCAAAGTTTTGTTTGTTTTGAAGCATGGGAACATGCTCAAAATTGCCCCAGCGTGTATGAACAAGAATAATAATAATACGGAAACAAAGCAACAACAATAGGGACCTTCGTCCCCCTTCGGGCTCGGTCCCTAATAATGATGGCAGACATATTTGAGCATCTTGGAGTCAGTTGGGTTGGGGTGGCATGACACCATAAAAATAGAAGAAATCTCCCCATTTGCATCCCCCCTTTACCATGCCTTAGTTCTCACATCTGTAGTCCAGCTCTATTCACATGTGGTCTGAATTAGAGATCAGTGGACATCAGGAAGCCCTATCGTGCAACAGTCAAAGTACGCCTATTAGCCCCTCACTCAGACACATGGCTACTATTCCCATCTGACAGTTCTGTTTGGCTAGCATGCTTCTCCATGTCCCGTGACTCACTTGAACCAATTAAAAATGTATTGCTTTTACATTTTTAGGGTGCAGGTGTAGTCTACAGCCTGCTTGGGTGGATCAAAGCTAAGTACAATATTAAAGGTAAAGCCACCAAAAGCTCTTAAGCAACAGTGAAATTCCTGAGAAACCATTTAAAATTAAAAAGGTACTCTCTTGTCTGCCATCTTGTTCAGATCAAGAATGTATCTGGCCAAAAGGCACATAGGTCGCATAATGATAATATTAATGTAAAAACATCTTTCTTCTCACCTCTCCACGGTGACAGGGAAAAGCCCCAGAGTATTTGGAAGTGCATGTGGCCCCATCACGGCCCACTGCTGCCTTCTCTTCTTCCATACCAAAGGCGGCACTACAGTTGGAGGCGTAATACTGCAGCATCTTCCATGTTTTCCCAAAGTCCTGCGAGCGCTCTAGCATCATGGCGGCAGGTCGCGTAGACTTAAACACCAAGATCAAGTGCGTGAAGTAAAACTCAGCTTCCAAGTTTAGCTGCACTGTTTCTGACTCCACGCCTTCTGCTGACTGCCACCATGTGTTAGGGTGGCGAAAAGATGAATCGGACATGGCTCCCGCTAGGTGTGATAGGAAGGGTAGTCCAGCGTTACACTTAGCACACTTGGCACTGCTGCAGGACAAGTTGATGTTGGGGTCAACATAGGAGCAGTACTGTTCTGTGCCATTGTTCCCACATACAGTCTGTGTTAGGACCCTGCGACCAAGGACAAGGTTTCCCATGCGTGGGTTACAGGCTCGGCTCTCACAGCGAGGGGCCACACCTGTGCGAAACATCTCCACCGACCGCCCTGAAGCGAGAGGGAACATTTACTCATGTGCTGGGTAAATAGGCAAGAGAAAACACAGGCACAGAGGTGCGACTCATAAGTCATAATACATTTCAACTTGCTATTATGTAATCATTTTCAGGAAACATCTACTACCTGCTTGTTTCCAAAGAGATGGTATTGCCTTTTCTGTTCAGTATGGAATTAAATTTATTCAATTACAGGTGTCTTTATGTTGATAAACAAGCGAGATGGATCGCTTCACCACATCTGACCAGTAATTTGACCTGATGGTGTCACCTGCTTGTCTTTTCTGAGTTAGATAAGATTAATGCCATGTTGTGGAAAACTCAACGCAAAACAATTACATCTCTATGGAGACAAGCAAGTGGTGGACCCTTCAACAGAAAAGTTACATAATGCATCTTTAAGTCACTTGTTTATGCTTTTGTCTTTCGGGATTGTTACTAGCATCTCCTATATTATGTAATAATTTGCATTTCTATATTTATTATGGCTTGGGCCCAGCACAAGGAGAACACTTGGTTGAGACTGGGTCTGGATTTGTGATCCCATTTTGTGAACAAATCGTAATTGATCTGATGCATCCTTACAATCTGCTGTAACTTGCCTTTCCATCTATCATTTTTTGTTAGTAACAGATTAATTACTCTGAATTCCTTTGCACATGTTGATATCATTAGCTTTATTAAATGTTACTCAAAAAGGAAAACTGAAGACATTTGCCCTGAGTGTATGGTCTCTAGAGAATGTATAGCCTATACTTTGACGCAAATAAACTTTGGCAGCTTTGGAGGATGAAATGCATTCAGATATCTATACCAGGCGCTTCATGAGCCCCGGGGTCACACTGTCAACTTCCAAAGAGGATTTATTACGTCAAACGCACAGCTCCTATTTTGTGTAAATGAGAGACCCCAGACTGTCTCATGTACAGCTATTGTTGAGATAGATTTTTGCACAGCAGGGTGCCTTTTGTTGCAGGTTTGTTACATAACTGCATATTTATAAAGGTCAGTCAGAGTAGAAAGCAAGAATGAAACCTTAGTCATGAAGGTCCAGTCTGTTTACATCTGAACAGTAGGCAGCACAAAAACAACGGATAAAGAGACTTAGGCTTCTAATATCCCCAACAATGTCATAATTCTATGCCTTTGTCTGTAGGCGTATAACATTTATAAAACAGGTTGTGTTCAGTATTCATGTTATTGTAATTACAGACAAAAGCTAATTGAAAAGCAGAAACATACATTTTATGCTTCCCCACGTGATGTGTAGCCTACATGATAATAACAACAACGCACACTACTCACCTATATCTGACCTGAGTGCCAGAGTGATCAAAAACAAAATCCACATAGTTCGAATGAATCTGGAGGAAAAATTACAACAACTCAAAAGAAAGAAGTTTCTAACAGCATCTCCACGGGTACAGCCTACAGTAGCAACACAACAAGTGCGCAGGATCAATTTCAATGGGGACTTTCTCTTTCACTCAACTTCGTCCCAAAGAGGCAGCGGTAACTGAGCGCGAGAGGGGGACATGATCCTGTGCGGCGCGTGATGTCAGCCTGAGAAAGTGGGAAAACTCGAGTCAAGAAGAGGTCCACGGCTCTGTGCGACTCGTCTGTATGCTGGAGACCTGAAACGTGTTTCATTTCCCCGCAGTGAGGCGCCTGTTGCTCTGCTCAGTGGATCTATTTCTAAGGAGCGCTCGGACGGTGTAGTGAGTGTGATGAGCAGAGCCCCGCCTCCCACTGCTATTTTCTCCTGATTTAAAGAAACCCTCCAATGTGCGCTCCTACTGCGCTTTTACTATCGGACTGAGCCAGTCTGGCAAACAGGCTCTGCTCTTACGTGATGTTAGCCATATGGGGTCAGCATTTAGCCACATAGTATACTCAAAAACAATGTAGGAGCAGAGCAGACTGTACATACAGTCTACATGGTGCAGGGGCTATGGGGCTTTTTCTTTGGCTTTTTCAAATTGTTGTTGTTGTTGTTTTATTGTAGCCAGTAGCTATGTCACTGGTGAGCCAATATGAACAACCCATTTATTTTATGTCACAGATTTATATAAAAGGAAAAATAACTTTCCCAACTCTGGCTGGATGTAGGCGCTCCTTGATCTGATGTTGAAATGGAATATGGACTATAGCTTTGTTGTACAATAAAATAAAATATCCTCCTGGGACCCGAAGAAAAAAAGTTAAATAAATAAATAAAATAAATAAATAAAATCTAAATTATTATTATTATTATTATTATTATTATTATTATTATTATTATTATTATTATTATTATTATTATTATTATTATTATTATCCATCCATTTTCTTGGATGGATAATTTTGTTAATGTTAATTTTATTTTTATTCATAATGTTGTAACATGTCCTCTGTAATAGACTGGAATAGTGTTAAATCCATGTCAAGTTAGCAACCTAACAAAAACATTTATTCAGTTGGTTCTACAGTCGCCTCAAAAGGTTTTTAGACTCCCTTTTAATTTCTTATTTATTTATGTATGTATTTTTATTTACAATGTTTTTATTTTATATTTTTATGTATTATTATTATTAGTAGTAGTAATAATAATAATAATAATAATAATAATAATAATAATAATAATAATAATAATAATAATAATAATAATAATAATTTGTTTATTTATTTTATTATTATTTTTTATTATTTTTTATCATAGTGCAGCCACAAACTAGAGTCTATCTCAAAACTTAAAAGATGTCCACTATAAAGGACACTAATGAATGGGCGGGTCTCAGGAGGATATAGAATATAATACAAATATAATATAAAATTGAATTTTCTCTGGTTTCCCCCATCAACACAAGTCTTCCATCTAAGGAAGTCCCAACCATACCTGGGGCAAATTCTGGTGATGGGTCCCTCCTGACAGGTTGCCCATGCAGCAGTGAAGAATGGGTCAAATACACACTGGTGAGACAAGGTTGTGTTTTATACGTGTAACAAAAACTGTACGTCAGACACAACAGGTGGTTTGTACAAGTATGTAGGCTACCCCTGTAAATTGTACAATCTTAACATTGACATTGACTATGATTTCTTCATGAGCCTTCAGCCATTTGAACCTAGCCCCAGTAAAACAGCATGGTTTTGCTCCTCAGGCTGACGTGAAATCAGACTGTGACCTCTTTTCTGGTTATATGACCCGTGTCCAATAAGCACAAGGCCAAAAGAAACGGTCTCACCTGTACAGTTCATTCTGTCTCTCCCGGTTCACTGAAGGGACCCATTCTTCTTTGAGATTCAAGCTGCAATCCAGTGGGAGATTTAATGGACATTAGCACCACTTCATTTAATCCTCCCTAGTTTACAGTAGGCCCTGCTCGGCTATTGAACCAAAAGGTCTGGAGTAACCTTTTTACTTGGCTTGTTGGTCTCAATATCTTATATATTACATATTTTGTGTCTTTATTTCCTTAAGTAGGTTACACATACCATATCATCACACCTCAGTTGACACAGTTGCTGATTGACATATAGGTCAATTATGCAGAGGCAAATCAAGTCAAGAGTGAAGAAAATAACCTAAATGATGTAACTGAGGGAGAATTCCAAATATTCAAAGAAAGCTCTCGAGCTATTTCTGAGGAATTTTAGGCCTTTTTTTTTTTTACTTCAGTATGTAAATGTTTTATGTAGAATCATCAAGTTTGAACTTGTCAAATAGACCTAAACATGTCTGCTTTGCTTAAACTAGACTTTTTTTTTTTCCCATCAAGGCCCTATGTTGAAACATATAGGCTGCAGGAAGGCAAGGTGGTCAATGCATTCAAGAATAGGCAGTCCCCCAAAATTGAAAAGTACCCAGCCCTTGCCCCACTGGGGTTTAATCTTGAAACCTTTTTTACGTCCCAGACTAGTTCACACCAAAATGTCTGTTATGACAGGGATAACAAGGCTATGGTTTTTAGGTCATTTCACCAGGAAGCCTAAGTGCCAACAAAAATAGTAGTTTAATAATAGTTGTAGGCCTATGTACATTTCCCTATTATAGAGGATTTCAGTTCTACAGCAAAAGTAGGCTGTTATTTGGCTATAGATAGCAAAGTAGTAATTGCAGTAATTTGTTGACAAAGGTATGCATGGCCATAGTAAGAGTTTAGTTAGACGTACATACTTAGAATGTATAACGTGTATAATGTGAATTACACGTTTACTTACTTACACGTTAAATGCCATGTAAACACCGCGTAAACCCCATGTACACCCCATGTAAACCCCACATACACCCCATGTACACCCCATGTACACTCCATGTAAACCCTATGTAAACCCCACATACACCCCATGTACACCCCATGTACACTCTATGTACACCCCATATACACTCCATGTACACTCCATGTACACCCCATGTACACCCCATGTACACTCCATGTACACCCCATGTATACCCCATGTACACTCCATGTACACCCCATACAAATTGAACTTCTCCTTTGATCTATGTACACCCCATATACACCCCATGTACACCCCATGTACACCCCATGTACACTCCATGTACACCCCATATACACCCCATGTACACTCCATGCACACCCCATGTACACCCCATGTACACCCCATGTATACCCCATGTACACTCCATGTACACCCCATATACGCCCCATGTACACTCCATGTACACTCCATGTACACCCCATGTACACCCCATATACACCCCATGTACACCCCATGTACACTCCATGTACACCCCATATACGCCCCATGTACACTCCATGCCACTAGGCGGCGCTGTACTAAAAAGAGGCGCGCTCTTTAAGGTCAAAATATTTTGCTTCCGGCTCGGCGATAAAGCGTGTACTGCTTTTGTGAAACAGACGTTTTTGTAACGAATATACCGCAACTTTCCATTTATAACTATCAACATCGTACTAAAAGATGGTGAGTATATGCATTTATTTCCTCGAAACGCCACTATATGTATGTATTCAGATTGTAGAATCATCACCGTACAATTAAGTAAATACTGTGTTAGCCGAGCTAGCCTTTCATTCATCACTAGTCTTTATGACGGGAATGAATAAAGCTCTCCCATTTGAACTCATAACACTACATGTAATAACAATAAATCATCGGCCTTAGTTGCATTGTTGTGTTACGTTTGGAGGATTTTATTCATACTGATTGTTCTACAATCGGTATACCAGATATCTGGTGCAGAACCAATAGATATCTGGTGCAAAACTCTGCTCTTATGCATCGCCTGCTCTTTTGGGACTTACATGGTATATGATTTTGTTTTGCGTTTATTAATATAGGGATGGAATATAACTGTGTAATATGCTAATGAAAACACTCACTGTGCACCTGATCTCTTCCTCTAGAGTTTACCCCTCAATCCCAAACCTTTCCTAAACGGCCTGACGGGAAAACCAGTGATGGTGAAGCTGAAGTGGGGCATGGAGTATAAAGGGTATCTGGTATCTGTGGACGGATACATGAACATGCAGGTGAGAAGTTAAATATGAGACCTATGCCTTGATTTAGGGAGAGCTGACTTACTTTCTTTATGCTAATACAATGATTTATTTCATTATAATCTTAAACCCTAATTTAATCATTTTGTTTGGGCAGCTTGCAAACACAGAAGAATATGTGGACGGAGCATTGGCAGGACATCTGGGAGAAGTGCTTATTAGGTATGTTGTAAATTCAGCTCGAGATGATCAAGAATTTGGAAAATGATTATTAAACTTGGACAATATAGAACCACCACAAATGTTATATTAAATGTCATTAGGACATTAATTACATTTACACCACTATGCTTATATTCTGTGATGCATTTTTGCAGGTGTAATAATGTCTTATACATCAGAGGTGTGGAAGAAGAAGAGGAAGATGGCGAGATGAGAGAGTGATGTCTGAAGATCTGGCCTAATGTCTCTTGATTATGACAATGAGTTTGTGAGCTTGTGTTTTCACCATGTGAAACAAATGATAGTCTGGATTTTTTTCTTTTTACATTTTTGTATTTTACATATGTGAGGCCAATTTTATGTTATACCTTTGTAATGAGCAAACAATAAACCGATATTGGAACCTTTTCTTAAATGTGTTTCTTTTTTTTAGTATAATATACAAAATAAACCATCTGCAGCTCCACCCACAGTGTACTTTAAACCCTGCGCTGCTCTCCTGGGCAAATATTTGCTGGTTCCCCTGACTGTTAGTTAAACCATTTTACTCTAAAGTTGCAAACCTTGTATGAGAAAAAATGTCAAAAAATTATAGGCTGTTGGTGAAAAATGCAAAACAATTGGTTTTGATTTGCAGCAGCGGAGAAAAATACTTGACAAGTGATGGAATGCAACATCTTAAGATAATTGAAAATGGGAGCATCGTCGTAGGGAGGTAAGTGATGGAAAAATTGACTTAAAATACAATAGCCTTGTAATGAAATTTGTGATTATTTGGTAAGAACTTTCTTAAGCTTACCTTTACCATTTTCAGAGATGGACGAATAGAAGCTGTAGGGACTGCTGATACAATCAATATTAACTATTCAGAGGCCTCTTTTGATAAGGTCATTGATGCAACTGGAATGTGTGTTCTGCCTGGTGAGTTTAAATGATTAATGTTGCATATGTTTAATGAAGATTCAAAGTCAAATATACACTGTTTCAGGATTGGTTGACGCACACACTCATCCTGTTTGGGCTGGTGACAGAGTACATGAATTTGCAATGAAGGTAATTTTAAGTACTTTGTTTATATAGTGCTTCACGGATAAAAGTGCTTTACAGGGAGAAGGCACACCAAATGAGTAAAATGGGGTAATAGGACTCATTCCATCAAAAGTGTCTTCAGCTGCTTTGACTTTGAAATGGCTGTGTTTGATTTAAACGAAAGTGAATAAAAAGGTGTGATATTGCAGTTGGCTGGAGCTACTTACATGGATGTCCATCGTGCTGGAGGAGGAATACATTTTACTGTGGAGCACACTCGAGCGGCTGATGCCTCTGAACTTGTGGCCTCTCTGAATGGTAGACTGAAGAGAATGCTGCACACAGGAACCACTTTGGTTGAGTGTAAGAGTGGCTATGGCTTAGATCTGCAAACTGAACTGAAGATGCTTGAGGTGATTGAGACAGCAAGGTGCACCCTACCAATAAATATCTCCTCAACCTACTGTGGTGCACATGCAGTGCCTAAGTAAGAGCCATCCTCAGTTCTGTTATGTGTTGATTGGTAAAAGTGTGTGCTTACCTAAATGTAGTTGCATATTTTCTGTCCTTTTCATATGAATCTTCTAATCTTGTATTTGTACGTTATTTTTTTATTTATTCAGAGGAAAAACTGTTGACGAGGCTACTGAAGACATTTTGCAGGTGCAGCTTCCTAAGTTGAAAGAGTGCATGGACTCCAGGGCCATCCAAGTAGACAACATTGATGTTTTTTGTGAGAAAGGAGTGTTTGACTTAAGTTCAACAAAATCCATTTTGCAAGCTGGCAAAGACATGGGCCTTAACATAAATTTTCATGGAGATGAACTACACCCCATGAACTCTGCTCAGGTACTATTTTTATGTCTTACAACTGTTAATTTGTTATTCAATTTGCTTTGTACTGTAAAGTGTATATTTGCTAACACCGTGGCAATGTGCATTTTAGTTGGGAGCTGAACTTGGAGCACTGGCCATTAGTCACCTGGAGGAGGTCACAGACGAAGGTATTGCTGCTATGGCAAAGGCAAAAACAGCTGCCATCCTTCTACCAACCACAGCTTATATTCTGAGGTAAGCACAGTATTTAGAGCATTAAATTCTGTCATATTTATCTATATCGGTCCTCTTCAGGCTTCCCCAACCCCGTGCCAGAGACATGTTGAAGGCTGGAGTCATTGTTGCTCTTGGCAGTGACTTCAACCCCAACGCATACTGCTGCTCTATGGTGGGTCTGACATGTTTGTAATGAAATTAACTGTTTAACAAAACTTAAATGTTACTGCCTGTATTTGTTGTCAGCCCATAGTCATGCACCTGGCCTGTGTTAATATGCGGATGTCCATGTCTGAGGCTTTAGCTGCTGCCACCATAAATGCAGCCTATGCCCTTGGGCGCTCCAGTACACATGGCTCTTTAGAAGTCAATAAAGATGGAGACTTACTGATTCTCAATACAACACCGTAAGATAATATATGTTAGAACTTATATTTTTCTGTTCTCAGCAATGCAGTAATCAGTGTCTTAAATGCAGTTGGGAGCATCTGATTTACCAACTGGGAGGACATCAAGAGCTTATCCGTTATGTTGTCATCAAGGGCAACATCATCTATGACAATGACCAAACCATGGACTGTAAAAGATTCTGTTAAAATTAATTTCACTCATATTGATCATTAGTAGACTGCTGCCTCCACGGTCTAGCACTGGATAAAGTGGATAAAGAAAATTGATGCATGGACGATCATTAATAAAATCTTTTCTTTAAAAAAAAAAAATCTAATTTCTACATGTTTCATTTCTGCCCTACCCTTATATCTTAAAGTTGCTAGAGTTTCTGTCACCATAACACATTTGAACTGTTATCAATTATTTACATGCTGTAATTTATTATTATTATTATTATTATTATTATTATTATTATTATTGTTACAGTGCATTTATTGAAAATAATGGTATGTTCATAAATGAAATCCACAGGTCACAATAAGAACAATTACAAAAATATACAGCAAAGCTAATTCATAACAGATGGGCAAACAAATGACAACACTACACAAATATATGGTATATTATGAACTAAAGGTGAGCTCAACAGAAATCTTGTAGTGCACGAACAATATGCCTTTTATAACTATGCATATTATACCATAATGAGTAACAAAAACTCCACCTAAGCTTCGTACTTCTTTCCTGCTCTGTGAATCTGTTGGTACAGTGTCATTGAAAACGCCATTCCAAGGAGCTGAGGGAACAAATCCAGATATCAAAATTAAAATAAACATTCTAGAACAAAGTAAAGCACATTTAAAGAACTAAATTAGTGATTTCAGGCTGCATATGATGAATTATAGAAGCATTATTCCAGTAATCTGTTTTAGTTATGTTTTGCTCTGTAGTGAGCGTAACTTTGAGTGCTATTTTTAAACAGTAGTAGCCTTTAAATTACCACATACCTGAATGACCAACACACACAATGCAATGGTTCCCAAAAGGTGCTTGTTGTCATCTAACCATTCCTCCACCTTCTCATAGCAACCCTGAAAGTAAACAGAGGCTTCAGGTCAGTATTTAACATTCTCTGTTGGGTAGTGTAACTATATAACAAAAAATGTTATAAGGTAGTAACTAGGGCTAGAATAGAAGGGAATATCTATTTTAAATAAGAACATACACACCCTTGTCCAAAAAGCGTTGGAAGAATTGTGACCACAGCCAGGGAAGACATGCTGGCAGCAACGATCAGGAACTTGGTTGACTTGAAGTGCAGTGTACCAGTCGGTGTGCCCCATCACTCCACAACATCTCCACTGTTAGAAATAGCAGCTTGTTCACATGAAGAACTATTGTTGCATATACTGTATATTGCTCTGCCTTTATACCTCTCCCTGTATGGCATTCCAGGCATCCCTCAGGCCAGCATTATTGTCTGTGTTATAGAGAACCAATCCTTCTTTTAGGTCTTTCTTGGCATTGTCCCTGACCTGGAGATAGCATATCATAGTCAATATCATAGTTATTGTAACCACTTAAACACTCAAAATCTTGCTGATTATATTACACTATCCTACCTTATCTGTGTGGGCGAAGAACAAAATGAGGAGGACAAGTTCGGCGAAAAGGATGATCAAAAGCACAATGAAAAACTATAAAAACACACACACACATAAAATTACTTGCATTCAGTTTAAAGGTGCAAGTTTTCTAATAGAAGGTCCATTAAGAGCTTGAGTCCAAGGATATCGTATTGCTTTGCCTGGAGTGTTTCACAGTATGGCATTAAACTTATCTATCCATGGAGTCAAGCGGGCACCACCAGGCCAGGTTACAGGTAAAATCTAATACAGTGGTACCTCACCTTACGAAATTAATTCATTCCAGAAGTGGTTTCGTAACGTGAAAAATTCGTAAGTTGAGTAGCTATTTCAATGGAAAAAGCCTGATCCGTTCCAAGGTTTTTTTTTTATAGTGTAACTTTTTTTTTTTATAGTGTAACGTTGTGTTCTGCATCCTGGCGGGCTAAGAGACTAGACCAGGACTAAAAGAACGTGGAATAAACCAGGTCTGGCCAGAACTAAACCTGGATTGGACCTGTTATTATTATAACATGGCAGTGCCGTTGGAGGAGCGCATTGCTCGTGTCTCCGCGCTCCTTGCGGTGCGGGGCGGGCTCTGCTTCTATCTGACCTCCAGAGCCGGGACGCTGACACTGTGAGCTAACAGGCCGAGGAAGGTGCTCTATAGGCGGTGTTGTGAGATGTGTCTATCTTGTGTCTATAACTCAGTGCAGAAGAGAGAGTCTGCGTGTGGGTGCGCGCGCGCCGTGTGTAGAGGAGTCTCCGCGGAGTAGAGGAGACAATAAAGCCCCACTCTGCAGCAAAACTGCCTTTTAAAAAAAAAATTGCATTCTCCCCCACTGTAAGCACGCGATGTCCACAAGGGAGTTAACCCCGGAGGGAAAGCTATCTCCGGCCCTGGAGAAGACAATCTCCCCTGTGTCTCCCAACCACGGTTAGGAGATGAGAGCAGGAATGGATAACAGCGGGCAAGACCGCAGGGTCTCGCTCGGGTTGGGCGCTGGTTCTATGTAACTTCCAGGTCTAGACCAGAACTAAACCAGGTCTAAACCAGGACCGGAGCAGGAATAAATCACCCCGTGCTCGGCCCGCGCGTGCTCGGCCCCGAGGAGGAGGCACGGCTGCATCCCGCAGCCCCGGTGTAGCGCGGCCTTGCGCCGTGTCGACGTGCTCCTTCGATGTCGGCTCTTCCTATCACTGTGAAGCAGAATTCACCAAGTGTTGCATTGTTCACTCACTAAGGGAACGTGAGCTGGGTTTAGACCGTCGTGAGACAGGTGAGTTTTACCATACTGATGATGTGTTGTTGTGTCTCCGCTTGTTTCGGGGCATGCATCTGAGCGTGCATTAATTGAATTTTTGAGATTTGTTGTTTTTAAAGTGCTTTATAAATGAAGTTGGATTGGATTGGAGATTTCGCGTTTCGTAACTTGAAATTTCATTCGTATCTAGAGACCAAAATTTGACGTGAAGGCGTTTCGTAACTTGAAATTTTCGTTTGTTGGGTCATTCGTAAGGTGAGGTACCACTGTAATAGGATGCATGTTATTATTGTGTATTATATGTATTTCTTAGCAATACACTTGAATAAGTATACTGCCATACTGCGTAGCACCTCTATGGAGTAAAGAAACAATTGAAAAGTGACATTAGGCAACTTTAATAAGCTATAATCTGTTTTCACAATGACAAGGAGTATTAAAATGTTTCTAAAACTCACACTGAGAAGCAGACATTTATTTTCTTTAATGGCCCCTAGACATCCAAGAAAGCCTGTGATCATAACCACAGTGCCCAAGGTGATGATCAGGTTGGCAGCCGACAGCGAGGGGAACGAAGGTGAGAGGGTGGCGAAGCTGCCTTGGGACACAGACAACCACACGCCAACACCCAGCAAGCCACAGCCACCCAGCTGAAAGATACACAAGACACTCTTGTTCCTCCATATTTAAGGATTGTATTAGTATTTACATTTTTTTAAACAAATTAAAAATAAAAAATTACCCAAAAGAGCAGGTTGAAGAGAAAGAGCATATATTTCACACAGCAAACACAGCCACGAGCCATGACTTGAAACCAGAAGGACTTTGGAGGAAAAAAAATATATATAAAAAGTTGGGAAAAAACAAAAAAAAAACAACAACAAAAAACAACAACATGGCCATCATTCAGATTATAGTATCTCCAAAATATCATAGTATTATAACCATGGACTTACCTGCTTAAAAATAAGGAAGAGACACTGAAATGGCAGAGGTATTAGCCTAGGCAACAAGAAAAACAGTTTATGAATGTTATTTCTATGTATTTCAAAAAGTAGCCTACTTATAGGCTATGCAACTGGAAGCTATAACTTTGCTTACATGCAAATAGCCCATATGAGAGGTGGTTACTTCTAAATTCAGCCTGTTTGCCTAAATCATTAAGAGAACACTGTGTTTCTCATTTAAAGGTGCACGATGTAACTTTTTGGCTGGGGGTTTGTCACCTGCTTGTTTCTATGGATATGTAAGTGCCTGGACTGTTCCACAGTATGACATTAAACTGATCTACCTTATTCATTAAGTTACAGGTAAGCTAGTTTTATAGTTTAAAAATACCTAGAAAAACAGGCATTCTGACTGTGAGCGAGGTTGCCTCTCCACAGATTTCAATCAATCAATCAATCAATCAATCAATCAAACAATATTTATAAGGCGCTTTTCATACAAAATTGTAACACAAAGCGCCTTACAGTGGTCAAGGATTAGAAGATTGACCTTTATTGATCTCGCACAGGAGAAGTTGTTTCTATGTTTGACCCGGGGACCATCCCCATGATTTTGTTTTGTTATTTAGGCTTTGGTCAGGCCCTAAGCTGGAGGATTCTACCTATGGCGCATGTTTAGATTTAATCTGTAACTTGGTCTGGCTTGGTCTCCATGAAAATAAAAATGTTTAGTACCATAATGTATAACAATCAAAGCAATAACATCTACATTTGATGGACCTTCTACCAGAAAAGTTACACAATGCACCTTTAATCAGTGGTGGAGGAAGTGCTGGATTTGTTTTTTTTTTACTTAAATAAAAGTACAGATACAGGGGCAAAATTGGTAAATGTTAAAGTATCTACTCAAGTGAAAGTACTACCTGTTTAAAATGTACTTAAAGAGCACCATTAAAGGATGAAATGAAGTGATTCTGATAAAGAATTTGTGATTAAACTGATTTCTTAATTTTTCTAGCAGTTTTTATGTATTTGGTATGCTCAAATTTGGGATGAAAACTCTAATCCACTGTAAAATTTAAAGTACAATAAAGTACAGATACCTAAAATGTGTACTTAAGTATTGTACTTTTTCCTTTTGTCCCTTGCACCATTGCCTTTAAATAATAATCTTTGGCCTACATTTTCATAAAATAATGTGTCTGCTGCTGGGCCACAAAACATGTAGCCTACATGACCATGCTATGAATGCCCTATGACTAAAGTATGGATGCTGTTTGGCCCACTGGAGGTGACGCCGCTATGGCAAACTTCAATCGGAAATCTCCACACTTTTGTCCCTCACAAACATGTAAATCCAAAACTGTGCGCTCCCTTATGAGCTCTATTACAAGTTCACAACTCTACAGAGTGACTCCATGCACACAGGCCGTGATTGTTTTGCCTGCTGCTGCCATGTCCTCGTAGAGAGAAAGGGAGAAAGAAAAAAAGAGTTTCCTACCTCTGGCTACAAAGTCATCCACTTCAGTTAGATTTCACTCCTGACTCGACTTAAAGCTGCAGGGTCTGTCACATGCCGACCACCGCTGCTCTGTCCCACCTTATCGATCAATGGGAAAACACACGCTCAGTTTTGGTAAAGTCTGGACAAGGCTTTGAAGTTGCGTCGATGACCGAGGAGAGTATTTTCTCTGGAGAGGGCGGAGCTCCGTGAGGACGTGGAGGCGTGTCGATACGGCCTACCCTGCTGATGTGCAGAAATATACCATTGTTAATAGGTCTACTTTTTAATAGTTTACCTTTAAATACAGTTACCATGTTGCCAATCAGTAATTGGACAAGTTAATTCCTTTTGGACCTGCAGTAACATAAGCTACTAGGCCTGCCTGGCTGCATCAATGATGTGCTAATATCGATTTTGACCAATATGACTTGTTCCTAAATACCATTATTATGATAATTTAGTATCCAAATTCAAATACATAAGCTAGAAGTTGAAGAGGGCCAAAGTTGTTTATTTTATTAAAGGCTATTTATTTGAACATTTATATAAATACAAGACTCCAAACAAAACACATAAGATATAAAATGTACAAAAATGACAAATGCGTGTCCTTTCAATGCTGTCCAACAGCATCCATGGCACCGCCCCAGGAACAAATCCTGGTAAAAGATAAAAATTGAGCACTGTAAGTTTCTTTGCTTCCAGTAAGAGTCCAGTCCAATGTGGGGCCTTTGTCCTCTCTAGACAGGACGGTGTGAAAAGGGAGCACTCAGTAGGAGGTTCTCATGATTTCTTTCTTATCTTCATTCATGTTCACCCAAGCATCCACTGGTCCGACTGAGAGGAATTCAACTGTACAGACTCACAGCTCTCCCCATCTATTTGCTAAAATACAAGATTGTGAAACACAATTGACACATTGATGTAAAATGTCTACAGCATCAAGAGCACACCTTGTTGGCAATAGATCTGAGTTTTCCCAGCAGCGTTGGCTTTTTGGCATAGACAACATCATCATCTTGTTCTTCCCCTTCGTCCAATGCACAGCTGTCTGCAGCAGGCAGCTCACACTCCTTATTTGCAGACATCACTAAACGAGAGTATTTGTACTCAAGCCTACAAAACAAGACATTAAAGACAGTGACCATTATACACCATTTTCGTCCTGGATGTGGTTTAGGTATTAAAAAAGCAAATTGGTGCCACTGACTAACCTCTTGTTTTTCTTCCAGAAATAGCATGTAAGAGAGATGAGCAACACAGCTATGAAAGCTCCTCCCCCAACCCCAACCTTGAGCCACAGTGCTATGGCCTCACAGTGGGCAGAGCCTCTTGGGGGCAGTGACACGCCTTTGGTGCACACCTTTGGCTCGTTCCACATGTAGATGATTTCCTGAAACCACAAACACAGTATTTCCATATTATGTGTTGGTGGGATATTCCCCTGACTGTACAGGGTGCTGTACCTGCATGCCTCCTTTGCATACACCCTCGATGTGATGGTAGTCATCTCCAGTGCAGCGGGGACATGCCCCAGAGCTTTCCCACAGGAAATGAAAGGTGCATCCATCACAAGTGCCTGCTGGACAAGAGCTAGGCAAACAATACGGTTTTTCAAGTCAACAGAAAGTCTATAATGATGAAGTAAACTGAACTGAACATTGTTGATGTTGTTGATTGCATCCCCAGTATTTATCTGACAAAAATGATGTAAATACATTAGTGTTTTTGTTCACCTGGGTACACTGAGCTCTCCACGTTCTGACTTTTCTGGGTTACAGCGAACAGTAATGACTGAACTGCGACCCTTTTCACATGAAGCTGTTGCTTGGTTTGATCTGTGTATAAAGAGTATATAAGCAAAACAATGCAAAACAAACAAAACCAATATAGTGAAATGTACCTGTAGTAAAAATTTATATCTGGTATATCGCTTGTGTTTTCTGGAAATAAGTCAGGTTTTGCGTTTACTCCATCAAAGACTGTATCAACAGTTACTCCTGAAACAATCAAAACAGAGAATGTAAATACATTTATTTACATATCCATACATAACTTTATTATTAATTATACCAAGAAAAGTGTCTGCAAGGCTGATTGACTGAGAGGAAATAGCCAGTCTAAAGCCTCGCCCATCAGCTGGGATGATGGTTGATTGACAGATGAAGCTGTCCACTGAGCTGATGAACTGAGAGGAGTCACTCTGGCTGTCTTTGCTGGACACATCTGTGACATTGTCTGTGCACTCTGCCGCTCTTCTGCCCTGAAACACAGATAGAACACACAACGAATAACTGTATAACTCTTACCGTACGAGTTATACAGTAGGTCCCCTAAATATGGAGACAAATTCAAGTATTTATTTAACTTTATGTATTAATTTAAAGGTGCACTCTGTAACTTTTCTGAAGGAGGGTCTGCCCTGTTGCCTCTCCATGAAGATGATGTTGCTTTACCTGGAGTGTTCCACAGTATGGCCCTAAATGTATCTATGTATATCCATAGAGATAAGCAGGTGACACCACCAGAGGTACAGGTTAGATCTGTGGAGAGGTGACTCCGCTTGCAGTAAGAATGTATGTTTTTCAAGTACTACAGCAACAAAAACACCTGCAACTGAACACATGCAAGCCAAACAGTGGAACGTTCAAAGCAAAGCAATATCATCTTCATAGAGGCAAGCAGGTAGCAGACCTTCCACCAGAAAAGTTACATAGTGAACCTTTAACTCTGAAGTAATACTGCATACTAGTAATGTCTTGTACCTCATTGCCACAGAGGCTGATGTTAAACAGGTGTAGGTACTTGGTGCCTTTAGATGTGAAGCTTGGCCCGACAGTCAGAGAGGCTACATTGCTCATAGCACTGAAGTCAAAGATCAGGGTCCGGTTATTCTCTGTGTGAGTGAATGAACAGTTGCTAAAGCAACGAGAATGTTCCTAAAAATAAAAATTAAATTAGATAAAGAAAAAAAAAAAACACTTATTTGTGCACTTGCACTATTATTATATTACCTTATTGTTCATACTTCCAGGGCCACAAGCAACGCAGGTGTCTTGGCCATAGGTGTGACGTCCTGCTAAGTAAGTGTTGAGTGGACACTCCAGGCAACGGTTTGTGTCTCTGTCAATGTAATATCCAGCAGGACAGGGCACACAGGAAGACCCAGCCTGAAGGGAGTTATGGGGAATGAGGGCGCAAGCTCGACATGCTGATGCTTCTCCATCCAAGACATTGGTTACACTGATAGAGTAAATCTTCACCATATCACTCACATAGAGACGCATCTGCACAGAAGTGATACAGTTATACCGTTATACCAGTGTAGCAGCAACTAGATTAAATAAAATAAAATAAAGGGAACTTTTGGATACCCACATCTTGAGCGTGATTTGTCCTCTGAAATGCCCAAGTGTATGTAACTGAAGCATTTTTGGTCATGACATGTGAATAGATCTGTCTCACTTTACTGCCCTCCCAAGACTCCACCACTGTGCTTTTACGGTTAACATCCTACCGCAGAATAAAGATTGTGATGTTATTTACCAAAATATATCACACGGAATACAAAGTATACATCAAGGAACACACCATCATGAAGTAAAGTTCACAGTCAACCGTGCAAAGGGTTTCAAACTCAAAAGTTATCCGACCAAATTCACCTCCAGTCATCCCTGAAAGTGATGCTGGGACCCTGTAAAAATAAGATTTGAATAATGTGTTGACCAAACAAATGTTTTATCAGTCTTTATTCTTAGGTTATACTAAACAACAAGCAGAGGAACTTACTTAAAGCCAGGCACATGCAAACTGAGTATTAGATAGTCATTATCAGAACTTCCTGCTCCACTGCGAATGTGGTCTCCTGCTACTTCCCATCCTAAAATAAACCAAAAGAACAGCTTTATCACAAACTAAATTATTTTTTCTGTTGGCATATTGAATGTTTTTATTTATGTTTACTTCATCCAAAATACAATTGATAAAAGTTGTACACATTCAGATTATTATTGATTTAGATGTTTTTTTCCTTTGTGTAATCATTGAATTTTTTCCCCTTGCTAAATAAATACATAAATAAATACATAAATTAATAAATTAATTAAAATCAGCCATGCAGATCTTAAGAATACTTTAACCTGAAACAACATCTAAGTAATGGTAAAACAGAGCAAATGTCCTAGAGATTCTCAACCATAGATGATGGCTACAATCTTGAGGGCTGCACAAATAATGTAATATGTTATGTTAAATTAGAAGAGGGGGGTGGGATTAAATAGGTTTTCTTCTTCCCACTTTCCCACTCCTTTTTTATTGTTGTTGTTCTTGTTTCTGTCAATATAGTACATAATATGTTAATAGAAAAAAAAAGAACTTAAAAAGCTTACTTGCCTGAAATAAATACATAAAATAAAAAATATAATTTAAAAATCTAACTGATATACAGGTCCAAGTAATTATAAGTATAGCAATTACTCTTTTTATACAGTATTATATTTGAATAGTTTTTAAAGCACACATGGTACTCACCGTTCATGTCATCACAATTAGAGTTCCCTACATTGAAGCAGGACGTCTTCATGTTCGGCGGCAGCACATTCCACCATTTATACTCATAGCCCAGGACTGGCTCTGTACCTGCAGGGCACTTTTTGCACACTATCATAGACAAATGTTTTAACAAACATGAGATACTTAATTATTTTGGGTTAGAGGAAAAAAAAAAAGCAGTTCACCATAAGTGCCATCAGAGTGGGACCCCGGTGGGCAGGGTAGACAGGTGGAGTCGTTGCTATTGTAGTAGCCCGGATTGCATGGAGGACAGGGCTCGCGTTGTCCAGTGGTTGGAAGCTTTACTGCCCCAGTGGTGTTCTCAATACAAATTTTTGGCTCCACCCAATGATACAGCACTTGTGTCTGTAACATAAAACCATAAAATGGGACCATTTTAACAGTTGTTTTACTATGCTGTTGCTAAATCTAATAGCTACTATTTCTAAAAATATATATACTATATATTGTTTTTCATGTACTATATGAGAATTTTAACAATTTAATGTTGCTTACCTTTCCTTCACTGTCACATGCTGTATGGATCTGAAAGAAGTCCTTCTCTGAGCATGGCGGCCTCACTCTACATTTTGCCCATCCTTCATCTACAGGCACAAATACAGATAGGTCTAAATAAATTTGTGATTAATTCATCATAAAATAAATGAATATAGTTTATACAGTTTATGAGTTCATACGTGAGTAATAATTTTCATGGCAGGGGGTACAGGAAGAGGATCCCTTCATAGAGTAGGTGTTGCTGGGACAGGGCTGACATGATGAGGAACCCGGGGCTTCATTGAACCATCCAGGTCGACATGGGAAACACTCAGATGTGTAAGCCACTCCTGAAATTATATGCAAAGACAATCAATATGCCAACATAACTTAAAGTTGTAAAGTTTTGTTAAACCTAACCTTACCTTCTATTTGGATGTTTTTAAGCAGCACAGGCTTTACTCTTTTTCCTCCAACTAATATCCCAGTTGTTCTCCAGTAAAGGATGTTTGTACCTGTTTTCAAATTCACCTGAAAATAAAACAGAACAAATATGAAATATAAATTCTGAGTTTCAATTCTCAATCACTTAATGTACTGTTTTTTTCTAGCTCAAGTTCAATCCCTGGGTCGCCCAGTGTGTGTGTTCTGTGTCTGGTCTGGGTTCGATTCCCGGTCGCCTGAGCCTTTGTGGAGTTGGCATGTTCTCCGGGCACTCCGGTTTCCCCATCAACCCAAAACATGCACCATAGGTAAAATCCTCCAGCTGAGGTCCTGACCAAACCGAAGCAAGAAGATCATGGAGCTGGTCCCCGGGCACAGTAATGTGCTACCCACTGCTAGTAATAACAGGATGGGTTAAATGCAGAGAAGAATTTCTCCTGTGTGAGATCAATAAAATCGCTCTTCTTCTGTATTATAAATGGACATAACTAGCCTGTTAGGCACTTCCAAATAGGAAGTGAAAATGGTGCATTTCTGGCTCCATCATCTCCAATTTACTTTGTATTTAAAAAACCTCACCCCTTTTTCAGTAACTGCTGCTGTAAGGCTCCTCATTTTAATCGTAAAATGTTTGTAATAACGTGCTTTACATTACCCTGATGTTTTTATTTCACTGTCCATGAATCAATTCCTATCCCTCATATAGAACTTGGCTCAAAATTTGCCAGCCTCAGTGAGCTTTATTTGACTGAAGCTTTATTTGACTGAAGCCGAATACTGTTGTGTCACACTTCCAGTCTATGACACAGACCCACATACAACACTGTTATGTGTCAATATGTACACTGCACACTCACTGTGTGTGTGCCCCATTCTCCATTGCTTGTGACTTTAATCCACTTCTGGTCATCGTTCTGAGCCATTTCCTGACATTGCTCATTCTGCACCTAGATAAAAAAGCATAGCTTAACATTTTTACATTTGATCAAACAACTATAAATGGATAATTCAGTGAATATTAGAGCAATTTAAATGATGGTGTATATAATACCACATTCCACATTGTAAAGAACTGATCATAAAAAAAGATTATATAACTTACATAAAACTCAAAGAATATGTTGTTGTCTGGGTACTGGTATGTGAATGAGACAGAGCCTTGTTTTTCTAAGTGGACAGCATAAACCAAAGACACTGTACACTCATCCCGATTTGACTCCAGATACACCCCCTGTGGCATCCAGGATGAGCTACATAAGAACAGCACCAGAAATACATATTCAAATAGATTTCATGTGATATGATTTCCCTGATACATAGTAAAACGCATTATTATTGCTTTTAGTGGCTGTTGTGATTGCTACCTGTTACAGGTTTGAATGTCCTCTCCAGAGGGATTTGTATCTAGGAAGCTAGCCATGCTGGTGAAGCCTGCAGGAATAGCATCCCACTGGTCAAACCGAAGTCCACTGCCGAGTGAGTATGAGCCGGCAGCACATGGTGTGCACTGCTGTGTGGACATCTCCAGATACATGCCCGCTGGGCATGAGAATGCTATGGCAACAGGAAGTCAATGAGCGATGCACATAAGCAATAATGAACCCAAACATTCATAGTAAAAGACTGACAGCAGTCTGTTCCTCTGGTAGGAGGTGGCAGGTCTGAGCAGGAGCCTGGACTGAGGGGGATGGCCACTCTCCATCGTGAGCCGGTGCTGTCACACTCTGTGTACTGGTAGACGTAGTCTGCCTGCACACACATCAATAAAACATCAATAAACCATTAGGTTAGACAGGAAGGTTTTATGTTTACAAATACAGTTGTTACTATAGAAACAGCTGAACACACATTATGCATGCTCAGTGCAGGCCAGCGGCCACACATAAAAACAAATACAGGTTGCAGAAAAGAGATAATGTATTTGCAACAAATGGTGGAGTGGTGACCATGACTGCCAAGGCAATGACTACTAGTGATCCATTAGTGCAGTAGAGCACCAGAACCACTGTTACTTTACAAAGACTTTATTACGGTTGTCTAATTTGTCCTGCATATGAAGTATAATATAATTGATGCTTCCAAAAGAATACAATCTTGATGTTAATCAAAATTAGGAAATAAAACAATTTATTTGTTCCATTGCAGGGAAATCGTTACATACAGCACAGTACAGTAGCAAAAGAGTAGAATGCAAAAAGCAACTTCAACTGGTCAATTGTCTTCAATGTCCTCCATAAATCTCTTGGGCAGTACAAGCAGTGACAGCTGGCCACAGCAGATCAGATAAATCTAATGACCCCAATTAAACTAAATGCAGCTAAATTGGCCTTTGATTTGTTACCAGAAAGACCTTTAGTCATAAGTGGTCACATATGTGCTGTAGATAAGCCCGTCCTCTTTGTGGCTAATCATCATAGTGATTAACATTGCTATTCATGTGTCTCTCTCCTTCATGAAAACACAAGGCGTGAGCTAGCGTTTAAACAACCTCATTGTGTAACTGAGGTTCACCTGCCTGTGTGTTTACTAAGACATGGGCAATAGTCTAGGGCTGGCTACTGCACTGACAGCCGGGAAAAGGTGATATTGATAAAAAAAAGACACAGGCTAATCCTCTGTGCTGGTCTCCCCTGTGACATGCTTTGGTTGTCATGGAGACTGATGAGTAGAAGGAGAGAGTCTGAGGTGGGCTCACCGCAGCAGGGGGTTATGGGCTAAAAGACATTTCACAGAGGCCTTCAAGTGGGAAGACAAAATTCAGAAATAAATTATGAGATAATGAATTATGATTATCACAAACAGTGTGGTTTTTGCTTCAGTCCAAAGCCTGGATAAATCTAAGTTATAGGCCTAAATAACACAAGAGGATGTGTCTTCAACAAACACGTATAGGCCTGTATGATTAAAACTGAAAACAGATTACTCATGAGGTATGCCATGTATGTATGACTACTGAGGCACCCCTTAGGTCTGTATATTCATTATTTATTTATAGTCATAGGATATTATAGTTACTCAGATAAAAGCAGTGTAGACTAAAGAAAAGACGGCTGTAAAAAAGAACTGACAGTCATCAAAACCTAAATTTAAGCCGATCAGCTGATTGAGACGATCTCTTTAAACCTTGACGATGGCTGAGCAAGTAAAAGATGGAGTGCGGTGTAGCAATAGGCTAAACTCACCATCACGTCAATAGGCTATAGGCTAAATAAACAAAGCCATTAATTGATCAACATTGTTGTCATTATGCAAACTGGATTGTTTACTTTAGCAGCCTTTTCTTTTTTACAGCTTGAGGCCATGCAGAATGCATTTGGTGGCGGTGAAGCTGATGATAAACAGCGGAGCGCGCTCACCTCTTCACAAGCCCGCAGATCTCTGTGCGCGACAACATGAGCGCTGATGTAGAGAAGAAAACAGGAGGACCAGGTGGCTCTCGCCTGCTCCGCCATCCTCACCTCGAATTATAAAAAGCCAAATGTCCGTCCACTGGAGCTAAAAGCATCAACTAGACCTAATGCAAAGTGCTGATTTAAAAACACTGTCATGATACGTCGGCCTGCACTCTCTCTAATAGATCCATGCTCTCCACCCACAGCGCGTCAAGCCATATGCAAGGCGCTTCCGGTCCTGATGACACTGAATAACGGATAGTCTAAAAACGTTTGTCATTGGCAATTAAATTATATATTGTGCAACAGCCTAGTTTTTTAGTCTATGCATTATAGCCAAGTTAAAATGATTGATCGATTTGCCGATTGACGTATTTTAAACTGGCATCACATTAGATAGCGAACAATATTCCTCTTAATATACTACCAAAGTGAGCCATGAAAAAAATCCCAACAGATCAAAGGTAAACACCTCACTCCATCGTCAGTAGGGGGCGACGTCACTGCAGTTATACAAAAAAATACACAACGAAATTCAAACACGGAAATGACATCATGAGCAAAATCAAAAGTTGTCAGCAGTACGGGATCGCGAAGGATTACAAATGTTGTGGGCAATAAAATTATTAGCTTTATACTTAGTGCTACTTATCTGTTCATATAGCAGCATGTTTTAAAGGAGGCAATGTGGAAGAATGATTCGTTCATGCAGTTTGGTAGTCTACCCTTACTGTCAGCTGCTGGGTAGCTTTAGCTTCTTCATTCAGGCAAAGTTGTCATTACCATATATAGATTGGCTGTAAACTCCCATGGAAAAATGTAAACGGTGAGTCATTTGTACGCTGGTACAGAGAATCAAGTCTTCACTAAATTTGCAAATTAGATCAACATGACATCGGACCAGAGTGTAGCCATTGTCATGGATGACAAAATCTACGAGGTAAACAAGAAACAGCTAATTGAAAAGAGTGACTATTTCAGAGCTTTGTACAGCTCCGGTATGAGAGAATCCAAGGAGAACTCGGTCCAGTTGCAGGGGCTGAGTGTCAGTGGACTGGAGATGGTGATGGAGTTTATAAACACATCCAAAGTGCAGATTGTTAACGAGACTCTGGAAGACTTGATTGAAACAGCAACATTCCTGCAGGTTATCCCGATACTGAAACAGTTAACATCTGAGCTCCGGCTGGAGAACTGTGTGAAGCTGTACAGTCTCTCAGAGGTGTACGGGGCTCATGACTTACGCATTGGGTGTCTCAAGTACATGGCCTGCTATTATCACCCTATTCTCAGGCGTCCTGAGTTTAGCTCTCTGCCTGTGGACGTCAGAGAGCAAGTCAAGGAGATGCGCATGAAAGGCACAGCTACGTTGGTGGTCATTGGATACTTCACCTGTTTGTCTATAGAAGTACCCATTCAGGAGGAGCCCTGGTCTATGCTGAGGTACGAAGAGATGGAGCAGAGATGGAAGCCACTGTCAAACAATCTGCCGTCAGATTTGGTCAATGTCCGAGGGTACGGCTCTGCTGTCATGGACAACTACCTGTTCATTGCAGGGGGATACAGGAGCCAAGAGATCTCTGTGGTCCATTCCTACAATCCCTTTAGGAATGAGTGGACCCAGGTTGCCCCTCTAAATCAAAAGAGGTAAAAGTAACTTTGCATTTTTTCCACTGTGAGTGGTATTTGTTTCTAATGGTTCTTTTCTTTCTTTAGGTCAAATTTCAAGCTTTTAGCAGTTCAAGGAAAACTTTATGCTGTTGGTGGTCAGTGCCTAAGCACAGTAGAGTGTTACAACCCTGAGCAGGACTGGTGGACGTTTGTATCTTCAATGCCTAACCCTTTGGCCGAGTTTTCTGCCTGTGAATGCCAAGGCATGATTTATGTTATGGGTGGATATACCTCAAAAGGTAAGTGTAAATTGATAACAGTTTTGAATTTTAGTTTACACTTTTCCATGTTACTATACTGTTATCTTCAACAGACAGCTTCTAATGTTTAGTCTGCTGGTTCAGATCAGCGATGGGCAAGAACAAAGTAGTAATTGTTTAGAGATAGATGGAGCTGGAGCACTCGCTGGATCACCGCTAAGTGAAATAGCAATCAGGTGCTCTTCTGAGATCCTGAGTGGACAGAATAACTTACTAGATAACAGAAGAGATCCAAGGCACTCTGATATGTTTTGCTATTATTTTATTTCTTCTTGTAAATGTTTATTCTAACTACTAGGCACTCCACTGATGGGATGTTTTTTTTGTTTTTTATTTACAATAGACAGAAACACAAATGTCTTGCAGTACTGCCCCAGCTCTGACAAATGGACAGTGTTTCGTTCTTGTTCTGCACATATTCGTAAGCAGCAGATGCTATCAGTGGAGGATACTATTTACCTGGTGGGGGGTTACACTCATGAGATGGTGCCAAGGCGGAGGCGGCCCAGTGAGACGGAGGATGTGCTGACAGTGCAGTCCTACAATGTCACTACAGGAGAATGGCTCCAGCTGAAGGAGAACACATCTAAATCTGGTTTGAACCTGTCATGCACACTACATAATGACGGCATCTACATCATAAGTCGTGACGTCAGCCTGCCCACAACTTTAGAGTACCGTGTCTTTCTAAAGTACAATATCTTCTCTGATGCCTGGGAGGCTTTCAGAAAGTTTCCAGCTTTAGGACAGAACATGTTACTCTGTTCTCTCTACCTGCCCAATGAATTGTGATTTTCAGCTAAGTCTATGCAACTTTTTATTCTGTTATTTGCAATGTATCAAAAAGTGTTGATCACAAAATCCAAAAATCCCATCCTGGCTCTTCAAGTCCTCTACCTTCTTCTCTGCATATTGTTCTCACTTACAAAGTAGCACAGTGAACAGCCTAATTAACTACATATCTGCACCTATATGGGCCATATAGGTGCAGTTTAGTTTTATTTTTTAGAGTAAATCGTGTGTTACATGAACATGTATTTATCAGATAAATATATTTGGCTTTGGATTTGCAATGCCTATTCATCAAAATCTTTTCACTTAATAAAAAGAATCCAGAGGGAACTCCTTTCTCTGAGCAGCACTTTAATATGCATAATATGTGCCTTTTTCCTTTTTCACTAAAATAAAATGCATGAAAATTTTTCAGGTAAAAAATACTCAGATGTCATATGTATTCCTTTATTACCTTTGCTATTTAAGGGAGCGTGCAAGAAGTATTAAATACTTTACATTTAAACTGACACTTTTTTTTTTTAGTTTGTTGTGTCTTATTTTAAACACATTCATTTTCTTTTGAACTGCCTCATTTTTTGGCAAGCTGTTAAAGATTGTATTGTACTTGCTGACTGTTGTCATAATGGTCTATGGCAGGGGTCTTCAACGTTTTTCAGGCCAGGGACCCCCAAACAGATGGTGAACTGGGCCAGGGACCCCCTACTATATATACGGCATAGAATTGTGTTTTATATTAAATTGAGCTTAGAGTCATGTATAAACATTGCTACTCTGTTATGGTACATCCAATACAAGGAAATAATACACAGGTTAATACTGTATTTTACACTATAAAATATAAAATTATATTATTTTAAAGTGAAATCAAAAGATTTCGCGACCCCCCTGCAGTACCTCCGCGACCCCCCTAGGGGTCGCGACCCCCCTGTTGAAGACCTCTGGTCTATGGAATACCATTTCAGCTTTTCTTGCAAATATGGATTTATTTGCTATTTTCACAAGCAGAATTCGTTAAGTGTATTTTATTTGTTCATAAATTGAGAGAATTATCCATATTTGTGTTGATTTATTAGTACAAAAAACATAACACATTATTACTGCTAATAAAATAATTAGTTTAAACTTGTATTTGTTTATCCTTGAAAACTCAATATTAACATACTCAGATATGGATGGTATGGATTTTTCACTTACCATACAATTTTTCCCTTTACAATCCAGAGCAGAATTCAGTCAATTCTATGAGGCCTATATGTAGGACCATGTTTACTTTCCCAAATTGTTTTATATAAAATTATAAAGACAGTTACTGTCTGTGCAGTGGTATACTCTACATAACAAAAGTGTTATAATAAACAATAGGCCTATCTGATGATACGCAACACATGCAATAATATAATTTATTTTAATACATAAATAAACGGAACAGGACAGCAGAGGGCAGCACACACCCTAAATGTGGGGAGTTTTTATGTGGCGTGATTTCACCTTCACAATGACTCCTTATAAAACGTCTTTAGATAATCCAGATGTATATATATTGTGTTACTATGTCACATATAGCACAATATAATAATAACAAAAGGCACTGACAGTGGTGCACGTGCTATAGGCTACATCCTCACATTTATATAGCCTACACGTGTTATAGCAGAGGTCATGCACAATGCTCTTCCAGTATTTATTGTTTCTGTGGTGGTGTCCTGGCAGATGAGCAGTCAGGAGTGCTTCTTTCATTTATAACCGGGAATGAAGAAATCAATTATGGCCATCAATATTCCAGATCAATCCAAGAGTGTGAGGGTCAGATCACAGTGTGCTTTGTCTCACCTCCACAGTGATGCTGTTTCAATGTCTGCTCAAAGAATTAAGAAGAAAAGTGTTATGGCATTAAGATGTAAAGCACACAGATCGAGGCTGATTGCTGCACTATAGGCTGCAATATGAGATCAATGCAGTGGGTTTCTTACAGAATATATGGCAAATTTTGCACTGTACATATATTGTATCTAGCTCATAGTGTGTGCGTGAGACAGAGAGGGAGAGGGCAGACAGCTCTGCACCGAGGGGAGGGGAAACACGCTCCATTCGTACAGCAACTCCACAGCCTCACCAGCCACTGTCACCGTACATTCTTGAGATTGTGTGGAAGATGCTTGTCTTCATAAGAGGAGCAGCAGCAGAGGACCACAGATCTCCGACGTCTTAAAGGACATTTTTGCATAAAGAAAAAGCCTGCAGCTACATTGAAGAACAGGTAAAGCGAGGGATTTGTGCTAAGAGGATCTACCATCAGAGTTTAGTTGCACTTGACTTAAGCGTCTGCCTCTGCTGAAGAGGCTGTATGCTCTTTGCTTGGCAGTGGAAAACCTGCTGCTAAAATCATGAGTGAGGCAAAGAAAGGCGAGCTGGCCATTCGTGATAAAGCTATTCTGCACCAGCAAAGGAGACTTAAACAAGCTACCCAGTTCACACACAAGGATTCAGCTGACCTCCTGCCACTGGATGGGCTCAAGCGACTGGGGACGTCTAAGGACTTGGTGAGTGTGAAAGACTGTTCACTAATAAATTGTTTACTGGATTAGAAACGTTCATGCGTGAAAACAACAAAAATGGGCTATGTTACTTGTGTTTAGCTTTTAAATTACAGTTATTGAGCCAGAGGACAATTATGAAGATTGATTCAGCCTACTTGGGTAATTAAATTTGTTAGAGCAGCATATAATATTCAGAGACTTGTATGCAGTGGATGATGTCTGTCATAGAGTATACTTGGCACATCCTCTCACTTAAATAGACACAAATTTCATCTCACATTCATACATTGGAGCTGTTTCTGTGGAGGAGGCAGCCTGAATGTAAAGTGGGACATCACATCCATTTCTGCCCCCTCTTAACCTGAAACTGTTGTGTGTGAAGGTGGAACTCCCTGTGCTGATTTATGCCAGCCCTCCTCCTGACATACTTCTGTGCAGTCTATCTATCACAAGGCATTAGGAGTGGTGTGCTATTTTGCAACTACCCATTTAGATAGATTTGCTCCATTGTTTACAAACATGAGTAAAAACAAAAATAGCCCACTGAGATAATCATTTATCATGATAGTAAATTAGATTTACCTCCTTTATAGTGCAGTTCATGCATCTGCCAGTTATGCTCATTGCCTGCAGCATCTATCGTCTTAATACATTAAAAAAAAAAAAAAAAATCATCATGATTTAATTATACAGAATTCCAGTTATTGCTGCCCACACTTATTTTGTTAGTTATTAGAGACAGAAATGTAAAAAAAAAAAAAAAAAAGTGTATACAACTGTCAACTACTCTGAAGTTGTGACATTCATATCAAGCTTCTATGATTTGAGTGATTATTTTATTTGGGAACCAATCAAGACTGGCAGTGGGAAGATGGCCAATAAGACAGCACAATACAGATAATCACTCTGCTTCCACATTATTTATTTTTGCACCTAGTAGTTAAAATACAAGATTAAAACCCTACCCTGGAATATTACAGGTAAAGTAATAACACTGCCTTGGAGACAAGTGGGTGGTGGATCCTCTGCCAGAAAAGTGAGATTGTTCACCTTTATGACATACACATGTTTATTATGACATTCCTTTTGGCTTTCTTAAAATCGTCTTTTAAATCCTTAACATTTTATATAAAGCACATGCAATGAAGATGCAATTTTCATCCATAAAAATAAGGTTTAAAAATGGTAAAATATGTTACAAAAACAGAGAACAATGTATTGTTACATTTTTATACCATGCTGTAGTAACATGTCAAACACTGACCGAAGCGTAAGAGCAGCAGAAATTGTTATGTAAGACCTAATTTGTTTTGCTGCACTTTAGCCTGAGGTCCTCTGTGGCTCAGCAGCAGAAACAGCACAGGCCTGATGTAAGAGGAGCAGTGAACATGAAAAGGGCACCGTCTAGGATGCAATGCTGGAAAAGAACTGAGGACACGTGATGGGCACACGTGATGGGAATATAAACTATTGTAATTCAGATGACATCACAGTATTCTATGGGCTAAAGGAGATGGGACAGAAAATAATGAAACATGACACAGGAAAATCTTGGACCTCATGCTACAAACAATATCTATAACTCTTTTTGAATGTTAGTTTGTGCTAATTACACAACATAATTTATCCTAAAAACAGTCCCTGCACTACATCTGTAGTGTGGCATCATCACATTCTGGAATCTGTAAACAGATTCTTATGTAAGAGTGTAAAAATAATACAGTAATTTCTAACATTACGTTCTTGTAATAGCCAATATTTCTGACAAACTTCATATGTAGCTGTTCATTTATACCAAAGACTCCATAAATCTTATTTCAGAGCTATTGAGGAGAATAAAATAAAATGAACTGTGCTTATTCTTAAAATGAAATGTGTTTATTCTGAGCTGATGAAGCAGCTGTAGAAATATCAAGCCTTGGTCATCTGTTGCAATTGAGAAATGATTAAATAGCTAATTTTGAGAAATCTGATTAATCAAGAGCATATTACAATCAAGTCAGTAAGAACAATCTTGACTATCAGAACTCAACCATTTAAAAATGAACTCTAAAAAGCACTTTACAGCCACTCAGCATCATGTATCTCATTTCTGCCTTCTAACAAATCATCCAGAGCAAAGTGAAGTTCACGTTGAAGTGTATTATTTGCTGGGGGGTAAATTAGTTGTAGTTGAAGGTGCTTGAACTCCTCGCTCCATGTCAGCAGGGAGATGGGATGGGAGGCACCATGCTGCCTCAGCTGCTCCTGCCTCATTGTAGAGGAGTGCAGAGGGCTAAAAATACACCCTCAAACACAAATGACTAAACAAGCTGAACAACAGAGAGGAGCACACTGCACACCGAGGTCGAGGTACACAGCTGTTGGAGTATTGGGGTCTCATTATGTGAAATAGCAAATATGAAAGATGCAGGACTGAGGAAATGACAAACTTTGGATGCTTTGGAGTAGACTCTCAATGTAACAGGAAGTCATGGTGTTACAGGGGACGCCCACAACAATGAAAGAGGGCATTAGATGGATCACATGACCAGTGAATGAGGGAGAAGCCTCTGGTACAGTCAGATAATCAGTCCACATGATAATTAGCAGCTAATCTGGTACAGAGTCGAAACAGAGACCACAAGGATATAGTACATCAGTGCTATGCAATGTATTTTCTGTTTCACTTGCTATTCAACTTCCTGTTATATGCAACATATTGAGGACATTTTTACATTCAAAAGATACATTTTGTTATGTTATGGTATGGTCCTAATTTTCCATGATTCTGAAACTCATGGTTCAAACTACACCTATGAGTAAAATCAGTGCTATGCTGGAGAATATAGTCAGCCACATTAGATGCATGAAGAGCTGCATAAAAGCACTCAACAAATGGAAGAATAAAAAGCACTGTTATGAAATCAACGCCATTCACATTCACAATAAATGTGGTGGGTAATAATAAATTAGTACACATCTTGCATTATTTATTTATTTATTTTTATTTTCCGTTATTTATCCCTGTAGGGAAATTATTCTCTGCATTTCACCCATCCTTTCAGGAGGAGTGGGCAGCACATCTTTCAGGCCCCGGGGGCCCATCTCCATGATCTTATTCCTAAGCTTGGTCAGGGCCTCAGTTGGAGTATTTTTACCTATGGAGCATGTTTTTGGGTTGATGGGCGAAACCAGAGTGCCTGGAGGAAATCCACCCAGACATGGGAAGAACATGCAAACTCCACACAAAAAGGCCCAGGCAATTGAACCTGGAACCTTCTTGCTGTGATGTGTGAGTGCTAGCCACCGTGCCGCCATCTAGAAACATCTAGAAACCTTTAGATCAGTAACAATCACAACATTTCTTTCAAAATTACAAATCTGAAATAATTTGTAAACGGTAAACGTGAGAGTTGGCTTATGTCACGAATAATAGTTTTATCCTTAAAGTAGTAGGCTTGAATATTCTGTAAAGAGCTTACTGTCCAGTCCTATTTACCCCTGAGATCAATTTAAATCGTGTTATAATTTGTGTCCACACAGTTACAAAAGCCATAACTATGACACATAACAAAATAAAAGACATTATATACTTTGACTATGGGGTAAACATGTTGATTCTGCACAAATAGAAACAGATAGCCTATCACAAGACAAAACCTGATGAAGCTGAAATAGTCTATTACATTCTGTGCAGCAGGCAAATGAGCATGTAATGTAATTAAAATTCATGACCTGAACAAAAGCAATAAAAGCATCACAGTTTTAGATGACAGTTAGTCAAATTAAAGAGTGAGTAAAGGGTCAAATGTCTAACTGAAGAGGTTGTGCAAATCACTAATTGCAGTCACTGTAACCTAATAATGTGAAGGTCAAGATAAGGGGGAAAAAATGACAGAAATTCAGATTATGAAGATGAAAAAAAAAAAAAAATCAGACAAATTGCAAATACCAATTTCTGTGGGTAACCGGTAATATTAGCATAGTCACAGGTTTCCAACCACAAGGCACGCAGCTGACTACAACCAATCATATTCTTTCTCTCATGGGCCATTGGCTTAACTAATTAACCAGTAGAACAACAAATCTAATCAATTTGGTATTCGTAAAATGTGACATGAAGGGGTAACTTGTTATTTATGTCTCAGTGGCGAGGCAAAGGCAGAAGATGAGACGTGGGGATCTTTAGCTCAGACGCAGCTGCAGCCTAAAGAGGAACGAATGATCTTCATCTGACACACGTGATTAAGCCTATAAAGGGAGTTTGTTTGACAGACTGATGGAGGTGGGCAGGTGCCTGTGAGTTGTACCATTTCAACATAAAGATGTCTGTAATTTTCATACCAAACATAGATAAAATCACATTGAATTACCTCCAGGCCCAAGAGATAAAGAACCTGCTTTTTATAAATGTTTCTGCATGAATCTTTGAAGGCTGCTGAGAGAAGTGAATACTGTATTGAACTATTCACTATTTCAAACTCATCTCTTTGGGTTTTTACTTTTTCATCAAAGTAAAATTGGCACAAATGAAAGTGACAGTTTTTTTGAGAGCATGACGCTATTGGCTTTCCATCTGTTATGCCTATAATTGTTTTCTTCTCTTATGCATGCTCTTATGCATATATAAGGGATATTATATGCTGTAAACTGTTGGCACTTTTGTATTGTTGTATCTCAGGCCCTTATTTCAACATTGATCTGCAATGTGATACAGAAAGACAGGCTGCCTAATATAGCCACTGACCACAGCCACTTATTCAATCAATCATTCATTCAATCAATCAATCAGTCAAATGTTATTTGTATAGCGTTTTACAACAGCAAAAACTGAACCAATGTTCTTTCCATAAGTGTATTGGAAGGGACCACCAGAAGTTTATGTAGAATGGGAAACTATGATATACAAGTGGTCATATATCCACTTGCCACCTGCCTACTCTTCAATTCTTAGACTAAATTATAGACAGGGAGTAAATGAGCTTTAATGAGATCCAGTTTAAACATATGCTGTGAGTTAGTTAATTCCTAACTTTTCACAAACAAATGTGTTTTGTGAATATGTGAATGCACCAAAGTGTAAGATAACTCACTGTCTAGTCGTCTACTTTGCCAATTTTGAATCTAACAAACTGTGAAGCCAAAAACCTCCTGCTGAGAACCGTAGGCTTTCCTCTATTTTTACTTTTACATTACACCTAACCATTCCAATCACATTTGTTCTGTTTTTAGCAACCTCATAGCATCATCCAGCGGCGCTTACTGGAGGGGAACATCACAAGGCTCAAGGGGGAGGCTCGGGATCCCAATGCCAGGGTCCGGTCCCCTCTAGCTGACACCAATGACAAAGCCACTGCGGACACAGAAGAGCGCAGTGAGAGCACCGCTGACGATTCGACTGAAGAACGGGAGTCTCTGGAGGAGAGCGAGAAAAGTCTGCGCTCAGATGAAGAAGATGACTGCAGTGAAGCAAGAGCCAGACAAACAGCAGAGAAAAATGCACTAACTAATCTACAGGTTCAGTGTAAGGTAGAGATCGAAGTGATTTTCATTTTCAACTATAGGCTTCTTCTGAGAGCTTACACTTCCCTGTGATTGGTTGAATCTGCCTGGTACTCCCACCGAATACAGTGAAGACTGACCAATAGGAGTAGTGGATGGTGTTAGCTATAGGCAGCCTAATGCATGTTGGGCAGGTTTATTTGGGCTTAGGGCTGCATTAAACTAAAAAGTAGTACATATACAATAAAAATGATCATTAGAGAGTTTGATGTCACTGGTAGATATATTAAGGTTTTAATATGATATTGATATGAATTTGAATTAATGCAGAATAAACTGGATTGCTTGAAAATTCTGTTTTGAACATTCTGTACCGCTCACAGCTACTATAGGCAAAACAGAGATAGTTAATGTTGTAGTGCTGTAGGTATATGACATATAGTTCATCTGAGAGGTCCATGGATTCTGTGGATTCAGCAGGTCCTCTGTTACACTACAACAGGAAATGTTCAAATACAACCAAAAATATATACCGGTATTAAAATTTTGTGAATTGTTAATCAAAAGTAACAGCTTTGCTTGCATTTTTATTTTTTTTGACACAGCCTGTGCGTTAATAATTATTTGTGTTAAACCAACTGTGTCACTTTACCTATAAAAGTCAGCAAAAACAGTATTATACATCCACAAAATGGCTAATTTTCTTATAATGATTAACTGTTAAGTCATTAAATGGACAAAAGTTTAACTGAAATGTAATTTAAAAAATACTTTTATGTGTGGATAATTAGATTTGGGTTTCTGAAAAATTGATCTCCAGCTGTCTTAGACTTTCTTTGTATTTCTTGGCAAGTCTGATGAGTTTATTTAGAGAAAACCAAAAGCCAGTTTGTCCCTGAGAGATCTACCCTATAAAGACCCCCTGGTGCTGGAGTAATGTGTGCTTGTGACTAATAATTGTTTCCTCGCCTGCCTCAGTGCCAGACTGAAGTGTAAAAACATCCAAAATCCCCTTCTGTCTTCCCCACAGTGCTGTGAGGCTGACGTCAGGGTGTCCATCAACACTGGCAGCCAACACAACCACATCTCCAGCTCCTGCTGCCACCGACTCGGGTAAGCTTTAGCTCATGGCCCCTTCAGATAGTGTGCATACTGCAGGCTGCATTGACACCATGCTGTCTTTAAGCTTTGTGGTGTCAATGCAAAACTCTCTCACTGTATTTGACTAAAGACTCACAAATAAATACTGTTTCCCAGATTGGTGCCCATTAAAGATGGCTCCCAGTGTGCTGTGAGCAGTTTAGTCACAGGTCTGAGGCTACAGATGGGCTCCAAGATGCTCCAGTGTTCAGCCTATGTACAAGGTAAACTCCATGTGTATAAAAGTAACATTTACATTGATTTCACAAGATAATATTCATGTGAAGGAATACATGACTCTAGTTTGTAAATAATGGATAGATGTTCTCAGTGGTGAAAGTAAAGTGGTGTGCACCGGAACTAGGGTGACCATTCGACAGTCCGGTTTTAGAGCTGTCTGTCCGGCCGTCTGTCACGTGTCCTCCTTTTTTACATTTTGTTCTCCCTCGTCGGCCACCGTTGCATAAATCGTCATAAATCCCCACCCATTATTTACACTTGCTACTCTGCGATGTTTGCCGTTTCCCAATTCAGCGAATGCACGGTTCGGAGTGTGCATACTCGCTGAGCCCTGAGTGCAGTCCGGGGATCACATGGGCGTCTGCGAAATGGAACAGGTCCTGCCTCAGCTCAATGAGCCGGGTGGTCTGCTCCTTGTTCCCTACAGACAAAAATATTATTCTATTGCGACTAGTAATACTTGGAATTGGGACATGGCCAATGTTCCCCCTAATTTTTAATGTGTCTGAGCAAACACACTAACTCCCTGAGCGCTCCTTGGATCCCTGTGCGCGACATCCGAAATGCGCACCCCCCCGCGCGGCTCGCACTTTGCAGATATAAAAAAAATGACCCCGCGGCTGAATAAAAAGTGGAGATCCGCTAAAAGCTCTTTCATCCCTGATTTACAGTAAACGTTGGACATGGCTACACTGTAGAATATCCAGCAGAATATCCCCCCCCGTGCGAAGTTGCTGGATATTAGTGGGAGCTGGTACACGCTGTCGTATACGCCGGTCAAGCACATTCCAAACATGCTCAATGGGTGACATGTCCGGTGAGTATGCTGGCCATGCAAGAACTGGGACATTTTAAGCTCCCAAGAATTGTGTACAGATCCTTGCAACATGGGGCCGTGCATTATCTTGCTGAAACATGAGGTGATGTTCATGGATGTATGGCACAACAATGGGCCTCAGGATCTCATCACGGTATCTCTGTGCATTCAAAATGCCATCAATAAAATGCACCTGTGTTCTTCGTCCATAACAGCCTTTGAAGAGGAGTGGACCAACATTCCACAGGCCACAACTGACAATCTGATAAACTCTATGCGAAGAAGATGTGTTGCACTGCGTGAGGCAAATGGTGGTCACACCAGATACTGACTGGATCTGAGTCCCCAGACCCCAATAAAGCAAAAAAAAAAATGCACATTTCGGGGTGGCCTTTTATTGTGGGCAGTCTGGGGCGCACCTGTGCACTGGTCATGATGTCGGATCGGCATCTTGATGTGGCGCACCTGTGAGGTGGGGTGGATTGTCTCGGCGGGGCAGAGGTGCTCGCTGTCACACTTGGACAGATTTGTGAACAATGTTTGAGAGAAATGGTAGTGTTGTGTATCTGGAGTGAATTTTGGATCTTTGGGTCCATCTCAGGAAAAATGGGAGCAAAAACAAAAGTGTTGCGTTTATATTTTTGTTGAGTGTACTTTCACCACTGGATGTTCTGAATTACATGCATATAATGACCTGTGTTTTGTGCTTTGTGCTTCCAGACGATGAGACGTTTGAGCTGTGCCTTGGTCTTCAGACTCTTATGGAACTTAAAGTAGGTCCTCATTAAAATGCAAATACATATTAATCATATTCCTTCAAATTTTTCCATTCTTTCACAGTTAATGTAAATGTAACCATATGATATTTTTCTCACTAGTCTCTTGAGGCTGTGGGTATGGCGAGTTACATTTAGATTTACATTTGATGTGTTTTCTGCTGTCTTCCTTGCTTTAAAGTAGACCCACACGTGGACAGTGTTCAGTTCATTTTAATTCAGCTTCACACTTATGCACATTCTCTCTTTTCCTCTAGTGTGTGCTGACCAAATGAGCTGTACTGCAACAATAATAGGAACCTATATTAAGCAGCAAGAAAAGTAAATTAAATGTACCCAAACTTAATATAATAAATATGATCCAAATTAATATTAATACTTTTAAAATAATATATGGCAAATAAATCTTTACATTAACTTAAATAAGCAGTACATAATCTGAATGTAATTAGACTCACACACACCTTATTCCTTAGGGGAAATAAATTGGACACAGCAGCTCACATTACAATATATTCCATTGAAGAGCTGCTTTTTTCATTGCAGTTTAGTTATAGCAAGCAGTCAAAATGGAAAGTGAAGTGAAAACAGTTTGAGCAAAATCTATTCCACTCCCATGAATATTCATTCTATTTTTTGATCAGGCGCAAGGGTGTGCTTTGTTATTTTAGGCTCCACTTGCTCCATATGGTCGGTATCTTCCCAGAAATCTGTTCAGTCTGAATCATGAGTTTAAAATCTGTTGGGTGGCCCTTCAAATGTTTGCCTTAGAAAAACAAACTTTCCATCTGCCCCAAACATAAACTGTAATGGGTCCAGCCAGTGACATCTCTCTCTTTTTCCCTTCATATTGAACAATCTTGATTTGTTTAATTAGATTTTATGGCTTCTTTTTAAAAGCTAAGCAAAGATAACTTTTAATTATAAGATTCATAAACAAAGACAAAACACACCTTTTAAATAAACCTCAGCTTAAAGGTGCACTATGTAACTTTTTGGATAGGGGTCCATCACCTACTTGTTTCTGTGGAGATGTCATTGCTCCACAGTATGACACTAAACAGCACACATTTATTAAATTACAGCTGGTTTTGTAGCTCAAAAATACCTAGAAAAACAGGCATTCTAACTGTAAGCCGGGTTGCCTCTCTGACCTGTAACTTGGTCTGGTTTGGTCTGCATGAAGATAGAAAGATTTAAGACCATACTGTGAAACAATCCAGCCAAAGCAATAACATCTCCATGGACAAAAGCATTTGTTGGACTTCCACCAGAAAAGTTACATAATGCACCTTTAAGCAAAAAATGGAACCATGGAACTCACAAAACTATCTAATTTATTTAACTAAAGTGTGCACTTTGCTCCCAGCCATATCAGTCTGACAGAGGAATGGCTGTAGACCTCACAACTTAAAAAAAACAAAAAAAACTAGCATGCCATTTATGAACAATTATATCTAAATTTTATTAAAATTTTAATAATCTTCTTTGTAGTCATTTTTTCTTGCCAAATATAGGAACCTATATAGATAGTATGCATTAAGCTCACAAGTTAATTTAGCTTATTTAAAAAGATTGTAAAAGTACATTGGATCACTGTTTAATTAACCTGTTGTGGTAATGTGTGTCCCAGTGCTGCTTGGACCTGAACAGTCAGGTGTTGAAGATGGGGGGCTGCAGTGATGAGCTGCCCTTCCTGGACCCCTCCTCTGACGCTCAGTGCCAACATGACTCCAATAAAAACCTGTGAGCCTCCCCAGACACTGCTGACCGCTGTCTCCTAACCACGTCCTATGATGGAGGACATCTTATTGCCAAAACATTGTGATAGCCTTTCTGTTGAGTTTACATCACTGTGTTTATAGAACTCACTACAATTTTTGCTTTAAAAACAACAATAAAATTTCAAAATCAAATGAAAGGCTATGGGCAATACCTTTGAGTCTAAACTGGTCTTATTGGAATAATCTTCATTATTGTAACCAATGAAAATAACTCACTTTCTAAGCAAGTCATAATTCAAAGATGCACTATGTAATTTTTCAGGTAGTGGGCCTACCACCTGCTTATTTCCTGACATTATTGCTTTGCCTGTAACATATGTCTTACAGCTCTACATAGAGACAAGGAGATGGTGGACCCTCCACCAGAAACATTTAAGTAATGCACCTCTAAAGAAACTTGTAAGTAATGAACGTAAAGCTGATTGATTTGGAAACCTTCTTTTACTTCTCAAGTTCTATTGGATGTAAGTTCTATTGAAAAAATGTTCCTGTTGGTTCTCAGGGTGCTGTTTACAGCGTTCCAATGAAGTTTTATGAAGTCTTGTAAGGCTACCTCGAGCAACAATTCAAATCAGATTTGATTTTAGATACATTTGTTCCTTTATCAAGGCCTTTCTCTGGTCCTCAAAGATCCAAATTCCTCGTGAGCACACTGTTACTTTGGAAATTGACTAAATTCTTAGACTAAATGTATTTTCTCCAAACTGTCTATTTTTTAAGCAAATGCAACATTCCACCTACATGACTTTGTGGAGTTCTGCCATTGTATAGATCTGGATGTTTGTGTACCAGTGTGAATGTTAACAGAGTCTGTAAGGAGTGCTGTTTTTGAAGTTTGCAATAGGCCTACGTTAACAGTTTTCAGTGACATCATGTTGGGGGGGTTCTGCATCTATGGGTATAACAGAATGTTCACCGGTTACCATGGTGACACAATGCACACGTTAGCAAACACAGCCAAATATGTTTTAAGATCATCTAAAAATTCAAAATACATAATTTATTTAAAAACACATTTCAAGAGCCTGTAATTATTCTTGGTTCAGTTTAGGTGAAGTGAGCGAGATGTTTTGAAGAAACCCCAATGATTACTGATCATTACGTCTAAGTTAATCATTGTTCTATTAAAGTTTATGTGTTATATAAAAATTCAAACTCCCCATCAATCAAGAAGACCGTTTGTAACAAAATACCTTTTGTTTTGCCTTATTACAGTTTGTACAACACTGGCAAACTGCCAAACACTAATCCACTGCCTTGTTTCACAGTTGTAATTCTCAGCTGGTCTAACCCTGTGCATGTTGATGTGTGAACTAACAATTTTACTTTCTTTCCAATACAAGTCATTTATGAATGGTGTAGGGTGTAAAGTTGCAACAAGCAACACCACAAATTCACAATAAAGAGTTGAATAGACATAATCTGGACCCTTAAACTTGAAAAATACACCATCTATGTGGTTAGTGTGTTTCTCAAATGGTTTCACAATGTTAAAACTAGCACTGGCTTAGATCTGTTTTCACAGTCATTGTATTTTTGGGTTCTGATGTAGTTGACCAGTTAAGAACTTTATTTTTATTTGAACAGACTCCTCTGTGCCAAATCTTATAGGTGATGGAGGTTTCTAATGGTAATATGCACTTCACTTTTCATTAGTATATGACTTTTACTACATTGTTCATTATGAGTGATACAAAAACACTGCTGCAGTGCTATTTATCCTTTCCTTTTTTGCTATTTTTTTGCCTCTACTGTACTGAGGTTCTCATACGCTTTACATCTAAGTGTACTACTACAAGGGTCATCCTTATAGATTTGCATATGTTTGTTTCATTCTTAATGTAGTGATCTTATATGTGAGAAAGGAACCTGTCTATAACAGAAATTTATTTTTGGTGTTTCTGTTCCTCTACACAGTATTTTCTTTGCCTATATTAAAAATGTATTCTGTCTAGCCTGTCTGTTTGTTATGTACTATTTCAGTTGACTTTTTACTCAGCAGAACAGACATGTAAAGCCTAGATTTGACTACTTCTCAAATAAAATCCAATGTAACAGCAACCTGGATATGAGAGGCCTTGATGGCAAAAGGAGAAATTCAATTTGTCAATTGGACAAAAGTTTATTTGGTCAAATATGTTTCACAGCTCATTCAAGCTGCTTCTTCAGTTCTGGTCAGACGCTGGTGGACACTGACTTATATCTGCCTGAAGGGAGGAGCTAACTACAATGAAATTACTCTGAGACTACCACACCTATTTGTTTTCAGTTTCTGTTAGTTAGGTAGGCCTATTCAATATTCAGTGGGAGTGGAGTGTGGGGTCTTGTTAGCAGAACCATTCAGGGGCATAATGGGTGTTTTCACACCCCTAGACCTGACCTGGTTAGCCCTACTGTTTTCTTTGTTTGTTTTAGATTTGAGGATAGAGTTATAAATGGGAGACAAATGATGTCTGAGACCTCCATTTCTGTTCAAGGAACGATTTTCTTGACAAAAATAGCCTCTTTATCTCCTCTCAAACCAGTTCTTTTCTCTGGCCAAGATCTGTACCCCACTGTCCTCAAAGGAGTGGCTCGTGGCTTTTAGTAGTACGGGAGATTGAGGTCCACTCTGGCTCTCCCGTCTGTATTGGTACATCCTCTTGTGAAGTGGCTGTTTTGTTTCTCCAGTGTAGTGCTCACTGCAGTCTTCACTACACTGAATGGAGTAGACCACATTGCTTTATTTGTGGCTCGGTGTTTTGTCCTTTGGGTGGACCAGTTTTTGTCTTAAAGTGTTTGTGGGTTTGAAATAGACTGGGATTTCATGTTGTCTGAAAATCCACTGTAGTTTTTCAGAAATGCCAGCCAGGTAAGGAAGAGTTACACCCTTCCTCCTGGGTTCTGATTCTCTTGTTTCTTGTCCTTGTCTCTCTTAGTTTTATTGAAAGCCCATTTAGGATATCCACAAACAGAGAGGGCTTTCTGCACATGTTTTTCTTTCTTCATTCCCTCTGTGCTTGTAGACAGGAAACATAATAAAATCATGAAATCAGATCACTTCCATTAACCACTGATCTCCTTCTCCAGCATATAAAAGAAGCTTTATTGCCATGGCCGCCAGCTGAATCCACCTTGATAGTATAACCCCATAGAGTAAAGCATATTCTAGCCCCTGGCTGTTTCACTGTTACTGTTACTGTCACTGTTACTAGTTACAAGATAATTGAGGCATGTTAGCAGTTGTTAAAACATATTGCTATGAAACAAGAAAATACAGTGAGAAAATATAATGAATTGTAATACAGAAAAAGTGTTGGTATGCAAATTTAAATGCACATTTTTTGACACAACTGCATTTAATTGGCTTTGCATCTCTGAAATGACAGGGCAGTAGGCGCCTAAAAAAACAAACTGCATTTAGAGCTGTTAGGGAATGGCATTTGTGTGAGAAACCATGTGTACTCTTATTGTCAGGAAATCACAGTTACAACCAAGACAGTTGCTCGCCCTTGCTTGTTTGGAGGCGTTGCACACCACATCCTGTTATAGGTATCAGCATTTACTTTTCACTTTCTAAAGGTGTAGTTGCACTGTTACTGTTACTGTTGGTGTTTAACTCAGGTAAAAGTAAATTTTCTCATAATCAACTCACATAAAAGATATTCTCAAAGGCTCTTTTGCTGTCAATTTCAGGCAGTCAGTATGGTTCCTTATGACAATTTTATCATGAAATATGTTATAGATGTGTTAAAGAGCAAGAACACTCACTAGCCTTGAAGTAAAAGATTTTTCTGTTTTAAAAACACTGTGTAGAAGAAGAAGTGACTTTATTGATCTCACACTGGAGAAATTCTTCTCTGCATTTTAACCCATCCTATATATATATATACATATATTAGGAGCAGTGGGCAGCATACATTAGGGCGCCCGGGGACCAACTCCATGATCTTCTTGCTTCGGCTTGGTCAGGACCCAAGCTGGAGGTACCTATTGTGCATGTTTTTTTTTTTGGGTTGGTGGGGGAAACCGGAGTGCCCGGAGGAAACCCACTCAGACACGGGGAGAACATGCAAACTCCGCACAGAAAGGCTCGGGCGACCCGGGGATCGAACCCAGACCATGCATGCAAACTCCACACAGAACACACACAGAAAGGCCTGGGCGACCCGGGGATCGAACCCGGAACCTTCTTGCTGTGAAGCAAGAGCGCTAACCACTCAGCTACCGTGCCGCCACAATGCCGTGCCGTGTACAATTAGGGAATGGTAAGTAACTACTTACTACCTACTTTTTGTAGTTTACAGATACAAGGGATACAAGTGTTGGATACAACAGGGGTATGCACTGCCAAACATCTGGCAATATGCCACAATATCCCAATACTAATAATACTAACCAGATGATTTTATAATGACCACCAAATTCCCCACACTGATAGTATTATTGCATTGATATTTGTATGTTTAAAAGCACTGTGCTGTTGCTGTTACAATTCACTTTTTTTTTTTTTTTTTTTTTTTAACAAAAAAGATATTATGCATCTAAAGGGTTATCCAAAGTAGCTAAATGTAAAGACCTACTAGTACATTTTCAACAGAGAACACTAACCTTTGCCGATATCTTTCTGTATCCCAAAGGGTCTCATGCCTCCTACTACACCAGACAGCACACAAGAAAATGTACTTGATACCAAAAATATCCAGGTCGTTTTGCCCTCAGTCTCTATCAATAGCAGCTGTTGATACAAGCACCAGACAGGCAGCACACTGCAGATGGCATAACTCAGTGGGAATGACCCTCAAGCCTCTGACAGTGTTAGGAGAATATCGATGAGCACCCCTTTTGTGATGCTCTTGTTATGTAACTGTATAACACCATGAATCGAACATCCTCAATATTTGATCAACAAATAATAAGACTACACAGAATGCAAAACAGAATTAATTTAATGCTGTTGATGATAAAAGGAGAAGTTCAATTTGTCAACTGGACAAAGTTTGTTTGGTTGAAAACGTTTCGCCGCTCATCCGAGAGGCTTCGTCAGCTCTGGTTATTGTACTGGTTAGACACTGCATCTTCATGCTGTTGAGTAATACTTCAGAAAAAACAGCATTTACTCTGTTAAGTTAATTAGGTGTTATTATAATGTGTCAATGAAGTTGAGATGCTATATAGCTAAGGCTAAAAACCCTAAGAATTTGGACATGTTTTGCAATTGAAATGAATGGAATTCATCTTGCCATCAACAGCTAAGACTCATGCATATTCCTCCCCTTTGAGATTCTGGGATCAAGCTGTGCCTCACAAACACAAGCGATGGCATAAGTACAGAAATTAAGTAGAACAATCTCTTACAAATTCAAATATATTGTACAGTGAAGCACCAGATAAAAGATTGCTGATTTACCTGCTTAGTCCCTCATTTTAAGTCTATTACATTAAACTACAGTTGGTAAGCATGCTATTGTCTATTTAAAAATAACAAAAGATGCACTATGTAACTTTTCTAGGAATGTTCTTTGGAAATGTTTTTGCCTTGAATGGAATGTTCCACGGTATGGCATAAAACAAAAAAAAAACAAAAAAAAACATATGTAACCTTTGGCACCACCTGCTCATGTCCATGAAGATAAATAGACAAATACAATTTGCAGGGCAACATGCCTTGTAGCATGCCTTGTGGCTTCAGTCACATGCACATCAAAATCAGGTTATATAATCTGATTTCTGGACCTTAAAGATGACATAATAATGTGTAATCCACAAAATGTGATGTATCCAGACAGATCTGAAAGAAATGCATAGCTGAAATGTATATGCATTTATAGCCTCATACAGACACTTTTTTCAATAGCTAATGAGGATCTAAATAAAGACAAACAAACAAATCAAAGTGTCATTTTAAAACTCCATAAATCTAATAATAATCAGATCTTCAGTGTGTATGTGACCACAGCCAGTGTCTCAGAAGGTAAATTGAATTGCCCAGTGGCAAGAAAGTAGACAGTTCAATTCTGACCGTATATACAGCCTATTAGGTACTGGAAGAACATCTGATGCAAAAACTCTGTCTCTCTCAACTCATGACATATAGTAGTTCTTTGCATAAAATGAGTCATTGTGCTAAAAATAAAATAAAAAACATATACATTACACATTGGCATGTCTTTCAATTGTAAACCATTTAGTTTATTATGACCCCATCATCTGGTCGCCTGATTTGTGGATGATCTGGTTCTCTGTCACAGATGCTGAAGGCAGATTGTCTGTATGTATTCACACAGAGGAGATCTGACAGCTACTACTGGACTTGACCTGGCTGTTAAAATTGGAAAGAAACAGGAAGCCTTGTATGGACTTGAGGGCTTTGAGTCCAGATTCAGCTCACAAGGGCAGTTTTTAATTTCACCAGATCTACAATACAAGCCAGGTGTCAAATCAACAAAGGTATTTAATTATATCATGGTGCTAAACTATCTGTATAAAGAATGATGCAGTTTATGGAAGAAGACTGTCTGGTTCCATGCTGTTAAGAAGGACCACGGGTGCTACAATGACTAAGCAGTAATTTCTGTCTGTTAATGTTTTGTGTCAAAGTTAAGTAAATAAGAAGAACAAAATATATGAATTATTAACATTAGTTTTTTGTTGTTTTTTTCGTGGAGAGTGGTTTTTAAACAATGTGGCTCCCAAGGCATGTTTCCCCATGGCATTATGTCCAGGCTGTTTCTAAAAAGGGGATTTTTCTATGAGAATTTCTGTGACAGAAATAGTACCCACTGAGGGAGTAAACAGCGACAAAACAGATTATACAAAAGTTCCCCTAAAATTCAGCATAGAGACAGCCATTACAAAACTAAACAGGAAGCTTACTAAAATGCCTCTAAATATAAATTGAAGAAGTAGGATTCTATGAACAAAACTAATTTTTATCACATTTTGAAATACAGATGGAGTAAGCAAGATTACTGATAAAAGCAACCACAGCCTCACCATTAAAGAAGAATAATGATTTTATTGATCTCACACAGGAGAAACTGTTCTCTGCATTTAACCCATTCTTATTATTAGGAGCAGTGGGCAGCACATTGCTGCGCCCGGGGACCATCTCCATGATCTTGTTGCTTAGGCTTGGTCAGGACCTAAGATGGAGGATTTTTACCTGTGGTGCATGTTTTGGGTTGATGGGGGAAACTGGAGTGCCCGGAGGAAACCCACCCAGACACGGGGAGAACATGTTAACTCCACACCCGGAACCTTCTTACTGTGAAGCGTGAGTGCTAGCCACTGTGCCGTAAAGGTCATAAACATGTAACTGAAGTGAGCAGTTCAAGTTCAAAGTTCAAAGTCAGCTTTATTGTCAATTCTGCCATATGTGTTCAACATACAGTGAATCGAAATTTTGTTTCTCTCTGGCCAGGTAGTGCAAAAAGACAGTGTACAAAATACAATATGAAGACAAAACACAACAAAAAACTATCTAAGACAGAGATCTAAGTTAAAACTAAAGTCTACGATCTAAAATCTTAAAACAGAGCAGGAATGGTATACACTAACAGGAAAATAAATCTTATAAATTCAGATGAATAGGTTTATCAGTGTGATAGGATAATAGCTTCTAGAAACCTCTTGTTGAACTGCAATGAATTTTGTAAAGTAATTATGCCCAATTTTTTGTAAGATCTCAAGGAGCAGCTATTACTAATCATTTCCTAGTTGCTCTCACAGATATTCACAGCTCAGCCTCAACTTAAATCCTGGTTAGGCATAACTCTACTTGGCAGTTTTCGAGAGGAGCTGTGCTTCTGGCCTATGCATATCCTCAGGTGAACACCAACATTAATATTTCATGAGAAACGGAGAGGGAGTTATTGGATCCTCCAGTTGGAAACAGTGGGTGATTCCCTCAATAAAGCCAAGCATGCCCTGCAGGCACTTTGCCGCTCTGCTAAAAACAATACTGCTGTCTTGCTGCTATGCAAATCCTATTATGCAACAAATGTGGCGGCTGTAATATCTGTTTTGCTTCATAACCTTCATAACCTTAATTCAGCTGAGAAAGCCAATTTGATGGACAAGATCAAAAGATGTGCAATTAAGCAGCTCTTTTGTCAAAGCTGACTGACAGAATAATAATCTCTCTGCTCACATTCACACATTTGAAAACCAGTATGTTAACATTTTCTCTGTAATGTCTGTGATGGTCGGGCTTGGGTGGAGTAGTGGTCAAATCAGGTGAAATTTCACACAGTATTTTTGTTAGCACCGAAAAGACAGAGGCGTTGCAATGGACTCACATAATTCAGTGATTTAATCTTGCAATTTATAGCCCCAATCTCAATGGCATTCTCATAAATACATATTTTTTTTAAGTTTTTCTAAGAGTAGTAGTTCTCGCACAGTCTTTTGTATACATAGGTCATGTCTGAACTCCTACGCCTGTGCATTCTTGTAGAGCAGATCTGCCACCAAAGCTTTGACTACTGCTGAGTTCTCAGAATCTGTGGGGACAAGACATACAGTTAATAATTACACAGTTTATAATGAGATTCTCAGGACATCTTATTGGTTATGTTATGGTACAATTTAACTAATGCAATTTAAAAATACCTCACTGGTTATATTGTGGTGGCATACTTAAAAGCCATGTAGATTTCACTTCAGTATAGATTAAGTAAGTTTGATGATTTTAGGACATTTTATTTCTCTTTTTTCCCCTCTTATTTTGTATATGCCCATCAAAAGGAGGTTTCAGGGAAAATATGTGGGAGGTGTGGAGTTTAAAAGGCAGAAAGTTTTAATCAAACTAACCTGTATAATTGCAAATGACATCAATACTTGATTAAAAATGTGATTACAAAAAAAAGAAACAATGTCTATATAGAGAAGCCATTCCCACATTGTGATGGAGCAATGGCATACTCCCCATAATGACCCTTTTAGTCTGGACAGCAGAGCAGCAGGGAGGTGATAACGCCTCTGATGACATTTCTGTGAGGACATGGTGACACAGCTCGCACAGAAAGGATGTGCACCCTTTGTAGTTATATATTTTCATTTAGTAAAAGGTGCACTATGTAACTTTTCTGGTGGAGTACCTTCTTGTGTCCATTATTGCTTTGCCTGGAATGTTTCATTATAGTATCACTTAAATTACTTTACTTAAATAAAGTAATTTATTTAATTTATTTAAATAAAGTAATTTATTTAAGTAAATAAATAAACTTAAATGTTTTTTATTATTTTATTGCTAAAAAAAATGAAACATTGTTATTGTGAGTGGGCTTGTCTTTTCACAGATCTGACATGATAGAAATGCAATAACATATCCACAGAGACAGGCAAGCAGTGGACTCTCCACTAGAAACATTACAGTACACCATTAATCTAGTCTTAGAGTATTGAAGCCTGTTGCATGAATCAAATAGCTAAATGAAAGCTGGTTTATATCATGTGGAAACGTTCCTTAAAAACACCTACATACTACATACATCTGACGCTTTCCCAGTCTTCTTGTCCTCAGTTCTCCTCCATCTCCCGCCCCCTCTATATGCCCTACTTCTATTTTTCTCTATAGATTGCTTCTTCAAACAATTTTTCCAGCGTGGGTTAGGTAACGAGGCTGCAAAATCATAGTCAAAAGAAACACACAGGTTTGGTTCATGAATTATTAACAAATGTGACAGGAAGAGCACACTGCCACCATGGGATCAGGTAAATCTATTTAAAATTAAACTGCAATCTCAACCTCACTGTGTTTCAATATGAACCTTTCTTTACCAGGCTTCTAATTGAAGACTTACTGACTCCACTTTAACTTATTATCTCCATTTATTTGAACATTCAAAGGGCATCAGCAAATTGCTATTTAACAAGCAAACACAGGAAGTTAAGCAGGAAATAAATAACAATCATGTGCATGATTAACCAAATTACTGACTCAGTTAAGAATGCCTTAGTTGGCAGAAATGTTATTTTCAAAGAATAATGTAGCATGTAATCTGTTTAGTCCATCAATGACAGACAGTGCAGCGTATGAATTAATTGTCTGGTTAGCCTATGCTTACGGAGTACAGTACACAAGCAGCTATCTCCTGTATGTTAGTTAGGGATTGTATATTTAAAGTAAACTTCACTCACCAACCCCCAGAGCCTTGAGGTGACTTTTGAACTCAGGTTTCTCTTCCAGGACGCGCAGGAGATTAGTGGACTCCATTCGCTCCAATTCAACTTTCCAGTAAATGTAGATTTTGTGACTGAAGCTGACGTAAACTAGACAGGGGCTGTTTTTACCCTCCTTGCATGTGTACTGACCTGGGGAGTACAAATATAACAACATTAGGCGTAACAATGTACTCATGTAGCCTTCAATTGAGCTCATTGTCAAGACACACTCTAATCTATGCATAGAGTTAAATTGCATTTGAAATGTATACAACATTTCAAATCCAGGAGGATTTTGCAAAGATGCATGTATAACTCAGAGCATGAGGGATGTGCAGTTTGATCAAATGCACTGCAGTGAGCTGAGAACAGATTTCATATCTTTGAAAAAAAGACTGACAGAAGCAGATAACTAGCCACAAGCTCAATATTGCCTCCTACTGGTCAGTATTTCATCATAAAAATGTTTGTATTTTACCTGCACAAAAGGCATTGACGTTCTCATCAAACTGGAACCGCACCACTGTCCGATTATGATCAATAATGTAGGTTTGACCATCCCAGGCACAAGCGACTACTTCTTCTCTGCCGTCACCCTGGAGAAAAGCAGGCATAAAACACAAATTAATTATGTTTTTAACAATATCCTGTAATATTAACTTTCTATATAATGTACTAAAACTCACAGTGACATCCAACTTTTGCAGAGCAAATAGCTGATGGTCGACCTGGACTGACCACAACAACTGCTCTGAGCTGTCCATCAGTTTCAGAGTTCCTATGAATGCAAATTAATATGTTTAAATCAATGAACATACCATTGTAAACTGTTAACAAACAGTAGAAAACAATAACAGAAGATGAAAAATTATTATTTCTATATCTTCATTCCTCGCTGCCTTTTTTACTGTGTTTACTGCTTTTAAGGGGTTTTTACTGCTTAAGGGGCTCATTTTAACATCATGTTCAACATAAGCCATTTTATAAATTTATTTAATTTAAATATGCCTTTTTGTTCATATACACATTTTTGTTTCAGGTCTGAGTAGCATGGAAATTCTGGTCTAAATGTTGTAAACTTGAAGCTCTTTGTGGCAGTCTCCTTTAAATATTGATAGACACTCAAGCTGCTCTTTTCCTGTCAGGAGGATGAGGAGGTGTTCTGACTGACAGTTTAGTGTTTGTACACAAAATACAAAACAAATCAGTCTTTACCTTCAAAAAGTAAGGTAAGACAGGCTCATTTTGTGTTCATCTTTGTTCATTTGATATGAATTAAAAAGCTGAATGTGCATGCTCAGGAGAACTTACCATCTAATGTACAGAGAGCAAAGAGTCCACATTTGGATGATTCTTCTTTTGAACCTGTAGGAAAATTATTTACAAATTGGAAAATGTAAGGGGACTAATTTTAATTATGTTGACATTGTGTCAAAGTATTAAACAAATTGGGTCGGGCATAATTTTACCTTTGCTTATGCTTCCAATGAGGTGAGTGGACACATTTTTGTTATGAATTCTTCCAGTTGTCAGGTGCAAAATTACATCTCGAGAAGGTCCCTCACTGTGAACAAAATGGTTTGACTCACTTTTGAATGTTATCACAGTTCATCACCACTGTATTAGAGAACCTTCCAGGAGTGGTTGGAGACTCATCTCCAGAGCCTGATGAGTCCTGTTGTGTCCAGGAACAAAGCAGAATAGCATAACCACAACCCGGCTGAGAGACCATGAGCTCTGGTAACCCCTCTGGACCAGGGTTTACTGACAGACTATCCACCTGTAACAAGAAAGGGTCTATATTACTGATTACTTTTGTGAAAAATAATTCCTGTTTAACATACCTGCCCTTCCAGAAGCCATTTTTTAAGAAGAATAAGTTGTCCATTCCCTATGTCTGAAGCATCAGAGGGCTCTTCCCATCGAAACGCTCGCACCACTCTGTCTGTGTATCCCACCACCAGTTCACAGCGACCATCACCATCTACCACCAGGAAGAGCAGAATAGAATTTATGTGACAATGAATAGGGAATATGCATTGCCTTAAATGTAGTGCAGTATACCTATATCACTAATAAGGATAACTTTGGTGTTGGCAGGTATGTGTTGGGTGAACAGGGGCCTTTGGTCATCAGAAAATAATTGTTCATGTTGACTTGTTGAATCTGCTTTACAAGTTGCTGTCAGGTCAAAGAGATGGAACCAGCCCTCTGCACCGACAGCCACTACAAAGTTCTGTAACACAAAAACTCACGGGACAAGGTCTTCCTTACATATTTATATAAGTTTAGTGTGTTTAAACGTACCTTACCCTTGTTGCACACATCTCCAACTGCAACACATGTGAGCTGGAGGAACAAAATGCCAAAATGCGTTTTCTTTTTTGTAGCCATATATTACTATCTTACGTAAGAAATGTACAAAAACTCACCATTCCCACACAGCTTCTTGTGATTAAAGGTTTGGAGTCATCATACTTGTACACAAGCAGTTTGCCACTTGTATCTCCAACAACCAGCTCATTTAACTACAACAGATTATAGACAAACACAGGTCTACTTCATAGTTTTGTATAATCATTCTTTTAGGGCGAATATTATTCTCACCGAATCGTTGTCTGCATCCCCGAGGCATATGGCGTGAGGGAAAAGAGTCCCTGTAAAATCCAAACTAACTCTTTGAACATAGTTGAGGGACCTCATTTCATTTCAACTAATGTCCCAATTCAATAACATTTACAGAGCGATAGTTAGAAAAATAAAATAAAAATCAATGAAAATCTAACCACAGTGCACATCATTATATAAAACTAGGGCATTCAATTAAATTCTTTCGCTGAAAAGGTAAAATATAGACTTTAACGTTTGTATTTTACGTGTTTGCTAAGAAAAACCATTAGTCACTTCCTTGTAAACAAAGACACGTGACCAGTTGTACGGAAGCTCAAAGATCCTAAAATTGTATAATGTCATATTATTAGTCGCGTTATCAAGTTATGGTTTTACACTTATCAGTGATAAAACACGACACAAATCCTATGCAAAACTGTGACAAATGTGACAAAATAGTGACCAAGTTTAGTTTGTGCGTGTGTGTGCGTGTGTGTGTGAGAGAGAGAGACAGTATCCTTTTTAGCCACTAGAGGACAGTCTTTAACTTTTTTTCCCCTGCAGGTACAATCTGGTCTATGGTAGAAGCCTGCCTCAAAATTAAAATTAAAATTAAAATTAAAATTAAAATTAAAATTAAAATTAAAATTAAAATTAAAATTTAAATTTAAATTTAAATTTAAATTTAAATTTAAATTTAAATTTAAATTTAAATTTAAATTTAAATTTAAATTTAAATTTAAATTTAAATTTAAATTTCAAATTAGTTAATAAGCCTATCCTTGATGCATTTGTTTGAACTATGTTGATTAAATAAATTAAGGCAGCCTATTTAATGACAGAAAAATAAAACACAAGTCGGCACCCATTTGCCATATTAATTATGACACACTGCGCCTGGGCTAAAACTGGAAAGCCCCTCAAGTGGAGAGCGCCCTTTCGCCTCTAGAGGAGCGCACCAGAGTGAAGTCCGCTCACAAAACACTAATTGGACTCTGGGAGAACACTGCAGGGCAGGATAGGTTTCAGAAAAGCCTTACGATGGCAAAGGCTGCAGAGAGCGCTGAATAGAACCCACACTCCCTTTTTAAACTCTTGCTGGGGGCCAAAGACAGAGCAAAGAGAGAGCGGGGGAGGGAAAAAAAAGTGTTTGGGGGGCTTGTTCTATGCAAGTTTAATATTCTGCCAACCCCGAAAAAATAGGCTACACAATTTATTGGCCACAATTCTACTCTTCTGTTTGGGGAGGAGAAGGGTGGGGCCGTGTGCGCCCGCATTTTCTAAACCACTATAGCCGAGTTCAGTTGCCAATAACACCGACGCGTGTTGCGTTATGTGTAGTTTCCATGCGCACACACCTGTACGCAACACAAAAGAGAGACTGGATTGGGATTTTGCACTGTGATGAAAGACTTCTTTTAAATGCTGCACTTTTCATCGGAACAATAATGGGCAGCGTCGACGCTACTGTAACCATATCGGGCGTATCAAATCGTGTACAAAGCCTGCCCAGATACATTCTGGCCCCTCCGTTCCGCCTGTGCGGGACTGATGATCTGTTCTTACCCAAGTGTAAAATTCTGTCCTGTTGCACTATGCTTCAAGGCTTAAATGAAAAACTTTGTGATGCGCTACCGGACAACAGCACACGGCAGTACTATTGGATTTAGGCACACAATACAGAACATATTTTCAAAATGCTAGAAGAGTTAAACTTGTGCTTTTGTGTATCACTGTAATTTAGGCCAATTCAAATGATGAAAGTTTCATTTTTAAATTAAGAGAACAAGATATGAACTCAGAAATTCAAATTCATCACTAAGGTAAGCCTATTAAACAATGATGTTTGAAAAGATTGACTGGTATATAATTTAGCAGCTAATTTAATGTCTTATTGTGCTATTTGTTATAAAAGAATATTAGTAGCCAACATCTGTATACATGGTTACAAATGGAAGAAGTTAGCGACTGTTTGTTTAGTGCTCTAAGTGGCACGCGTCCGTCGCGCGCTCCACAGAGCAGCAGGAGCCCTAGGTGAATCCACGCGACCAGAAGGCGTGGCTAACGGACAGGCCAGACCGATTGAAAAGCAGTGGCGTCTTCTGTGGGGTCCCAGAGAAGGGTTGAGGAGCGCGCGAGGGAGCAGGCCAGAGTACAACCCACTAAAAACAACCTAGCCTACGTCAAGAGATCACCACGTGAAAGGCACGAGCGAGACGCACCGCCCAGAGACTTGGCATAACTAAGTGGTCGCGAGGAATGGAGTTTTCTGCCAAGATGGAACTTAACAAGAGCCAGCAACAGCTGATTCCGCCTGTGTGTTTTATTTCAGCAACAGCACAAAGCATCCCGCTAAGCCCCACCGACAGCACCCAGGGCAGCACCAAGTCAGCATCCAAGCAGTCCAAAAGGCAGCGCTCATCCTCTCCTGAGCTGCTGCGCTGTAAAAGGAGACTGAATTTCGCGGGTTTTGGCTACACGCTTCCACAGCAGCAGCCGCACGCAGTCGCGCGCAGGAACGAGCGTGAGCGCAACCGGGTCAAACTGGTGAACAACGGGTTCGCCACACTGCGTGAGCATGTGCCCAACGGCGCAGCCAATAAGAAGATGAGTAAAGTGGAGACGCTCAGATCTGCGGTGGAGTACATCCGTGCGCTACAGCAGCTCCTGGATGAACATGACGCGGTGAGCGCAGCTTTCCAAGCTGGAGTGATATCTCCCACAATGTCACAAGGATACTCTGCTGATATGAACTCTATGGCCGGTTCACCCGTGTCTTCCTACTCGTCAGATGAGGGCTCCTACGACCCACTGAGCCCAGAGGAGCAAGAGCTTCTGGACTTTACAAACTGGTTCTGAGCAGTTGAGCCGAGCCTCTGAATTCAGTCATGGTACAGAGATGACACACTGAAATTCACCAGTTTGTGTCAATTATTGTTAGAAATAAAGACTAATAAGCCTAGATGTCATTGCTGCGGTGCGCCATTGGATGGTATGGAAATGCCTGCAGTCCCGGACAACAAGATGCACTGTATTTATGCTTTGACCTCCCAACAAAAGGCTCAACATGAGGACGCCAGGCCAGAGATCAGCGCCAAAGGATTTATGGATCTCGAGCCCTGACAATATGGGACTCAACTAGGGCAATATTTTCCACAACAGACTTTGACAAACCCCCAAAGTGCGGTCTTCTGCAGAACACATTATTTAACGTGTAACTGTTCTATGCTAAACCAACCACATCCTCGTATCACACCTCTCCACAGGAATGCTTCCAAGTCACGAATTTATATAGTATATATTAAGCGTTTTTTTTTTTTTGAGATATATTAACATATTTTTGTATCAAAAAGATTTATACGTAGATGTTTTGTACACTACTTTTGTAAATAGTTTGTCTCCTGCCTAAAGACGCTGCCTATTTTATACTCTGGCTCTTATGTTGGATGTTTCCAGAAGGAGTTTGAGACTCCACAATTTATTATAGCACCAATGTGTCTTATTTAATAAAAAAATGTTTTATATAATACAATGATCAAATAATATGCAGCTATTGTCCAAACAGAAAGCTTTGCCCATACATTGTATTTTATAGGCCTACTGCCATCTTCTACTTTCCTTGCATTACATGGTCAAATGAAGTTTATTTTTCTGCACAAAAATAAAAACTTTACAACAAACTCTCACTTTTTTTTTTTAACCCCCTGAGAATACTAATTTAATAGGCTAGTGATTAGAAATTGAGTATAGTATATACGCCTAAACCTGAGTAGGCTAATGTGGAATGCTGCTAAAACATGTTTTTCAGTGGCGTTATTTTGCTATAGGCCTATAAGAAAAATGTCATCTCTACAATAAGCTACACTTTTGTAATGTGGCACGTTATAAAATATGGAGTTTGGGACTCCACAAATGAAGTCTGACAGGTCTGAGGGCGGCAGAGTCGGGCGCGTGTCTGCTCTAATGAGTGAATGGGGCAATAGTGGGGGTAAAGTGGGGGTTTAGTGGGGCTATAGCGGCTCAGACAGAGGAGGACTGGCAGATGGCGTGTGCCTGACGGAGGCGCGCACCAACGTGACAACACAACGCAACATTTTTGGCGGTGTTTTTGACGTTCATATTTGCGGTTAATAGTAATGATAGAAAACAATGAGTCCAATCATTAGCTATATGTTAAGTTTTTATTTTATATGTTATAAAATAACTGGGCGTATACATTTGTTAAAACAAAATGCCTTCTTCTATTTTAATAGCATTGCACAAACTGTAGGACTGCCTTTCAGTCCTTAAATACCCCAAAATCTGATTGGCAAATCAAAACGTGCGCTAGTACATAAAAAAGCATAGCCCTTACTACGAATTTAATAATCATCTCATTCTTAGAAAATTGGAGAGACAAATATTTCACAAAAAGCTTGTACATTTCAAGCAAACTTATAAACCCCAAAACACAACACAAACAAGTAAATTTAGGATTTTACTGCATATTACATACTGTCCAGTGTTGTCTTTTGTATTTTTCATGTCTATAATTTCAGTTGCTTATGTGAAGCCCCAGACCCCCAACAATCATAGTTGCTGCTTTCCAGAGCTAGGTCACATCTAACTGACAAAAAATAACCAAAACAAAGAGCTAAAATGAATTTGTGGTGCGTCTTATTTAATATAATTCTTCAGTGCATGTACACTTGAATGGACAACATTTAATATATGTAAGTTGACTATTTTTCTCAGTATAGAATGACAGTTGGTGTATCATCTATCATCATCTATAATGGCAAATGATACAATGATATAATGGCATTTGATACAAACACATATCCATAAAGTAATTTCAGGACCATAGACAGCTCTTAAGCTCTAGTGGAGTCTCTGAAAGCCCAATAAAACTGTAGTATTTAGTTACCTCAAATACACTGTTAAACAACAAATTTGTCAGTGATACAGTTGTATTGTTGAGTTGCAGTGCAATAGTAGTTAATAGTAGTGAGTGTCATAAGTTGGAGAAGTCTTCTAATGGGTTGGCAATGACAGACTTGTGTATTAGCATGAACAGAGGCAGATAGGCCAGAAAGTCCAGCAGATCTAAGGGAGGGGTGTGCTGGATCTCCATTCTGATGGCTTCCTCGTGCTCTAGACAGATGCCTCCAACCTTTAACTCCAGAATCAGTTGTTCTGGACTGATATATTTCTGTTGGGACGTTCCATCACCAGTCTGCTCCTCTAGAAGGAACAGGAACAGCTTCTGCATGATAACACACAATATTCAAAGTGGATTAGGATGTTTTTGGAGAGATGGGTGTACACAACTGTCAGAGAGACTATGCTGTGTGAGCCACTGAGTCAGACTGGCCTCAGATTACATGGGCCTTCTTTGAGTGCACCTGTTTGCACAGTTAATGCAGTCAGTCGAGGTAATAATTGTTGGGGGAGGGAATAATCCCTCAAGCAATCAGCCCATTCTCCCCACCACTCTGTTGTTAACAGCCCTATCCCTAACAGCTCCATAATTACACAGCCTGCCTACCTGGCCAGGGGTTTGCTTTGCACACCCGCGGCCAATGGCTTTCATGTAGCTCTGCCTCCAAGTGGATGCTGTGGTGCAGAGAAGGGACAAACACACCAGTGCACGTCCAGGTGGGGGACAGAGCGGCTCTGAGAGGAGCTGTATGTCTGAGGCTGATTACAGGGCTGGGCGGATGGGACAGCATGTTCACTGCTGGGCACTTTAATAAGATTAGGGCCATGCTAATCTATGAAAAGGGAAAAGCACCCTTTCTTTTTCTAACTGGCTCGCTTCCCTCATTTCAGTGCAAAAGGGTTGAGTGGTTGATATAAAAATCTGATGTACAAAGCATTATATATATATATATATATATATATATATATATATATATATATATATATATATATATATATATACATACAACTGTATATATATACACATACATATAGTGGTACCTCACCTTACGAATGACCCAACAAACGAAAATTTCAAGTTACGAAACGCCTTCACGTCAAATTTTGGTCTCTAGATACGAATGAAATTTCAAGTTACGAAACGCGAAATCTCTAATCCAATTAATCCAATCCAATCCAACTTTATTTATAAAGCACTTTAAAAACAACAAATCTCAAAAATTAAATTAATGCGCGCTCAGATGCACGCCCCGAAACGTAAATACACTTTATCAACACACATGGGGTTAGGTTCCAGAGGTGGCCCGCGGTGGGAGAGGTCCACGAGGTAGGACAACTTTGTATTTTGCAATTGTTCTGCATGTTTTAGGGCTGTAAATGCCTCACCACACATTCTATACTTTTCTCGTATTTCTCTCTCGTTTAAACACTCGAACTTTCATGAGTGGGGGGGAACACGGCTCAATATAGGGGAGCGGAGACACAACAACACATGATCAGTATGGTAAAACTCACCTGTCTCACGACGGTCTAAACCCCGCTCACGTTCCCTATTAGTGACTGAACAATCCAATGCTTGGTGAATTCTGCTTCACAATGATAGGAAGAGCTGACATTGAAGGATCAAAAAGCGACACGGCGCGGGCCCGCGGCTCGGCTCGGCCCCGCGGCTCGGCTCGGCCCGCTCACAGCTCACAGTGTCAGCCCCCCGGCTCTGGAAGTCACATAGAAGCAGAGCCTGCCCCACCCCGCTCTTATTCCCGCTGAAAGAGCGTCTTTCTCGGCCTCTTAGCTCTAGTGCGGAACGAGCAACGCGCAAGGAGCGCGGAGCAACGCGCAAGGAGCGCGGAGCAACGCGCAAGGAGCGCGGAGCAACGCGCAAGGAGCGCGGAGCAACGCGCAAGGAGCGCGGAGCAACGCGCTCCTCCAACGGCACTGCCATGTCCCGGGATAATCCTGGTTTAGTCCAGGTCCAGTCCAGGTTTAGACCTGGTTTAGTTTTGGTCTAGACCTGGTTTATTCCAATCAGGACGTAGAACACAAATGTTACACTATAAAAAAAAGTTACACTATAAAAAACAACAACCTTGGAACGGATCAGGCCTTTTCCATTGAAATAGCTACTCAACTTACGAATTTTTCACGTTACGAAACCACTTCTGGAACGAATTAATTTCGTAAGGTGAGGTACCACTGTATATATATATCCATCCATCCATCCATTTTCTTCTGCTTATCCGGGGCCGGGTCGCGGGGGCAACAGTCTAAGCAGGGACTCCCAGACTTCCTTCACCCCGCACACTTCCTCCAGCTCCTCCGGGGGGACCTCAAGGCGTTCCCAGGCCAGCTTGGAGACATAGTCCCTCCAGCGGGTCCTGGGTCTTCCCCAAGGCCCGGAACACCTCCCGAGGGAGGCGACCAGGAGGTATCCGGAGCAGATGCCCGAGCCACCTCAGCTGGCTCCTCTCAACGTGGAGAAGCAGTGGCTCTACTCCGAGCCCCTCCCGTGTAACTGAGCTCCTCACCCTATCTCTAAGGGTGTGCCCAGCCACTCTGCGGAGGAAACTCATTTCGGCCGCTTGTATCCGCGATCTCGCCCTTTCGGTCATTACCCAGAGCTCATGACCATAGGTGAGGGTAGGAACGTAGACTGACCAGTAAATTGAGAGCTTCGCCTTTTGGCTCAGCTCCCTCTTCACCACAACGGTCCGGTACAACGACCGCATTACTGCCGACGCTGCACCGATCTGCCTGTCAATCTCACGCTCCATCCTCCCCTCACTCGTGAACAAGACCCCGAGATACTTGAACTCCTCCACTTGAGGCAAGGATTCCCCACCCACCCGGAGAGGGCAAGCCACCTTTTTCCGAACCATGGAACCATGGCCTCGGATGTGGAAGAGCTGATCCTCATCCCAGCCGCTTCACACTCGGCTGCAAACCGCCCCAGTGCACATTGGAGGTCCCGGTTCGATGAAGTCATCAGGACAACATCATCTGCAAACAGCAGAGATGAGATCCTGTGGTTCCCAAACCGGATCCCCTCCGGCCCCTGACTGCACCTAGAAATTCTGTCCATAAATATAATGAACAGAACCGGTGACAAAGGGCAGCCCTGGCGGAGTCCAACATGCACCGGGAACAGGTCCAACTTACTACCGGCAATGCGAATACAGCTCCTGCTCCGGTCATACAGGGACCGAACAGCCCTTATCAAAGTGCCCCGAACCCCGTACTCCCAGAGCACTCTCCGCAGGACTCCACGAGGGACACGGTCGAATGCTTTCTCCAGATCCACAAAGCACATGTGGACTGGTTGGGTAAACTCCCATGCACCCTCGAGCACCCGATGGAGAGTATAGAGCTGGTCCAGTGTTCCCCGGCCGGGACGAAAACCACACTGCTCCTCCTGAATCCAAGGTTCGACTATCGGTCGAATTCTCCTCTCCAGTACCCTGAAATAGACCTTACCGGGAAGGCTGAGGAGTGTGATTCCCCGATAGTTGGAACACACCCTCCGGTCCCCCTTCTTAAACAGAGGGACCACCACCCCAGTCTGCCAGTCCAGAGGTACTGTCCCCGACCGCCACGCGATGTTGCAGAGACATGTCAGCCAAGACAGCCCTACAACATCCAGAGACTTGAGATACTCAGGGTGGATCTCATCCACCCCCGGGGCCTTGCCACAGAGGAGCTTTCCAACCACCTCAGTGACTTAACCCAGGGTGATGAGTGAGTCCGCCCCCGAGTCCCCAGCCTCTGCTTCCTCCTCGGAAGACGTGACGGCGGGATTGAGGAGATCCTCAAAGTATTCCTTCCACCGTCCGATAACATGCCCAGTCGAGGTCAACAGCTCCCCACCCGCACTGTAAACAGTGTTGGTGAAGCACTGCTTCCCTCTCCTGAGGCGCCGGACGGTTTGCCAGAATTTCTTTGAGGCCGTCCGATAGTCCTCCTCCATGGCCTCTCCGAACTCCTCCCAACTTTTTGCCTCTGCCACCGCCCGGGCTGCAGAACGCTTGGCCTGCCGGTACCAGTCGGCTGCCTCCGGAGTCCCACGAGCCAACAAGGCCCGATAGGACTCTTTCTTCAGCCTGACGGCATCCCTTACTTCCGGTGTCCACCACCGGGTTCGGGGATTGCCGCCGCGACAGGCACCACAGACCTTACGACCACAGCTACGGACGGCCGCATCAAAAATAGAGGCCGAGAACAGAGCCCATTCGGACTCTATGTCCCCAGCCTTCCCCGGAAGGTGTGAGTTGAAGGTGCCCCTGACAGAGGGCTCTGCCAGACGTTCCCAACAGACCTTCACTACGCGCTTGGGCCTGCCAGGTCTTTCCGGCTTCCTCCCCTGCCAGCGGACCCAACTCACAACCAGGTGGTGATCGGTTGACAGCTCTACCCCTCTCTTTACCCGCGGCCGGAGATCAGATGACACGACAACAAAGTCGATCATCGACCGCCGTCCTAGGGTGTCCTGGTGCCACGTGCACTGATGGACACCCTTGTGCTTGAACATGGTGTTCGTTATGGACAAACTGTGGCTAGCACAGAAGTCCAATAACAGAACACCGCTTGGGTTCAGATCAGGGAGGCCGTTCCTCCCAATCACCCCTCTCCAGGTGTCACTGTCGTTGCCCACGTGGGCGTTGAAGTCCGCCAGGAGAACAACGGAGTCCCTGGTCGGTGCACTGTCCAGTACCCCTCCCAGGCACTCCAAGAAGGCCGGGTACTCTGCACTGCTGTTTGGCCCATAGGCCGACACAACAGTGAGAGACCTGTCCCTGACCCGAAGGCGTAGGGACGCGACCCTCTCGTTCACCGGGGTGAACTCCAACACACAGCGGCTGAGCCATGGGGCAATGAGCAGGCCCACACCGGCCCGCCGCCATTCCCCGCAGGCAACGCCAGAGAAATGGAGAGTCCAGCCCCCTTCAAGGAGTTGGGTTCCAGAGCCCAAGCTGTGTGTGGAGGTGAGGCCGACTATATCTAGTCGATAGCGCTCACTCAGTCGATCTCTCTGCACCGGCCCCTTATGGATCCTCCTGCGGGTGGTGGGTCCACGGGAGGACGGCCCCACGTCGCTCCTTTGGGCTGAGCCTGGCCGGGCCCCATGGGGGAAGGCTCGTTCGCGAGCACCCACCCCAAGCCTGGCTCCAGGGTGGGGCCCCGGTGATGCCAATCCGGGAGCTATTTCGCGGATTTTTCTTTTATAGTTTTATAGTGTAATTTTTTTTATAGTGTAACATTTTTTTTAATAGTTTAACATTGTGTTCTGCGTCCTGATTGGCTAAGAGACTAGACCAGGACTAGACGTGGACTAAACCAGGTCTAGACCAGAACTAAACCAGGTCTAGACCAGTTCTAAACCAGGTCTAAACCTGGACTGGCCCTGGACTAAACTAGGACTGGATCAGGTCTAGACCTGGACTAAACCAGCATTAAATCACTCCGTGCGGCTCTTGCGTTCGTTTGTGAGTGTTCGGTTTGTGGCTCGGGCTGAGAGCACGCGGTCCAGGCGCCGCGGTTCTATCTCGTGCTCGCAGCCCCGGTGTACGCGCGACACGTGCTGCTCTGTCATGGATTTGTCCACGATGAACCCCTCATCGTGGACAAATCCGTGACAGAGCAACGCGATGAACCCCTCATTGTGGACAAATCCGTGACAGAGCAGCACGTGTCGCGCACTTCTCCAAGGGGTTGGTGCGCTCCCGGGGCCGTGTCTCCCCCCACGCGTCACTATTAATACATTTTGTTGAAAATCTATGAAAGTTTGAGTGTTTAAACTAGAGACAAATCTGAGAAAAGGTTAATTCCAGTCTGAGAAAAGTGTATAATGTGTGTGGTGAGGTATTTACAGCCTTAAAACATGTAGAATAATTGTAAAATATAAAATTGTCCTACTTCGCGGATTTCTCTTATTGCGGGCTATTTCTGGAACCTAACCCCCGCAATAAACGAGGGATTACTGTAGGCTATATATATGTGTGTGTGTGTGTGTGTGTGTGTGTGTATATATATATATATATATATATATATATATATATATATATATATATATATATATAAGGGTATTACCTTGGCCTTGAAAAGCTTCACTTCCAGAGAGCGAAAGTCTATACTGCTGATTAAGGAGCGCATAAAGTCACTGAAGAAGAAAAATAACAATGTAAAAACAAAAAACAAGAACTTTAATACTTTAATTCCCCATAAGCAAATTAAAACATCCTGTGTCATTCTAATCAGAGAGACTAATGAGAACATAGTGTGTTTTTGGTTTGGTTTACCCAATCCAGCAGTATGATGGTAAAGTGTTCTGAGTCTTTTGTGGTTGCTCACAGTGGCAAAACAATGCATGGGTACACAGCCATATCCCGCCATGGTAACGGATAAAATTTTATGAATTTTGGGGAGTGGAGATGAAGATGCAGGGTGAACAGTGTTCGTTAGAGGAGGAGGGTGGAGGAAAAACAATCATGGCAAACTGTAGGGTTACAGGGATGTCCAGCCTCAAACCAATGAAACTAGGTCCACTTAGATAATTAGACCAGGACACAACTCTCTCGTCCAGCGTGTGGCATAGGCACTGCTCCGCTGTCCCTTCTATAACGAGCGCCCAGTGTTAATGAGCCCCTCCTCACAGTGGGCTGAATGACCTGTTACTGCAAAGAATGGACAAGCGCTAGGCCATTGAGTGCAGTCTACGCCTGAGTGGCGCTGTGCTGAGATTGGCCCTTGTCTGCCAACCACAATGTGGACAGGGGCTTGATGGAGATGAAAAAAGACAGAGCAGCTAATGATCATTAATTGCACTTGGTTTGCAGTCCAAATGCTGGTGTTCTAAGAACACTGGTATGATAATAGTTAGCATAAACAAAAGGTAGAGTCTGCTGATGGACAGAGGAGGATAATAGCAGCCTAACCCATTTTCTTTATCAGAAGTCCTGTGGCACCCTGCTGAGGCCAAAACAGCCAACTTCTTGCTTACATAATGCCAGAGATTTTGGCGGTCTTGAAACACACAACACAATGAACGTTTACTTCAGTGGTCTGTCGATTGACTGTTGGAAAACACTTTTAATCCGAACAAACAATACACCACTCAGATTGCTACAAATTTCTGCCCCTGGCTTGATAAGGGATCTTTAAACATATATTACGTGCTTTGACTTGTGACAAATATTATTTGGTAGCTCTGATTAAGGTGTTAGTGGTTCAGGACATTCACCTTGTAAGAATGTGTTGTGTGATTACTAGTGGCCAGGAGGAAAGTTTTTCCTCCTGACACTTTTCTCCACATAATAAGCCTATCAATATTGAGGGTGCATGAAACTGTAAAACAATTTTCATAAAGAAATTGCTAACTATGTTGTTGTGACTGGTTAACTAAAGGTCTTGGAGGAGGAGTGTTGTGAGCTGGAATAGATGGGCCAAATCAAGGATTAAAAAAAGTAGCAATAAAAAATAGGAGTGTTTACAGTCAGAGGGTGTCGGCTACCACTGCAAGCTTAAAATACAAGGAATAAAGTCTTACATGATCAGAATGACTGATTGTGTAACTACTGATACTGCTCATTTTTAATCTTGGATTAGAGACAACAGGATTTACTGAAACAGGTAACAGGATCAGTCCAGTTGAGTTTAAGATGTGACAGAAGGATGCTATTGTCTAAAGGGGGCATGATGGATGCTACCTTCTCTAGACTCCATCTAAATTTTAAAACTGACTTTTGTGGAAGGAGTTTAATACGAACATTCATTATCATTACTATAATTGGCTCTATACAGAGCAGACACCATGACTGTTCAGCCCCAGTCAGTCTAAAGCACAGCACAAAAGAGTGGCCGTAAATCTGAGGACCCATGACCCGGCTCTGCACTGGCTGAGAGGGAGCTCTCAGCTCTTTGGGGCCAGGGCGACGAGAGTGGGCCTTGACCCACACCGACCTCCAGAGGAGGGTGGCTGCACCAACTCCTGTGTGCAGAACCATAAACCCTCAGGCATGAAACCGCTCTGTGTGTGGGAATCCACAGCATATGGGCCCCCTTACACTGACACTGTGATAAAGGCTACAGACAACCAGAGCAACACTCTGCATGAGTAATGACCAGGACAGTAAATTTATTAGCAGGTTGAATGTTATGTTGGTCACTCACTCCAGGGTGGCTATCTTTTGGGCCAGACTGGCTATAACTGCAAACAGCCTGAAGTCCACAAGCCCATCAGTGACCCTGAAGTCCACCATCTCCAGAATCTGAAACACAAGCAACTTTTCATATTCATGGAACATTTGGACATTTGCAAAATAATGTGTATAAAGAACTAACCCTGTAGACATAGATCTCTTCCTCTTCAGACAGCAGCTCAGGGGGGATAATGTTTTTCAACGCACACAGAACTTGAAGACAAGAAATATATCCATCCCCATCATTGTCCTCCTAAAACATACATGGAAGACAATATTATAATATTATATAATAAGTGTGAGCCAGAAAAAAACAAAACAAAACACTAGGAATCTGAATATACATACTTTACATTACTCACTTCTTCAAAAGCTCTTTTGTACTCAGCCAGCCTCTCATGATTAAAAATGCAATATTTTGCCAGAAAGTCGACTGTACAGAAAAAGAAAACAATGAAATAACTTTTATATTTAATATACAACAAATAAGATATTGTTGTTATTAAAAATAAATTGGTCAGATTAGTATCTCTGAACAAATAGCTCAATGTGCATTAGTTGGGGGAGTGTGTGAGAATTTAGAAATTAAGAAAAGAAACTGATTTTCATGTCACAAATGAACTTGGTGAAATCTTTAATGCCTTAACACTTAAGGTAGGCTAAGCACTTCCATGAATATTTCATTAAGCAAATTTGGAAAGGCTAGACGTGGAAAGGGGGGTTGGGAAGCAGTGGGGGCTTGTGGGAGCTGCTGCCACTTCAATCTAGAAAATGAGAATGAGTCTACTGAATAATGGGAGCATTCATTTGGTGTGGAGAAAAAAGAAGAGCAAAAGAGTTTATATCAGGCTGCACCCATACCTCTGGACCTCTGGGGTTTCTTTGCAATAGCAGGGGCTGTTTGGATCTGCCATTTATCAGCTTATGCCTAATCAAAACCAGCCATTCTGTGGCCTCATCCTTTCACATGCTAAATATTACATTGAAATCTAGTCAACTTTAGTTGTTAAAGCTTGATTGATCAAAAACATGTTAGATGGCTTTGCACATCTGTTTGCAAATTTCTGCATAAGCTATAGCATCAAAAGTTACCATTCTCTGCTTGGACAGGGATTTAGGCCTATTCTTTAGACACGAACATTTACATTTATCCAACATGGATCAGCACAAAGCAATCTGCTAAAGTGAAACGTGAGATAGCATAGGGTGAATGAAAGCATAAGACAACAAACTGAGGATCAGGAGGAGCCACCTGCAGCAGAGCAGCTGACTGCATGTCCAATAAATATTTCAATATATAACAAGATATGCAGTTAATGTACAAAAGAGATTCAATTTGACCCAATCATGACCCAATATGTGTCTGAGTGTATGAATCCAGATATTCCAGTGCTACTCTTTTAATTATATTTAATATAATTAACTAACTAAAATAAACATTCAATAAATTGTTTATGAAAATCAGATCAAAATTGGATTCTGTTTTTTTCAGGCACAGTGGTAGGGGAAGCCATGGGTCTGTGACTGTAGGGTGCACCACATCCACTGGACAATAGGTGCAGTGGAGTGCGAGATTGAGGGAGGAAGCAAAGGCGGGCAGAGCTGAGGGACAAAGCAGGCAGTAAAGCCTCCTGCCTGATAGCCTTATCTGATTCCACTCCAGCGCTTGATGGCTTTTTTCACCACGCCTTTAAAGCACACAGGTTGGGCCTTTAGTGTGAAGCCTAGCAGAAAATGTTAATCAAGACCAGGCCTGTGTGGAGAAAGGCGAGAGTCATTCCGCTCAGGCCATAATCTGTAATGAGACCAAGGCGATTCAGTTGCAATAGAGAGAGGAAGAATAGGGGCATGATGATGATGATGAGCAGAGAGGTTCACTCTTTCACTAGCATTTGTTTTTCAGTTTTGTTCCTTTTCTTTTGCAGAGTCAAGGCTTGGGCACTGGTGGCAGGCTGGTCACAACTCATTTAACACGCGCTTGGATGTCATTTTCCATGTCTGCAGCTGACAGATGAAAAACACACCCAGCTCTCCTCTGACAAATATTGTTACTCGCCTGTGTACGATTTATACCCCCAGCACAGACAGTGAGTCTTCATGTCAAAAATTGACCTTCACAAATACGACATACATATACACATTATGAAACAATAAAATTAGTGAACAAGCCTATATTAAGATGGTAAAAACTGAACTCCTAATAGTATATGAGCGTGTTACAAATGAGCAACAAATAAACACAAAAACATAAGTGATTAGTAAAACTGGAATGTTGCTCGGACCTGCCCACACAGAGATCTATTGTTAAACTTTTCCCGCTTAATTAAAGACTTTGTTGTTTCTGCTCATCCCAAAACTGGGTAGTGTCCCATAATTCCTTAAACAAATGTTATACTGAACAGGACATAGTAAGTGACCCCTTTTTAAGAGCATGATAATGGCTACATACAGATCCAATATGTGTCAGGATTTAGAGCAAACAGCTATTCCTCCCCCACACAGAGGAGCACATAAGAATGTCCACAAACTGCACTAAATTTAAATAAGAGGCACAAAGGAAACCCAAAGTTGATCAAGAATGATCTAGATCTAGAATGAAAAACAGTTCTGAGTTTGAACATAGATCAAACAGGACCAAAAATATGGGATACTTCTAGTTTTTGTAGTAGTACTTTAATAATGCCCTATAGTTGTACACTGAAAAGCTGTAGTGAGTTGTTTGAGGATGCACATAGCATCCACAATACGGTGCCTTTATGTAATGTATGTTTGCTCAGCCTTTGGTGTAAAATCCTTCTATGCGTTTACAATCAGTCCACAATGACTGGGCAAACAAACAGCTCACCTATTGATGCACGGCAGTGTGCCCACTGTATTCAGGAGAGGAAAAAGAGCGGGTACAAGGGAGTGAGCAAAGTAAATCTGTCAAAGAGTCTATTATACAATGTACACACAGAGCACTGCCTCCACAATGGCCTTATTAATGGCACCATGTCAAGGACTGGAGGGCAATAATAGCAGATGATTTTGCTTTGTGGAGTTATCACTGGAGATCTGGTGCGGCACACAACAGATGATTTGGAGTTTGAGGGTGTTTATGGTACGCTCAGAGAGCTTGTGTTGTGGTTTGTGGTGTGCACCCAGAGGCAGGAGGGAGGCCGCTGCGTGTGTCTTTGTTTGTTTTCCTACCACGGCTCAACCCACTCCCGCTGCTGCTGAACATGCACCTCCAGGCACCTTTTGCAAAAGGTGCTTGGTGGAGTATAACAATAAATGTCCTTAAAAATTGTATTAGCAATATATGTCATAAATATAAACATTAACTGTTAAACTTTCTGAAGTTTTTGAACGTTAATGTGAGCTCCCCTACCCTGTTTAGCCCCCCCCCCCAAGGCTAAAAGTTGCAAAATGTGTAAACTGAGGATTTGCGGTCCTTTTCTGCGTTTGAAAAAAACACAGCCCAAACGGGCGATTCTGAACAAGGAAACTATGTGATGTCACACTGAAGCAAAAATGCAAATGCAGTTCCACCGCCCGTCTGTATTTCTATCCACACTCTCTGGAACTCACGCCCAGAGAGTTTGGACCGCGAACAAGCTACGCAATGCGAGATGTGTTTTTTTATTTGCCTGGAGGCACATGAGAATGTTTCCAGGCTCGGATGTCCTTTATCCGAGCCTCCGAACCTCTGAAACAGCAGTGGTTTAATTTAATTTTCTGTGGAAATGTGTTTATTTTTCAATGGAACGCTTCTCATATCTTCCTCCGCGCAAAAACGCAGAAGTGGGGCCAGCGCACCAGCGCACTGCTAATCCAGGAAACAGCGGCGTATTTGGCCACACCCCCACCCGCCACTGGCCTGTCTCTGTCCTCCTCATTTGCAGTGTTTCAGAGAGATATTTATGACTCTGTCCGTGTTCATGGGTCTTTCTCATGCACTGAGTCTTGATTTTGAAGAAGGATTCATTTACAGTATTAGGGAACCATTAAGGCGCCATATAAAAGCATCAAGAAATACCATGTCATGGGATCTTTAAATGTAGCCACAAATCTAGAAGACTGTGAGTTACTAAAAAATCAATACATAAAACATAAGTACAATAAATAAGCAGTATAATTTGATGGTAGTTCAAGGGCTATAGATCTTTGTCTGACAACCCTCATCCTTTTTGTGAATACACATTGTCTACTCATATTGTGCCTATTGACTGCGAACATGGGCTGTTGACAAAAGACAACCACAGCCGAATGAGTTGAATTACCGTACAGGAAGTGATTGAAAGCTGTATATGGGAAGAGGCTTCTCTATTTTGAGAGTCCTTTGGCCTGTGTTGGACAAAACCAATTACGACAAGTTTGAGGAGCAACAAGAATGAATGAATCCTGGAAAAAAATAAACGCAAAAAAATGAGTAATGGTGAGTGTTTCACCGCACATGTTGTCAACATTGAAATAACTAGCCATTCAGAAGTTATTTGAAAATCACACACCAATCTCTCCAAGTGAATAAAGTTGCTTCATTAACTTGAATGGATGAAGAGAATCAGACCAATACATAGTGGCTCTCTCACAGGTTAGCTTTGACCCAGATGACCTCTGGGAAAGGTCAGCTCCTTAACATTGACTGTAGTTGAGGATGGTGATTGTTGGAGTGATGTGCTCATACAATCTTTGAATGTTTGGAAGGAAAGGAATCAGGTGCTTGAGGAAGGTGTGGTCTGAGTTTTTAAAAATGTGAAAATGGGACTCATAGTTTTCTCATACTGTGGCACGGTAGCAGAGTGGTTAGCGCTCTTGCTTCACAGCAAGAAGGTTCCGGGTTCGATCCCCGGGTCGCCCAGACCTTTCCGTGTGTGTTCTGTGTGGAGTTTGCATGCATGGTCTGGGTTCGATCCCCAGGTCGCCCGAGCCTTTCTGTGTGGAGTTTGCATGTTCTCCCCGTGTCTGGGTGGGTTTCCTCCGGGCACTCCGGTTTCCCCCACCAACCCAAAACATGCACCATAGGTACCTCCAGCTTAGGTCCTGACCAAACCGAAGCGAGAAGATCATGGAGATGGTCCCCGGGCGCCCTAATGTGTGTGCTGCCCACTGCTCCTAATATATGTATATATATATAGGATGGGTTAAAATGCAGAGAAGAATTTCTCCAGTGTGAGATCAATAAAGTTCACTTCACTTCTTCACTTCTTCACTTCTCAGCACAGCAATGTGTAGAGTGAGCAGTCAACGTAATTTATCTGGACTTTATTATAGCCTTTTCGGATTAATTATTACAAAGTCACGGTCATGTAAAATGTGCCTCAATGTCAGTATCTCAATATACTTACAGTCTTCAAAGTTTGAGTGACCTCTGCTGCTTGTTGACTGCTGAGGTGCATCATCTTGTAGTTTGGAAAGCATTCTGAGGACCTTTGTTTTTCTCTCCTCCTTTCTGTCTTGGACTTCTCTTCTTTCTATTATTGAACATGTGTCTTCATCCTCTTCAGCAAACCCTAAATAATTGGACATCTCCTTAAATGGAACCACCTCATTTTCCACAGATCCTGAAACAGAGGATTCAAACCAGCATTGTGTTTAGTCTTGTGTTCTGAAATACATCTGCCATCTCATAAAACAAACATTTCAACATTTGTATTCATAGTTTTCAGCACAAAACAATTCCGTCTATTGGAGAGCCTTTAAGCAGGTCTATTTTTTATATTTTTTATTTGTTTTAAATTTTTCTGCTAAATGCTCCTGTTTCATTTCAGTGTAGTCGATTCACATACTCTCTCCCTCCTTGAAGCCTAAACATTTTGTCACAGGCCAAGCAATTAAGAATCTTATTATCTCCAAACAAAGTGCACAGAACACTTCATGCAAGAGACAATGAACAACTCAGCACAAGGAAGCAAAGGATTATCTGCTTCTCCTTCCATTAGCATTTCAACCCCCTTTTATTATAGCTGCAATACTTTAAACCTGGACGATGTTACTTTTCTGGTGGATAGTCCATGACATGTTTGTCTCAGATTTAGTTGTTATTGCTTTACCAGGAATGTCCCACAGCACAACTTATTTATCTCCATAGAGACAAGCAGGCAATGCCACCAGACCCAGTCAGATCTGTGCACTAAGAATGTATGTCGTTCAAGATATTTTAAAGCTTTACAAAAACACAAGTAATTGAATAAATGGATAACAAAAATGCCATGGAACATTACATGGCAAAGCAATAACATCTTCATGAAGACAAACAGGTAACTGACCCTGCACCAGAAAAGTTACACAGTGCACTTTTAAAGCACTTTTAAAAAAGATTGCACTAGATTGTATAAGTACCATGGTGAAGAACTACTGGGTAGCGACAATGCAATTCTAAATACGTTGACATGTATTCATTTATTTTGTTAGGTGCGTGTAAAAGGGTCAGCAGCATAGATTGATAGAGCAATGTCTCATTTGACAGGCTGTCTTCCACCACACTGCACCCAAACACATTGGGCCGTGGAGAGTCCATTCTGAATGTCAACAAAACACAAAATAATTTATCTTGATAATCTATCTTTCTTTGCAGCAGCATATTAATCATGTGCTTGGGTTTTGATATGCAACAAATATCACAACAAAAGTATCAAGTGGTCTTTTATATATTCCAACCTAATTATAAGAATGGTGTGTTACGATAGTCAGATATTCACTGAAAATGTTCTGATTATTTAGTGTGTGAAAGATTAATAGTATTGTGATTTATTTATGCTACCTACTGTACTGGTTAAGTGTTTCCCAGTTTCCACCCTATGGATCATTTGTTTATCAACCAACAAGACATCACAGCATCAAGCTGGAATTTCCCTGTTTTGGGAAGGGCATAAACCATTGCTAAATATATATGCAAATTAAAAGTCTAAAGCAGAAAGTAAATGCTGCAAAAAAGTGAGAGAAAAGTAGCCATTGTCTACATCCCCCAACTACTCTTCTTGTTCAATGATTACTGGTCACTTCACGCTGGAAACGAAGCAGGTTTCCATACCAACCCCAGTGTCTGAAAACAACTGATAGCTGGATTTAGCTGTGAGAGGCCAAGTAAAATCTCTACATCAATTTACAAAGAGGCCACAAGATATAATACAGAATCAGTCCAAACACAGAATGGCCTTCAGCATCCAGGGCACCAGGCTGAAACAAGAAGGTTAGACTTATCAGTTTTTTGGGGGGTATTTGAGAAAGGGATGAGCATCGGCAACACAATAAGAGTGCCAGGCCTATTCACAGATGCCACCCAGAGCCTTTACTTCTCTATTTCCCCAAAGAATAGAGGAATCAAGCAGGAGGCATAAAAGGGAAAATCCTCACCAAATCATTATTCATGGGCAAGGGATTTCCCATTCAGAGTCCCTTTATCGAAGGCTCTCTTGACACGTCATCCCAACCTTGACAAGTGCCAATCAAAGAGCTTGAGTTCAGTTTTTTTAGGGGCAACTTGGATAAACTGTGGAGATTTGGTGGATTTGGGAGACAATGACTGCTGCTTCCACACTGCAAATGGCTTAGAGACAATAGTGACATGGCTACTCTGACAGTGTGTGGTCCTCTGGGGGCAAACGATCGCTGCGCACTACATGGCTAATCTCTGCTAGCAACATCCCTGTGTTTTTCTGGTATAATCTGTGCAGTAGCTTCCTCTGTCCAGCTAAACAATCCACAAGGGTCAGTTCAGATTAGCACCCTTTTTAGCCCAACAGAATTACATTCATTTGTATACTAACAACTTCAGTAACAGCTGAATGCAAAATACTATATAACAAATTATAGTGGAGCAGAAGGGGATAGTCCACCAATGAATTCTTGATGAGGAAAGCAGTACAAAGGTTTTCTTCATGAGTCTTTGTGAAAACACAATCAGTAAAGGTCTTATACTTGTTTGTTGAAATATACTTTTTAACATGCGTGAAAAGTCCCTCAGTCGTCCAGGTAGAATCCATGATAACAGCTGACGAGCTGACGAAGCCGCTCGGATGAGCGGCGAAACGTTTTCAACCAAACAAACTTTGTCCAGTTGACAAATTGAACTTCTCCTGTTATCACTTTTTAACATGCACATGCTAATTTTGTGTACTTATTACCTGTATTTATTTCCTTGTGTTGACCTTCTCGAAATGAATGAATAAATGAAATGAAATATTTTATTTGGAAATACCTTGAAAATGCCCAAGTAAACCAACACAAATTTTTTTTACCCTTAAAAATACAAATGTAAAGATGATTACTGTTATTACTACTATGTTTACCCTTCAATTGTCCTACAAAAACTAAAAAGAGAAATTTGATATAGGAATGAATATCTCAATCATTGCTAAAGCTACTGTGGTCATGGCTCATCTTGGGGCTGAGGTTTTACGGAGTCATAATGGGGTTATTTCATCTATTACGAGGAGTCACTGTGAAGGTCAGACCACTCACACCTCAGGAGGAACTAAATCTCACCTTTTCACACAAAGACATGCCACACACTGGGCGTCTTTCACAGCTACGGACCTCGGGTTTGACCCCCTCTGCCCCGGTGATGACCTCCCACTTACTCCTCCCCCAGAGTGACCATGCCTTTGGCCTCCAAAAGGTCAAAGCACACCCCATCAGCAAGACAATCTTCTGACATCTTCTTTAGGGTATAGACTTAGCAACTCAAACAGAGTTGCAAAACAGTGACAACAAGGTTGTATCAAATATTTAGATGTGCTATGGGCAACAGGATGGTGATAAAACAATATAGACGGATTGTCTCACAAACTTAGATTTTGAACTGAGTCATAGTTCTCCTCGGAGTGTCATGGCTCAGTGGAATGCTTTATAGAAAAAAGGGGGAATTAAATGAACTAAAAACTCAAGCATTTAAAATGCCAGAGGTTTGCTCTGAGACATATAATTTTTTCAGTTGATTGATGATATTAAAGCTGCCTGTAGGAATACTGCTGTGAATGGACCATTAGCCTTATAACACTCTGAATGGCAGTGGACAAATGAACCACTAGTGACAGATGTGGTCAAATGAAGGTTGGAGGAAATGCTATTTGCACAGAAGTGGCTTTACAAGTCTGTGTAGTGACAGTACTTTTTTCTTCAGTGCCAGTTTTCCAGTGGTTCGTACTGTAAATGGTAAATGGTACCTAAAGCATCACTCATGAATGTACACAAGCGGCCACACAGGTAAAGATGATACGGCAAACCAGCTGGCTCAAGCAAGGATTAGTGGGCTTAGGTGTACCGGAGGCAAGAGAACGCCAAACACTATGCTGACAGCGCAGAGACAATGGTTCCTAATAAAGCAGAAAGAGTGGGCTTTTATGGGATCAGAGCGTAATGATGAAGAGGGACCCTTGTACTGATTAATTATTGTTTTAAGTTTCTTTAAGTTGGCACAAAGTGTACCAAGCACTTAACCATGGGCGGATATTGTAGGGGATTAAAATCTGTAAACACAGTCACATCATGGGGACCTGCCTCCCTATGGGGGCAAAAATCAGATCCCTGTGATGTTGATTATTATTATTATTATTATTATTATTATTATTATTATTATTATTATTATTATTATTATTATTATTATTATTATTATTATTATTATTATTATTATTATTATTATTATTATTATCAACAACATGATTTAAAGTTAAGATATGGACAAAATAGTAGATTGAGGGATTAAGTTAAGATTAAGCAAGTAGAAGTACTAGGGTTAAGGTTAGGATAAGTCTCCAGGAAATTAACGTAAGTGTGTGTGTGTGTGTGTGTGTGTGTGTGTGTCTGAGTGTGTATGTGTATGTGTATGTGTGTGTGTGTGTGTGTGTGTGTGTCTGAGTGTGTATGTGTATGTGTATGTGTATGTGTATGTGTGTGTGTATGTGTGTGTGTGTTCAATACCTAGACTGGAGTTGCATTCTGAGTCAGAGGATTTAAATATGTTGAATGCTGTGTCAATGATCCATGAACAGGACGATCCAGAACATTGTTCCATGTCATCCTAGAAAATAAATATTCAAAAATATATACTACACATTACAACAAATCATAGCTGTGGACTGCATGTTGGACTGATGTGTTGCTTCATTGAGGAGTTTTATGTAAATGGGTGTAGGACTTCTGATCTGTTCTGTTAATAACAGGCATAATTCCAGGGGGCTTAAGAGGCTCATTCATGCTTTTCACATTTTTACAAGACACACGCATGCACATACTCTCTCTCTCGCTCTCTGATTTGTCATAAACGGGGAGATTAATTGTAAATCATTTAGAGCACCTGCATCCATTCCACTACAGCTCAGCATGTATATATGCCCTCTTTACCCCCTGACCCCTCACCTCTCCAACCCCTGTCTGATCCCGGTCTTGGTGCATCCTCCAAAAGAATCCCACTGTGAGGGGCATTTACTCCTTATGATTGTGAGCTGTGTGCAACCGTACAGTCCTGCCCCCCTTCATCTGGAGCCTATGACTGATTAACCACACACCTGCTACACGCCGCGTGGCCTCTGTTATATTGTGCCTCAATTGTCAACAACAATTTGCTCGGACAAACTGGAACAACAGTTATAAATGCATGTTGGCTCAAGTTTGTAAATGGGGTCTTTTGTACAGGAGGAAGGCTGTCTGTGCCAGGTCTGGAGTTATTGTCCAATAGCTGAACACTTAGAGGTCTAATGTTTGCTTACAACAGAAAAGGTGGAGGCAAAACAACTTCACAAGAGTTAGCGGCACTTACCAGTTTGTTTTGATGGGCTTTCCCCGTGGAGCCGCACTTTTCAGAGATGCTGCCAGCTGTGAGGGGCCTCCAAACACCTGACAAGCCCCACAGAACATAGCTTAAAGCAAAAGGCAGAGGAAGCAATTGTGTGCACGCAAAAGTCCAAGCAGGCGACATGGTTCTTGTTGTGTACATAAATGTCAGCCCATGCCACACATTTTCATGTGCTCTTTGTGTTTGTCTCTGTGTGCTCAGATATGACTAATGTTGTGTATTAGCTCCAATTATGCCTCCTAATCTCAAAGCAAATAGTTTAAAAAATGAACCAATAAACCCCAGTGGAGCACCTGTCTACAGAAGCGTGCCAGGTGCAAACATTGTTCTGGAAACACTGAAAGAGGCCATACACATTTTAGCAAGAACTTTATCATTACCAAGAAGAGTGGTATTTTGAGTAATTCTTAAAAATTATTCATTGCATGCGTATTTTCATTTTTCAACATTGTATATAATACACATAAGCCTGTAAGAGTCATTTAAACTCAATTGCTAACAAATTTGAATACATATTGTGGAAATCATTTATACTTTTCTTCCACACTCCCCTAGTTTCCTTTCCCTTGTTTTATTTGTCTTGCCTCTTGCGCTAACTTCTAAGACTTAAGCTATCACTCCTGGACTTTCCCTGGTTAATAATATACTCTACCGGTTTGATCTGTGCTAAAATAAGTTATTATGATGTGCTTATAAAGTTGGTAGTCTGAGCTGCCACACCTTTGGGGAAACTTTGTTGTTATGTCATGGTATAGGTGTATAAAGAGAAGTGGAGAGGTCATAGATCACACGAGGGAGCAGAAGAACACTGTAAGTTTGTCAAGTATCATGTGTATTGCTTGCTGACATGTGCACACCTGTCTATGTGACGGTTGTTGCTTATCAAAAGATCTGTTTCAAACTGTCAGAAGCATTTGACAGAGCAGGAGATTCCCTCTGAGATTTCCTGTTAGTGATATAAAATACACCTACGATTAAATGACTCACAAACTAAGAATTTTGGATGGTAATTAATTTGTAACTAATGCAATTACACTATAATACAAAATACACCGTTTTTCAGTCCTTTACCTTAATTAATAAATGTTGTCTCTTATTTTAACTATGCCTCAAAATAGAAATTGCAAGAAACATCTTTGCAATATATTAGAATCTTGGTCTACCACAAAAAAGGAAAAAAAAAATCAAAAAAAAAATCATGTATTTAAAATGTTCTTAGTCTGCACTAAATTGATCCTTACAAAGCATTAATTCAATCATTTCATTACCATTGTTCATCTCCAGATCAGGGTAGTTGTCCATAGATATCAGATCTTCATCCAAACTGAAAGGACTTACAGCATCGTTCTCTTGGCGGTTCAGTAGAAGTAACTGGACACGAGACATAGAGCCCAGATGCCGGGACTCACAGCCCACAGTGAGCGCTGCCAGGCCAGGAGATAGAGCATCTGAGCAAAAAGCTAACCAGAAAATATGTTAACATCTATATCTTTTTCCTGCAAATAATAAATAAATCATAAAATCAGATTTTTTTTAAATCTAACTCTTTTTGCTCCTTTTCTCATTGATTCTATTATCCTATTTTTTCATAACCACCTTTGCACTCTGTTTATGGTGAGTCTATAGGTGCTTTGATGAGGGTCCTAATATAGTTCACTGGTACACAGACCCCCTAAGGCTCCAAAGTTCTCCTTGTCACACCCAATTAAAAACGGATCAGTGATGGGGTGGCTCAGTGCCCATGCAAATCCAAAGCCCATGCTGGGTGTGAGTGGCTGTTGCCCTCAAAGGGGATTTTCATGCAGTCCAGTAGTGATAGTCTATCACACACATTTCTGGAAAATGCACAAGGATACAGAGGGAACATACTTGGGTTTACTGATATCAGTAAGGTAATCTCATACAGAGGAAGCTGAATTGTTGTTTTAGCAGATACATGACTCTTTCTGTGGAAATCCCAGGGATAACTGTGAGTTTTGAAAAATGCAGCAGGACCCATGCTCTGTTAACCAGGTAATACTCTGCCATTAGCGAAAAGTATCCCCAGCACTACATCTACATACACTTGGCTAACACAGACATAGAGAACTATTGACTAATCTGTGATTAAAACGTTAGAATCCTTCTTAGCATACACTCACAGATCAAACCTGTGCGACCTCAGGACCACACACATCTTTATCTCATTGTGAGTGTGGCAGCCTTCAGCGTTAGTCTGCTAAAATTGAGTTTGTGCCATTTCCTGTTTTCCCTCATCTTTAGATTCATTGAAATAGTCTGATGTTAATCTGAGATAAAAGTCAATCAGACCCTGAACTAAATCCTGAGTCATCCTATTGGTTGCTATAGCTGTGTTTCGACTACAACCTCTGGGCAAAGGTCAGCCGGGTCAGATGCAGACAGAGGTCAGTCTAGCAGGTTAAACACCTTGTTGGGGATTAGCATTGAGGGAGGTGGCTCATGTCTCCCTGTGGCTCCCTCCAACACCTCAGGACACACACTATCTGGCCCAGGCGCACACACAACACATTTATTCAGCCTTTGTTGGCCAACATCAGCAGAAACAATGAGCCAGCCGTGAGTCCTCCACTATACCTTACATTTATAGCAGGCTAGAAATCACACGGAGAGAAAATGACTACAGAATGATAAATACAACAAACAATTATAAACAGAAGACATGTACAATACAACATTGTATATTTAAAAAAAAAAACATAACATAACAAAACTTCAACTGAAAAAAAGTTTTGAGTGAAAATGTTTTGCTGTTTATTTCTCTTTTGCTATGGATCATACCTGGACAATTGAGGGATTACACAGATCAGATTATTTTGCTTTAAATTTGGTAATAAAATTGGACAATTATTACACTGGATACCTGTATTTTTTGAAGCGCATTGTGAGGACTCGGAGGTCTGGTCCATGGATGAACAGGAAGCCGACAATGGGGCAATGGCGTCCAGTTCATCAAAAACCTGTGACTGACTACAGCTCAGTTCAGAGGAGCAAGAGGCTGCAGTATTGCATCGACCTAACAAAAAAGGAGTTAAAATGCAACATCAGATAAGCCAAAAAAATGTATGAACAGTTTTTTTTTAATTAAACAGAAAATCTTTATATTTTGATACAACATAGATTTTTATTAGATGTCCTGTGTTGTGATTTTGAAGTAGTAGCTTAGTTGTGAGAACATGTTTAATGTCGTAATGCATAATGTTTTCTCCTAGCAATATTAATTGCTGATGAGTAGCGGAATGATATAAGAATAGTATAAGAATTTAAAACCACATCTGTCAGCCGCCATGATAGAACCCTCATGTGTGTCAGGTAAGGTAACTGTAACCTACAGTAAACAGCCTGAACTGCACTCGTAGCTGTCAAAATTTGTGTAATCACTGATTATCTTTCCTCAAGCCATGCAGACTGCAGTTCGGATGGCTCGAGGAAAGGTTTGGAAAACAGGGGATTAGTGAGTGACAAAATCTCTTCAAGTGTTGTGTTTTGTCATGATCCTGAAAAGAGCTTGTCAGGGCTTTTCACACATTAGAAAAGCAGAGCAGTTTGGACCAGAAAAGGGAAAAGATATACATAGGACTCAATAGCAGAAAGGGCAAGCACAGTTTCTTTGTCTCTGGCCACATAGACAAGAATATATGCATGAAGCCACATTTTATGCTGTCAAGTACGAGGACAACAAATGCACTGTGTTTATGTGCACTTGAGCTCCCCTCCGCTATACTCAAATGCACAATAGAAAGACTTGACTTGGCACTTCAAAGCATATGGCTGCTGTCACTCTGAGCTGAGCCGGGCTGCACTGACTCAGTTTTTCAGGGAGGTTAGGGGTGACTGTGGGAGGTCGCTACATTTGATATGTCAGACTCAGAAAAGCACAAAACTTGTTCTGTCTGTCCATTTCCCTGGTTATATTGCCTGGAGCCAAAGGCCACAGTGGGCCAGGACACTGCACTGCATCACAATAAAAGATCATTCTCAGAAGAGTCAAAGGAGACATCAGAAAATAATTCTGATTCTACAGCACAATCTGTAAATAGGACATGACAGCGTATGGACTGAGATATCTGAATAGGAAATCATAATTTTAAAATTATAAATATGAAGGTAATGGTGTTGTCCAAAGCAGTGAGCTTAAATCCAGCATGTGCTCCTTGTAGCAATGAATCAAACAGTAGATGTCTGTGATAGTCGGGAGAAAATCTCTTTACAATTTACACATTGTTTACTTTCTTTCATAAAGTTTCTAGAGGAGTCAGATGTCATTGGCCCCATCCTTTATTCACATTCAGAATGGTAAATTAGCAGCCGCAGGAAAGCCGCTGAGGTATTCTATTGTATTTCGCCGGCTCAGTGTTTTGCCATCAGTGAGTGGTGGTCAGGGTAGATTTATGAGCACTGGCAGCACGTCTGCCTCTGAGCCACAAAAAGAACAGGCATGGGGCAAGCGCCTCAGAGAGACAGTGCACGAGGCAGGGATCCCAAGTTCTATTGTTGAGACCCCAGGCCTTTCAACAGGGAATCAAATGGTAGCAGCTTTTCATTTTCTAAAGTTTTTTCTTTTTTCTTTTTTTTTTTTTAAGATGTCTGTGTCATTAAATTGTGGATGAGCCCTGACTGCAGAAGTACATAATATAATCATACATAGTATATAATTACAGTTATATAATTAATTATTATGAAAGCAGTTTGTATTTTCTATTTTGTATTTTTGTCAGTTGGTAGCAGTGATCAGGCCATAGGTGCATGAGTTTAACTCTTACCTTTAAGCACTGTGATGGGAGGCAGGACGGGCCACAGTGAGCCAACTCTGATGGGAGGAGAGGGAGTCAGCTTTAAAGATGTGTCTGCTGAGGGCAGCAGTGGACTTGAAGGGCAGGAGGACTTTGCACAGACAGGAACTGTACTGTGCCCAAAAGTGTTCTTTTGACCAAGCTCAACCTGTGTTTCTTCACCGAGACACTTTAATTCTACATCTGCCTCATCACCTTTCGATTCAGTATGAGCCACAGGTGAAGTCTGGCGGAGTGAGGGGGCTTTTGTTTGACCTTTGGGCTTTGAGGAGATTAGAGAATAGGTGGACAGGTTAGCTGGAGAAAAGAGAGGTAATGATGCGTGGTGGGGGGTCACAGGTGTCTGCAGCACATGCGAAGAATGAACTGGTGGGGAACAAATTATGCCCCCTGGATCTGTGGATTCAGCTGTTTAAAGTGAGAAAGGAAATTATAGAGCAGGACATTAAACAAAACATGCAATTACCACAATCAGTTAGAGTTAATTACTGGTGTTTACATACATATCGCTTTCATTGTTTCTATGGAAAGCAAAAATATACCATTATTTAACACTTACAAACATGATTAAAGGATAACTTGCAAACATATCCCTGTAATTGTGTGTGTATCAGATAAGTGGATGAGAAAGTACCTGATGTTCTTACAGACAAGTTACTGCTTCTTCCAGGTGTCAGATCCAGACTATGGCTGAACAGGCTGGAGGGAGGACGACTTAGGTCTGAACAGGAGATCAGAGAGAGGCTGTCAGAGAACTCTGAAGACTGTGGATCAAGAGGACTTTGAGACAACTTCATTCGTGAGTTTGTTTTATTTGTGTTGGATAGAATTTCTTCAGTCTTCTCAAATAAAGCATCTTGCAGTGTAGCTGAGAAGGTTTGGGGGCTTGGAGGAGCTCTTGGTGTAGCATCCGCTGAAGGTCTTTCGTGATGAGGGTTAATTATGTTATGAGGTTTTGGTTTAATCTTGGGCAGTGGTGTAGTGGAATAGAGAGAAGGACCAGGAGCACCAGCAGCAGATTGTTCCAGCACTGTTTTTTGATGGAAGTCACCATTCTTCTTGTTTTCCTTCAGATCCAAATCTCCTAAAACCACAGAATTAAAAACAATGTGTTTAATATATTAAATGTATTATTTTGTGTATTTTTTGTGTGTGAAAAGTATAAAGAAGGAAACACTAAAAGCATAACTATTCAATTAATTCCACCAATTAAGGTAATAAATAAAATTAAGTAAAGTAGCATTTATTCTTGTCCCACATACACGAGTCTTTATTTTCCTGAGCTCAAGTGGGCACTGGTTCCTGCTGAGTGAATGAGATGCTAAACAAAAGCAGTGAGACATTGGCCACTGACACAGCTGCATGTTTCCCACCACAGACATGAGGGTCACTTCGCTAAATGTGCATCAAAAAATAAGAACTTTTTTCTTTTTTTACTACTACTTGCATTTTATAATCAGAAGAACAACACAGGCAGTGCATGTAAACATACGTGTAACAGTAGTACTAATTTGTTTTTACTGAACCATTATGTTAGAATGTTGTTACCTCCTCTCCTCAAAAACATACTTGGAGTTATCCTTTTTTTCATTAGTCTGTCTACCTCCAAAGCTCAAAATGCTCTGTTCCATCTTTTACCTTTAGTTCAGTAGAGAGTCTGGCAATTCCAGAGCTGTAGTGAAGTTGTATGGAGTACTTTCAGTACTACCACATGATATCAAAAGAAATAAAGAAAAATAAAGAGGAGAACCAATTGAGATATGCAGGGTTTTTGTGTTAAACATGTGTGGAAACAAAGAAACAAAAAAACAAACAAACAAACAAAAAACAAACAAACAAACAAACAAACAAAAAACAAAGAAACAAAAAAACAAAAAAACAAAAAACAAAAACACAACTCCATGTTTGGGATGAGGAAACATCATTATAGCACAAATCAGTAAAAAGCGTAATATGGGTCATTTAAAGTAAGTTCAAGTTTAATTGCTAAAGAGAAATGGTCCTGAGTTAAATTTTTAGACTTGTATCCCAATTTTATCACACTAGATAATATTTCACATCAGCTCTAGTCAGACTTCCTCATTCCTTTCTCTCATTGCCATATTTCTATTCTCTCACTCTCTTTTTGACCACTATGAAGGGGATAAGAGGGAGAGTGCCAAACAATCTACTCTTGTTTTCTGGCAGTCTGGGGAGAGTGAGTGCAGGCAATAAAGGGCAGATTTCAGCACTGAACCTCATGCACTACTTTGCTAGTTCCATCTGTTTGAGTCTGGGAGTATGTGAAAGATGCAATAACTGCACTTTTAATGTAAAGCATGAACAAAAACTGAATTCATAATAAACACATAGTTTATTAAGAATAATTCAGTCTTAGTAACTACTAACTCTAACCCTAACTCCTGACCCTTAATTAGGTAGTTAAATACACTAAATACACTTTTTGAGTGCTAAGAATAAAATCTCTGTTCATGCTTTATTATGGTTAATTATGTATTGATAGTTTTACAATATATATTCAACTGTTGGTATATTATATATTTGAAAATAACAATACCCTAAGTAAGTACAACTTCACCAATACATGTCATGTGAGTCACTGTAAGGGTGAGATAAGATCAAAACATTAAATAACCATAAAATCTTGTGTAATTAATATTACATTTGCTGATAATGGAATAATGATGCGTTGACAATATAGACTATTGTGCAGCCCTTGTGTGCCTATGATTGTGTCTACATGAGTGACTTGTACCGAAGCAATGACACTGACCAGAGGGTGTTTTTGGGGAGCAGAGTTAAGTATGACTTTGAGCAGAATGACCGCCATATGGTAGAATAATTAGTATTGAAAATGTCCACCCCCTCCCCTCAATACACACTTGTACAGAGGCCTGAGCTCTGAAAGCCATGACCTGCTGTGAAGCTAAGGTGTGAGCTGGGAAAAATGTCTTCACATTAGTGGGCTGTTTCTGAATGGAGCGGCAGGTCTCCCTGGCCCCAGGCTTTTCACTCACACCAGAAGACCTCCAGGAGGGCGGCGCTGTGGGCACTTCCTCACTAAAAAAGAAGAGGATGTCCGAAAGGGCTACTTAATCATCCTAAATCGCAGGGATGGATTAAGCACTAACGACAAGCTTGGTGGCCATTACCTGGACCACTTCAGTAGGGGTCAAAATGGGAGGACACACTTTTAATGAATAGAGCAGTAGACTCAAAGTCATGTCCCACATCCTGACATTGTGAAATTTTAAGGTGTTGTGAAAGCAGCAAGTGGTTGCTTTAAGCCTTACCTTCAATTTGCTGGTTCTTTGGGGAAGAGGGAGACTGCGCATGTGGCTTCTCTTGGCACAGATGTTGAGGCCTGGACTTGAAGTTTAAAAAACATGGAGGTCTGACATCTTCCGGATTGGTTTTCATGTGAGACAAGAACCGGGAACATAGTAGAGGACCCTGATGTGGGACAGAGTGGTTCTAAAGACAACAGCAGATACATGCACAATGTTTAGTGAATTATTTGAGTTCACTCACCAGACTGCAGTTGCATTTTATCTATCATATTATGTCATATTATATCATATATATATATATATATATATATATATATATATATATATATATATATATATATATATATATATATATATATATATATATATATATATATATATATATATATATATATATATATATATATATATAAATCAGTCAGTTATATAGTTTATAAACACATGTATCCTTATCAAAATAACTTGTATCAACTTTGTAAGACTAATTAGGGCTACCTAATTATTACATATTATTAGAAAATAATTAATTAAAGATGCAACTAATATTATTAAGATAATAATGTATCATTTATGGAATGAAACAATCTGTGATGTATTAGTCGTATAATGTTAGCTTACAGCATTTGTGAGATTACTACTTTTTACATGCAACATCAAGAACCCTGTTTGAGGATGTCAATGCTTTAAGCATTTACAGTTTGGAATAAAAAATGCCATATGGTCAACATACATAAACTGGCAATACAGACATAAAATGAGGATGAACAAAATAATAATTTTAATGAATCATTTACGTAATAATTTTAATAATTAATAATTTTAAGCAGATGAAGATAACATAGTCCTAATGTAAACAAAGGTCGACTGAAGTGAGCAGAGGGTTCATTCAAAAGATGCATGAAGTCACTGCTGCCCCCTTGTGCCAAAAAACAAGACTGCAGTCTTATTTCTCAACTCAAACGACATTAATTCTTTTTTTGTTTCCTTTGTTCACTGTTTTTAAATGAAAATGGTAGAGATGATCTCTTAGTAATAACACTCTGCATAGTATACAGTGAGAACGTGGCTGTATTTAACTGAGAAATAAAAGCAGAGGGACAGTCAATATCTGAAACATGCTGTGAAGGCAGCATGTCTGAGAGGCAGCTCAGGACAAAGTCTGTGGCCAGTGACTCATTTAGACAGTGGCCTTTAGAAAGCAAACAACAACTCTCACAGAGACACCAGGCTTCTGTTTAACTTGGACTAAACAGCATCTCAACAGGATGAAAACGAACTGCAGCAGTCATCTGGGAAAAAGTGAGGAGGGGGAAAAAGGTGGGGTCTGTGACTCACAGCGAGGATCAGTTTTATAATCCAGCACCACATTCTTTCAATCCCCTTTCTAAGATCTCCAGGATTTAAAGATTTGCATTCTTGTGATGTAAAGGTGAACAAGCAGGTTAGGAACAAAATAAGAAGAGTCAGTGACAGGCATTTCTTATGGGCCCCTTATTATATGTTAAAAAACTGCCAAGGGCTTTATGGGCTGGTGTCATCAGGCCCATGACCTTCAGTGCAGGTCTGGGCATGTGTTGCAACACCTGCCCTATTACAAAACAGTCAATACAGGCACATGTGCAATCAGATAAGTTTGAGTCTATTTGTGAAATGTCAGCCTTCTCTATCAACAGCACAACATAAATATTATGACATTTTACAGTCATGGTTAAGAAACAACACAAGGTAAAATAATGTTAAAATGATTATGACAAAAAAGCATAATGCTATGATATATAGTTCCATGACTGTGGCTTAAAAAACATCTAGACACAGGGGTAAAATAAGGCCAGAATTTAAGCTAAAAGGACCAGGAAAATAAATAAATAAATAAATAAATAAAAACAACAAATTGCTGTATGAAGAGACATCCATATCAGTGGGGAAAAAGAAAGTTTTAAATTCTAGGTTTGAAGTTTAATCAGTCAAAGTAGGAGTTAAAATCTGAAATAGACATTTTACAGTAGACATTGAGCTAATTTGTACTTAGTGTAGATGACATTAAGAGACTTGTGTGGGCTCCTTTAGGCGACTGCAGGCCCCCAGGAAACAGGCTGACCTCCTGGCGTCAAGCAACCCACACGCTGTTCCCAAACAGCCAGAACTGCCTAATGTCATTACTGCCCTGTTTGTGGTCAACGGCTCCCTGATTGAGATGTACAAGAAACACAGGCACATGAATATAGGAAGTCTATTAAAATCGCAGATGGCCTGCAGAGGACAGAGGAGTGTATGCTCCTTCACCCCCCGGCTCACCTCTGTACACACGCGGTTATACACACTGGTACACACACACTTACACATGTACTGTCTAACAAAGGCTAAGTTAATGACAGGGACTCACAGTGAACCCTCTGACGGCCCTGAGCCCAGACATAAGTGCGTATGTGGGCCAGTCTTTGAGGAACAGAGAATTCTTCATAGAGCTGCTACTCAAGAAAGCCAGTATAGGCACTAACAAGGTTAAACCACTGAAAAAGAGAGACTTTTTAAATCATGGAGATTTGTGTTTCTGCAGGGTGTAATTAGCTTTGTGGTAGGGGATGAGGCAAAGAGGCAAAGCGGGGGACGACAACACTGGGCCACATTGTAAAGTTCAGCGGAATCAGTGGAGTAAATCTGATTATCAGCTCGTGTCAGAAGCCATGATGAGATGAAGCTTAGCATTCAGAACAACTTTCTACTTTCAACAGTTAGACAATGATCCTGTTTTCCTGTTTTGAGCCTCATGCTGCACCAGAGGGCTTGTCTCTTCCTTATTTTTTGACATTTTGTAAAAACAACAGCAGATCATACAATGGCTGGAAGCATCAGGTGTTGGTAAAGTAGAGTTCAAAAATACAACAAATAATAATTTTTTTTTACACATTTTACATTGGCTGGGATGAGGATCAGTTCCTCCAAATCTGAGAACATGGTTCTTGACTGGAAAAAGGTGGCTTGCCCTCTCCGGGTGGGTGGAGAGTCCCTGCCTCAAGTATCTTTGGGTCTTGTTCACGAGTGAAGGCAGGATGGAGCATGAGATTAACAGGCGAATCAGTGGAGCGTCGGCAGTGATGTGGTCACTGTATTGGACCGTTGTGGTGAAGAGGGAGCTGAGCCGAAAGGCAAAGCTCTAGATTTACCAGTCAATCTACATTCCTACCTTCACCTATGGTCATGAGCTTTGGATAATGACCAAAAAGACAAGATCGCAGATACAAGCGGCCAAAATGAGTTTACCCCACAGAGTGGCTGGGTGCTCTCTTAGGGATAGGGTGAGGAGCTCAGTCACATGTGAGGAGCTTGGAGTAGAGCTGCTGCTCCTCCATGTCGAGAGGAGCCAGCTGAGGTGGCTTGGGCATCTGTTCTGGATGCCTCCTGGGTGTTCTGGGCATGTCCCGCCGGGAGGAGGCCCAGGGGAAGACCCAGGACACGCTGGAGCGACTATATCTCTCAGCTTGCCTGGTTTACACCAGACCATATCACAAGTGAGATATGGTCTGGGGTCCATCTACTGAATTTCTCGTAGCGGAGGTGTGGTTTACGATTGCCAACGGCCGTTTATTGGGCGTTACGAAAGTCTATCATTTGGCGTATACGTTGCCCATAGCCAATCATGTCAGTTGTACTCGATGACATAGTTAGAGCGACGACCGGGGAGAAGAGAAGGAAACATCGCCATTTTCCCCAATCTCCGCAAAAACAGAAGGCAAAGCAAAAATACGATTAAACAATGGCACCGAACGATTACTGCTGTTTGTGTAAGATAAATATGAGAGAGCTTCCGTTTGTCGCGTAGTACGCGTCACCGTCTTTCCACCCCTCCCCATTCTCTGATTGGCTCCCCCGCTCAGGATCCCTCGCTTAGCCTCGTTGTCAGGCTATCTTTCAGATCGGAACGATTGTGCAAAGCAGCCTGGGATTTCTAAGGTTATCTCTCAGCTGGCCTGGGAATGCCTTGGGGTCCCCCCAGAAGAGCTGGAGGAAGTGTCTGGGGTGAAGGAAGTCTGGGAATCCCTGCTTAGACTGTTGCATCCATGACGTGGCCCCGGATAAGCAGAAGAAAATGGATGGATTTTACATTGATAATCTATGGATGATGTGATGTCATTTAACCATTTCACTACATTCTAATAAGTAGGTTTATTTGGACACCTGTGATTTTTGACCAATGCTATACCCTGACATGGCTCATGTCCAGGACAACATAATGCAGCTGAGGCTTATAAAAAGTGCATTGGTGGGGCAGCTGCCTCTTGTCACTTTTTGAGGGGTTTAGACACAGATGCTGGCTTTGTATCTAACTCCATGACCAAAGTTTTTATTTTCACAATATATTTGTGATGGTGTCTGTAGGGAATAAGATAAATAAAGATATGCCTGATGAACTTACTTGAGGCAATGGAAGATGTAAATGAGGCTGTAAAGACCAGCCGGTTCCTTTGTCCAGAGATTTACTTGTTTGTTTAAGCGGAGGCCAAGACAGGAAGCTCGCTCACCCAACTCAGTTGTAGTCATAGCAACTGCACTGTTAGTCGTGGTGCATCCACTCCCAGACTTTTTTGAGCAAAAGGGTAGAGGTGGGATTTGTCAGTGTTCGGGAAAAGAAAGGGGCCATGGGGGTACTCATTTGAATGTCCAGAATGTCCATTGTATAGTTATAGTTATATCTTTCTGACCATGTTTGTATTTTGTATTTCATATTTTATATTTATTTTGACCTCCATTAGCTGGAAGCACAGCTACTCTCATCATAACATACACAGCTGACATCACAATAACTATATATACACACGCACACACACACGCACGCACGCACACGCGAGCACACACACACACACACACACACACACGCACGCACGCACGCGCACGCACGCACGCACGCACACACACACACACACACACACACACTAATAAAGACAGACAACACTTCAAACACTTCAAACACTAACGCACACTGGACCCAGTTTACATTGATATTACACAAAGAGCAAAAGAGAGACATCACTCATTGCAACTGCAAGACAAGAGATTTGTCTTTTTGGAACACTAGATTACTTTTCAGGTGTACTTTAAACTGTTAAACACTGCTGAAAGATGAGATCAGAGAACATATGTTTTGTGTAAGTTTTATGCATTGGTATCCATACAGAATGTTTATGCCCACAAATAATTCAAAGGGAACAAATAATCAACATTAATACAAACAATGTACTGTGATTATACACAAGCATAGTAACTTGAGTAATGTGTACATTACATATGAGCCTTTGTGTCTTCTAATTAAGCTATTATGACAAAGTATATAAATTAAATTCATATTAAATGATATACTTACACTGTGGTTATATAGATCTCGTTCCCATATGATTGCTTTACTGACAAAAGACATATAGCTGGGACTCTGAAATAGAAAAGAAACAGAAATAAGTTTGCTATAAAATAAGTAGTCAATAAATCTAGATGTTGACATGAACATGTCAGACATTAAACAAAAGTCTACATGCTGTCAGGAGGTTTTTAGGTTACTGCTTGAAAAAAAATGCTTAAAAAAAAATTAAGTCTCTGTTCCCACATGCACTGTTCTCATCTGCTCACATTATCTGACAATACTCACTGCTTAACAAACCCTATTCTTTTTATCCTGTAGTTTCCTTTGGACAGTATTGTGCACTTATGGTTAGGGTGCATAAAACTGATCCTAAAGAGAGGAAGACTATGTTAACTCATCAATCATGGCGACACCACCAGCCCATGTCTTGTAGTCAGCACAGCAGCTCATCCATCTCGCTTTGCATTATGTGGCAGCATCCAGAAGCCCCAGAAATGGCTCACTCCAGGGAGCAAAGAGCAGACCCTCCCAGGAATCACCCTTCATTGAGGGGCAGTAACCTCAGCAGAGAGTGGGTGACAAGGGGCAGGAGGAATACACAACAAAAGTGGACAATGGTAAAAGAAGCTGATTTAACAGACACAAGCTCTCCACCAGCTTGTACAATAAGGTAGGTCTGACCCTCCGGGCACTTGTCATTACATTAGTTGTAAAATCAATCAAACAAACAAACAAACAAACACATGTGTGATTGTCCCATTGCATTTTTTATTTTCCCATTGCATTTATTTTGTGCTCATTTACATACATTTATTAAACTTTTAAAACAGTTAAAATTATTACTGAATGGTTTGACCCATAAGTGGGTTACAACCAATGGTTTGTACATTTTAGAATAGGTTTGAGGGTCTGCAACCTGCTTGTCTCCAAGGATATGTTACTGCAATTGCTAGAATGTTCCACAGTATAGAATTTCATTTATCTATCTCCTTGGAGACAAGCAAAGACACCACCTACAGGCCAGATCTGTGGAGAGATGAGCCTACACACAGTAGGAATGCATTTTTAAAAAGATATTACTGATGTAAAAACACTTGTAATGGAATACATACAAGATGGATACATTTGTAATTATATCTCCATATAGACAAACAGGTAGCACCTTTCCCACCAGAAAAGTTACACAGTGCACCTTTACATACATCTCACTTTGAATATATTCATGGGCCAATGTGCTGCAAATCACATTGTTATTAAGTTGTAGAATAAGAAACAATCCAGTTCTAATGGCTAAAGCACTTGCAGTGTCTTTGATGCCATCGTTTGACCTATGATTGAATCTCATAATCTTATAGAGGGCTTGTTCTAAAGTGATTGCTGCTCTTTTTTCCTTGTTCAGTAGCAGTGATGAGATTAGTGTGGTTTCTGGCAGATGGGGTTTCCACTCTACATATGTACATATCGCCACCTATTAGTCCAAATGCATCTTATAAGACTTCCTGCAAGCTTCACTGGGAATGGCGTGGGTTCAGAGACACCAGTGCATTGGTCATCATCAGCCAAAATGGTCAGTCTTATCAATAATAAGAAGGTGGAACAGCAAGCTCAAATTACCAATTTGGAGGTAATTATCAAAGTGGTGCTGGTCTTATCCCTTCTCCCACTCTCTTGGTGATTCCTGCCATCTGTCTGTCTGTCTCATGGGAAGCTGTCTCTACTCCACAGTACATGCATTCATGGTTATCAGTTTTGTTTTCACCTAATCACACCCTGCCTCTGACTCAATTCACTTTAATAGACATTTAATTAAGGTTTGATTTAGTGAACAGGCATGGAACAGAAACCCAAAGATGAACACTGCATCCTGTGAGGTCAATAACAAGAAAATGTTGACACACTTTTTGAAACTAAACAGCAACAAAAGAGTCAGTACAATCATCAAAAAAAGAAAAAAAAAGAAAAAAAGAGACAGTGCGGTACAATACAAAAGATGATAAAAGACCCAGGCAAGAAACAATGAAGCAAATGGCTGACAGCAAGGGTGGCCACCTCTGTGTCTTTAGTCAGGTTAGATCCAGGGGTGCATAGGGAAGCAGTCAAATTGAGGGAGAGAAAGGCTAGGGTCAGCTATAATGAGGCATGAATGTGAGCATCGGTGCAATCCTGTTTAATAGGCTTTATCTCTGGAAAAGGTTGGTGTCCTGCCTCACACCGGTGCCTGTGTGCCCACGTTGGGGTTCGGGTCAGGGGACTGCAAGGACTCTGTGACCCTGAAATGAGCTCCAGGAGTCAGTATGGACTCCTGCTGTTTGGACAGAGCTTCCTTTATGTTTTAATCTGCAAGCATGCCAGCAATATGGTGCTGGGGATTGTGTGCAGTAGTCCACCCATTTTAGACATCTCACCAGGGGATGGCGCACCCCAACAAAAGCAAAGCTGCGCTGCCACCACCAGCCACAATGACCAGTGGGACAGTTCGACACCAGTCACTAAACTACTTAACATTCATTAGTGTCAAAAGGTGGACAGATGCACCAGCTTTTTACGGATCTTCTTCTTCATGTTCTCTACAGGACATTCATTCAGTGCTGTTTGACATGTCTTTCATTTGAGGTATTAAGTCAGAAAATTAAAGAGAAAACTCACTGTGTCTGAGCTTGGTACGATGGAGCACCTTGGTCGACTCAAAAACTGTTGTGGAATTCTGATATTGTGACTTCTGGCTAATCTGCCTGGTGTCTTTCCTCTTTCAACAGCAAACATATCTTCCCTGTTAAATCATTTTCATTGTGAAAAACCTGTTACACAAAGCAGGATAACAAATACTAAACAAGAAGTAAAACCAGTGTCTAAGCAGAACTGTGCTTACATTCCTCTCAGCAGGAGGCTAAAGCAGTCCATCTAAATAACTCATGTCTGTTAATCATTAGCAACCTCCTGAACTGGTGCAGCTCAATAATAGATTAGATTATGGACAAATTCAAAATGTAAAATGTACTTATATCTACTTACATTTTTACAGTAATAAATCTCTGACACATTTTGGGAACATGAGCTAACTTTGTCAATAGAACATGTGAATGAATGAATTAAGACTGGGCATGAAGCAGCAGAGTAACAGAAGACCAACTCAAGAGAAAGCTTTTCAGTCAAACCACAGGCAAACCATGGATCAGGTTTAGAGCTGCTACAGAAGCATAAATCTCCTGGCAGTAATTATGTTACAGGGAACATGCAGGCAAGCTTTGGGGAAACAATGGACCCTATCAATTCCACAAATCAGAGCTGGCTGCTGTGTGTGTCTGTGTGCAGGCCTCTATCTCTATTTCCAATCAAAGCTTATTATTGTGAGAGTCTTAAAGAGGTTCTTCTTCTGAGATTTGAGGACCGAGGTAATCCTGGTAAATTTACCCTAAGAGTGCAAGTACAATATTAACAAAGGGGGCAGAGACACTGTGTTTTCCATGGAAACAACTAAACACTGGGCAACTACTGCAAACAACGTGACCAACGCTGACACACTGACACATTAGAAATAAAACAAATAGTACACCAACTACACCTAATGTAACATTTCAAAATAAAATACTAGGACTATATGTTGTTAATGGTGAAATGTCCTCAAAATGTCACCTATAAACAGGAAGTTGACACAACAATATATTTAACTTTATCTGTTAACTGTTTTCTTGAACCTCTCAATGAACCTCTCAAAAACAACAACAAAAAAGTCTTAAAACACACATGTGGTTGACACCCATGAATAATATATCAACAATATTAAAAACACACTACTGGATTGCTACTGAATTTAAACATGTTTTAAAGTAATGCCAATGATTTCTCTTCTGCTTAAATGGCTCACTGGTTAGTAAATTTCTCCTGTGTGAGATCAATAAAGTCTTATCTTAGTACCTGTATAGGTATTACAGAGGTGTATGACGATAAATAAATACATGTTTTGTCCTCCAAAACATTATCTTCCCGACTGTCTTGAAATAATAACTCTTTGAAGATGATTGTTCTGAGCAAATGCAATGTTGGAAAAGATTTAAACTTTCTCTTTCTGCAAACACTTTTGTCTCAGACTAAAAAAAAAACATACACCATTAAAACAAAAAGTGACAAAGCCTCTCAGAAACACATAAAAAGGCCACTACAGGGGTTGTGACTCTGCTCTAAGAAAAGCTGCCCTATCCACAACGTGTCCCCTTTGTCCACTCCAGAATCAGATCCAAAGAGCAGTGACCCTCACCACTGGCCTGCATGGCCTGTGGGGAGTCTGTGTGCCCTGCTGCCCTCTCCTCCTGTCCCCTGGTTGGCTATGTTATTTCCTCATCTAATCAATCTGTCCACTAAGTCCTTTGACAGAAAACACAATTCCAATATGGTTTCAGTACTTCCAAGATTAGTCTGCTCCCAGGGTGTAAGGAAGTGGTGATGTCACATCAGTTCTGGTTAGGATTTTGCATTAATGGCTTTATATCTAAAGAGCCATGTATATTCATAACATTTCAATTAAAAACAATATATAATAATATATTATTTTATATTGCATGAGGAAAAAAATGTATTATAAGATATCTCTGGCTGTGCTTGTGAACTCACTTGAAAACACAGTATTCCACTTGAAGAGAGGCTGAAAGAAGGGCTTGGAACTATGCATGTAGTCTATTCATGGATGACGCACTCTAAAGAAGAGAAAGAGACAGAAGAAAGAGAGGGACAAGGGTGGAAAGCTGGAGAGCTGCATAAATTTGACATACACAAGGCAGTGGATAAAATAATTGTTACTTTCCCAAACTTTTTCCCCGAAGAAAACACTAAAACCGAAATGAAGAGGCACCTATTACTAACTCCATTATGGGCACAGGGCCTTTGAATGGCTCCTCACTGTGCGTCTTCATTTTAGTCAGCTTGTGAATGCAGACATGCCCCTCCTCCTGCAGCCCAGCACTTTCTACAGCCTGTATTGATAAGCATAGTTCTGCCAGTGACCGAGGGTGAAGTAGGGGACGAGTCGCTCTCTGTTGTAAACTCCAGGTGTGCCGGGTTAAACTCAGCACCTAAAAGCTTCTATTGATTTCATGGCACACTTTTTCCACTTATTTCAGTGGGGAAGAAGAAGACTGTATTTTACATGCATTAGTAGATTTCCATAATGCCCAGCCCACCCCCCTGTGGGACCCCAAAAAGCAAGTACGGCCTCTGGCAAATCGCTGCACACCATCTCTGAGCCCTGTATTGTTGCTGGATTATTCAGGAGTTAGGTGAAAGAAAGAGGAGCATAGAGTGGGGTGTCTGTACTTTATCTCCAATGGAGACAGGGGCTAAAGAAACTCCTTAAGAAAAATGAGTTAGCAGTATACAACACTAAAACAACTTTACCGGTCATATGCACCACACCATAAAACTGTACACAAACTCATGAATATTAAACATAAAAAACAACCTAATTTCACTTTGTATGCAGCTTAATGATAAGTCTACTGCTTTGTAGTTAAGTTTGTGTACAGTTGATGAAGTAAAGCAGAGTTAGGCAGACTTTATGATGAATATGAATGTACTGTTAAGGCGTGCCTACGTCCACAGGGAACCATCTGCTCCCTGTCAATGCATCACCTGCTCGTCTGAGCCGTTTCCAGGGAAACCAGAGTTGGGGGGTGGATTAGAAGAGGTTATGGATTTGATGAGAGGGCTGTGCAGGAGAAAAGGCTGTGCTCTGAAGGGGTGAGGGATCGACAAAAGATGTGGCAGAATAAATATCAGCCTCTGCTGGCCGAAACAAGTACAGCGTGTTTGGACACATCCAAGTAAAGGCATATTAGAAACACGTTGTAACCTGACACAGTACATAAACACTGCTGAAGCCCAAATGGAGGCTCATAATGCAAACATGATGTAAACATGAGCATGATTAGAAACTGAAGACATACTGTTGCACTGTGTGTGCTTAGTGTCAACAGTTGTGAAGGAGGGTGTTGCACTATATATGTCAGTCAGTCACAGGCTTCTAATTAAACCCTGCTCCTCTCCACCCGCAGCACATGTATTTTAATGTGTAAGCAAATACACCTGAGGACTGTGTAAACACATAGTTCAGTTCATTTAATTGGTTGGTTCACAAACAATAGTGAATTGACTCATTAGTGTATTTTAGTGTTGTTTTCAGTAATAATACTGAAGGTGAAATCAACTTTTTTGTATTTGTTTTGTTTGTTTGTTATATTCTTGCTATTTTATTTAGTTAATTCAAAGTTTTAGGTAAAATTGTTGATTTGCTCCAGTGTATTTTTATTCCTTAAAATATATATCTATTAGACATATAATAATATGCTGCATATTTTGTACACTAATTTCAGAATTGTGAGACAAATAAAGGTGGGTTATTAGTCACACTTGAGTGCTCTCTTGGAGCCGATGGTGCACAATTCTGAGTGACAGGTGAAAGTGAGTCCAGTCGCTGAGAGGAAACACCTTTTGTGTTTGGCCAGAGGCTGCAGAGGGCAGCGACCCAGATCCTGTCTATAGA